>JAJJMB010002559.1:2638359-2768993 GCA_023531105.1 Papaver atlanticum | reverse complement strand
TCCCGGACTTGGAATAACTTGCAACAGTTAGCATAAAAGTACGCATACTGTGCTATATCCAATCATGGTTAATTGTTCTAAACTCTCATTTCAATCATTGAAACATTCTTAGAAGACGACAATAGCTATCTGACACAAACTATTAGCTTCAAAGCAATTTTCAAGTGATCAAATGATCAATACGAAACATTCTGAGTCTACACCAAATGATTGTCTCACACAAATCATATAAGATGTTACCAAGCGATTTTCACATGATCATACTTTGACTTTCGTCAAGAATATAAGATGAACTTGGTTAAAATGAATGCTTACAAACATATATTTCGAGAAATACGTAAGCGAGTTAAACACAGCTCGAAATATCAAATGTGTATAATCGAAGTCTATATAGCTATACGACTTTTGTCTCAAATAATATATAGAGTAGAAATAGACTTTTGAGTGATAGATGATTTCAAGTCTCCACATACCTTTTGTTGATGAAGTTCCACAAGCTCCACTTAGTAGTTCTTCGTCTTCAATCGATGAACGCCGTGAAGTCTAAAGCTCAACTACACATACTATCCTAATCCGAGACTTAGCTATAAGTAGACTAGAAATCAAGACTTATAGTTTTGGCAACTAAACTTGACAAACAAGCTTGAGATAGCAACGCTTGCGAGTTCGACCGAGCAGTGCTCTAACAATCTCCCCCTTTGTTAATTTTAGTGACAAAACTATCAATACATATGGATTACAAAATAAATAAACTTTGTAGCTTCTCATCCAAATGCTTGATTTCCTTGGTTCTTCAACATTACTCGAAATATTCGTCACTTCCAAATACTCCAGTGATTCTTAACATGTTCAACTCATTATCATAGTTGTTGAAGATCCATAGCTATAACAATATATAAAAACAAGATGTTTTCTTATTGTTATACAGTGTCATAGTATTATTACACCCCATCAAAGTCCAATTGCATCACAACTTTGACAACAATACTATGGTGATATGTATCACTCCCCCTTAGTCAATACTTCATCTCACAATGAAAACCACTCCCCCTTACATAATGATCCGTGAACCATATGTATTTGTAGTGTGAACTACACAATAATTCTCCTTCTTTTTGTCAAGATAAATTGGCAAAGGTAAGAAAGTTAGCGGGATCATAATGAAATTCTCAGAGAGATACTTCATGACTAAAAGAGAACATGTCAACTTTGTTTCGATGATTTCACATAGTCGAAACTTAGTGTATTCATCAAGAAGTTTATAAAGATACAAGATAACTCCTACAATATTCCACAGCCGCACTCCCCACAAAGAGTTGGAAATTAAGCACAAGTTCAATTAAGAACTCCCCCCACCCACCCACACGCCCCATAAAATGTGTTTCCCGAAAGAACAACAAGAGCGACCTTACTTTTACAAGAAAAGAAGGATTTATTTGGACATTAACAAATTACATGAAACATGAATTTGTATCTAGAAAACTCAATTAAATTAACCACAAGAGAACCCATGATTAATTTAATCAGAAATGCTCAACATAAGAGAACTTACGGAGCCGCACAGTACTTTCACATAGAAGTTGATCAGGGAAAGATCAATACTGCGGAATATACAAAGATTCATTCTATTTTCATCAATATTTGCATAATGACACCATAGACTTAATCTTTGTTATCAAAAGCTCATTCTATTTTCCATCAAAATTTGAATAAAGACATATAATAAACTTAGCTTTTGACATATATGGGACAATCATAGTTCACGGACATAAACACTCATATCCCATAAAATTATTTTTGCTATATATAAAACCAATAAGGATTAATAATGCAAAATCATCTTCCAAATAAACTTTAGAATTTAAATAAATAAATCTAAAAACATTGCAAGATGAAAATCGTTGGCAATAGCTATGTGTACTCACAATAATTGCTATACCAAACCCTAGTTATCCTTCTTAAAACACAAGGATAAATTCTCATAAGAAGTTTCCTAGACAAATCAAAACAACAAGAGATAAGGATTTTAATTATCATCTTCATCATCGGAAACCATCCAAGAGGCTTAAATAATATCCATATCTTCCTTTATTTCGGGAAACTTAGTAGTAATCACACGTAATTGTTCTTGCACACATTTTACCTTGAAATTGATCTTACACACACCCTTGTGAATTTGATGAGGAAGACTCAAGGTGGTAGGATCACAAGAACCGTCAAGGGAATCAGATCTTTGTCTTTTGTAAGCATTCTCCTTCATACGTTTGAAAGTACAAAGACGAACAAGTTTGGGAGTTCTAATAGAGTTGCCAATATGAGAAATAGAATATACTCGACAAATTTTCTCAATTAAGCAAGGAAAGCCTAACTTATTGTTGGATGACGTCATTGAGAGCATTTGATGAATGATGAATCCACAAATATGAAGATTTTGAGAACCCAATTCAAGGAAATAGACTAATTCTGCAAACTCACGACTCCACTGAGAGTTCTCAATTGTGGAGGGACAAAGATTAGATATACCAAGTTTTCCGAAAAACATCAAAGCAAGACTAAGATAATTAGTAGGAAATTTCCCTTCAATCAAATCAACACTCTTGCCACAAAGACCATTAGAAATGGTTTCATAAGATGATCTTTCTTCCCTTGGTCTAGGAAGGAGAAAATTACCAAAAGGAATTTTTGTAATCCTTGAAATAAACTCTCTATTAACAAGAATCCTTTATCTATTTATCATGGTCTTGAATTCCATGTCATCAAGATCAACATCATGGATGTTAGCATAGAAGATTCTTGTGAGAGTGTCAAAGCCTTCACCAAGGCCATTAAAGATGTTTCCAAGGTTAAATTTTTCAAAGAAAATCAAATCTTCATCATGATCACTAACCATATCCAATTTCTTTTCTAGAATGAACCCACTAGACGAAATCCTTTCAAAGATCTTACTACTAGAATCATTGATAAATCCAATTCTAATAGAATCTTGACTTTTAGGTATAATCATGCTAGAAGAAGATGAATCCAAGTTTTTTGAAACCTTCTTTGAAACCTTGAAATTCCCCATGAGATCTAAAAATGAGAGAACAAGAAGAAGGAAAAACTTACTTGATATGCTTCTTGAAGATTAATAAAACCCTTTGCCTCCCTTGGATCTCCTAAGGTGTTTTAATGGAGATGACACATGAACCCTAGAAAAGTTCACGTACGCGGACAAGAGAAAGAAGAAGAAGGGTACGCATACCACAACTCTTATCTCCTTATTAATGGGCTTGGACCCGTTCATGAACCGCGACCCACAGAAGGAAGGTGGGATTTTTTTTTTATTATTATTATTTATTTATTTTTGACAACGTTCAACCATCAAGGTTCGCACACTGTGAAAAATCAACATAGTGCATTTAAAGGATAGTAGTGAAACTATATCACTTTATTTAACCTCAGGTGGACAGAAAAATTCTGTCAAACGAGTTTTTCCTCAAAAAAAATTCAAAAATAAAACTAATCCATAATACAAAGACACAAATCAGACCGTTACTTGCCCCACTTCAAGATATATACGAATGGGGTGATGCCAATCTTGTTACCAAGAGGCAAGATGAGCAAAGGAACCCTCATGCACCTTCTCCGGTCGATATTTGTGAAATGTACCAGAAGTATAATCATAGTAATGATGATACTCAGGGTTATTTGAAATTTTGGACTCCTTTTTCTTATGATTAAAGGAAGGATTTTTCCAATGGCTGGACCTTGCAATACTACCTATAAAAATCTTTTTATCGATTTTGACCGGGATGTTGCCAAAACTCAAATGAGTGTCACGAATAACAGAATCAGAATTTTTACCAACACATCCCATTTACTTAATCAAGAAAAGTCGTTCCAGAGATTTAAAAACGTTTTCAAAAGCCATAAATAGATCTTTGTCAATTGATCCATCTCGATGGTATTCCTCAAAAAGATTAATAAGAAGTCTAGTGAGGTTACATATCCTTGAGCTTTTATTCGCATGTTTCCTGCTACGAACCTTTTTAAAGGAATCTTTAATTTTTCTTTTAGATTGTTTTCCATCATCTAGGATTTCTGACGTCTTAGATGATAAGAGATTATCTTGAGAAACCAGCAGTCTCGAGAAGGATAAACTCTGAACAATCTTTGATGGTATGCATCACAGATGGCCAGAACAAATTTCCCAAAGTGATTTCCCATAGGGATAGTCTTTAGGAACAATTGTACTTCTTTTGGGACCATCCCTTTTTGCGGAGGTTTATCATGTTTAACTACTCTGATACCAATTGAAAAAGCGGGGATCTAACAACCACACCCAATATTTCGTTTAGGCAATCTGTATTAACAAACTCCAATATAATTCCAAGAGAATCAACTAGATAGTCAGACTCAATCAATGGAAATATATCCAAGAGTTATATCTCTGTTTCTCAATGTAATCAGCAAATCAAATAGATAGAATCCGTGAGCCTGATTATTATGAAAAACAACTTTAACGGTACCAAAGACAAATGTTCAAGTGTCAATCAATTTATATCAACAACCAAAGGTTGGATTATCTAATTGATTGAACTACGCACAACCTGTGATATTTCAATTATATAAACAAATATAATGCGGAAAATAAATAACACAGACACCAGAAATTTGGTTAACGAGGAATAGGCAAATGCAGAAAACCCCCGGGACCTAGTCCATATCTGAACACCACACTGTATTAAGCCGCTACAGACACTAGCCTAGTACAAGTTAAGTTCAAACTGGAATGTAATTGAGCCCTAACCAATATCACACTGATTAAGGTACAGTCGCGTTCCTTAGGCCGCTGAATCCCAGCAGGACTCTACGCACTTGATTCCCTTAGTTGATCTCACCCACAACTAAGAGTTGCTACGACCCAAAGTTGAAGACTTGATAAACAAATCTGTCTCACACAGAAAAGTCTATTGAATAGATAAATCTATCTCCCACAGAAATACCTATGAGTTTTGTTCCGTCTTTTGATAAATCAAGGTGAACATGAACTAATTGATACACCATACTTATATTCCCGAAGAATAACTAGTAATATCAATCACCTCACAATAATCTTAATCATATGGCAGAGAAACAAGATATTGTGGAATCACAAATGATGAGACGAAAATGTTTTTGACTACTCTTTATGTTGCCTACGGAGATTAATCTCGAGCAAATCTTAGAGAAGATAGTACTCAATACGATAGAATAAAGCAAGATCAGAACACGTAACTATAGAGAAAATAGTTGGGTATGGCTTCACAATCCCAATGAAGTCTTTAAGTCGTTAACCTATAATGGTTTTAAGAAAAACCTAGGTTAAAGGAGAATCGACTTTACTCGCAACTAGTATCACACAGGAGGTGTGGGGATTAGGTTTCCCAGTTGCTAGAGTTCTCCCTTATATAGTCTTCAAATCAGGGTTTGCAATAAATGTTACCTTTATGGGAAACCTAATCCCCACACCTCATGTGTGATACTAGATGCGACTATAGTCGATTCTCCTTTTACCTTTGGTTTTTAACGAAACCCTGTAGGTTAACGACTTGAAGACTTCATTGGATTGTGAAGCCATACCCAAATATTTTCTCTGTAGTTGCGTGTTCTGATCTTGCTGTTTTCTATCGTGATTGAGTACTATCTTCTTTAAAAATTTCTCGAGATTTATTCTCCGATAGGTAAGATTGAAAAGTAGTCACAAACATCTTCGTCTTATCGTTTGTGATTCTACAATATATTGTTTCGTTAATCGATTAAGATTATTGTGAGGTGATTGATAATACTAGGTTGTTCTTCAGGAATATAAGTCTGGTTTATCAATTGGTTCCTGTTCACCTTGATTTATCAAAAGATGGAACAAAACTCATAGGTTTATCTGTGGGAGACAGATGTATCTATACAATAGACTTTTCTTTGTGAGACATTTTTGTTTATCAAGTCTTCGACTTTGGGTCATAGCAACTCTTAGTTGTGGGTGAGATCAGCTAAGGGAATCAAGTGCGTAGAATCCTGCTGGGGTTCAGAAATGTAAGGGGCGCAACTGTACCTTGATCAGTGTGAGATTTATTAGGGCTCAACTACATTCCAGTCCGAAGTTAGCTTGGTAGTAGGCTAGTGTCTGTAGCAGCTTAATATAGCGTGGTGTTCAAATTTGGACTAGGTCCCGGGGGTTTTCTGCATTTGCGGTTTCCTCGTTAGCAAAATTTCTTGTGTCTGTGTTATTTCTTTTCCACATTATATTTTGTTATATAATAGAGATATCACAGGTTGTGCGTTAAGATCAATCAGTTCTTGAATCCGGCCTTTAGGTTGTTGATCTAATTGATTGACACTTGAACATTGGTATTTGGTACCGTTCAAGTTATTTCTATTATTCAATCGGGCTCGCAAATTCCTATTTGTTTGGTTGCGGATTGAATTGAGAAATTGAGATATAAACTCTGTGATATACTTTTCTTAATATTGAGTCTAACTGTCTAGTTGATTCTCTTGAAAGTATATTGGAGTTTGTCCATACAGATTGCTAAGCGAAATATTGGGTATATGGTTGTTAGACCCCCGCTTTTTCAATTGGTATTAGAGCAGGCAAACACTTTAAACCTGATAAGTTTGTGTTTGACTGATCCCTATAGTCTATCCTTATGGGATTTTTTTTTTGGAAACTTGCTCTTGGCATCTGTAACGCATGCCAGAGTTCCTTAAAGATTGTTCAGAGCTTATTATCCATTAGACCTCTGGTCTCTCGTGATAATCTCGTTTCATCTAAGACCTTGGAAAACTTAGATGATGAGGAACAGTCTAGGAAAAAATAAAAGTTCTTCTAATAAAATTCGTTCAAGAAAACGTGGTCAACTCCCAAAGATATGGAATCTCACTGGATTAACTCTTAATCTTTTTGAGGAATACTATCGTGATGCATCAATTTACAAATATCTATTTAGAGCCTTCGAAAGCGTTTTTAAATTCTTAGAAAAACTTCATTTGATTGAGGAAAAGAATCGTTCTAATAAAAGTTTTATACCTGTCAAATCATGCATTCGTGATGTACGAACAATCCTTACTACCAACTCATGTGAAATTGATAAAAAGATTTCTGGTGAGTTCGGTGAAGATTCTAATTGTCAGAAAAAATCATTCCTTTGTCATAATAAAAAGATTTCAAAAAATTATATTAACCCTGAGTATCATCATTACTATGATTATACTTCTGGCACATTTAACAAATATCAACCAGGAAAGTTGCATGAGAATCTCTCTGCATATCTTGCCACTTGGTAATAAGCTTGGCTCTACCCCATTTATATATAACTTGAGATGGGGCAAATAACGGTTTGCTTATTGTTTGTGTTTGGGTTAATTTATTTCTCCGAGAAAAAAAATTCTTGACAATTTTTTTCTTCTCTTCACAAGGCTATTTAAAGTGATGTAGTTTTTTTACTATCCTTTTATTGCACTGTACGAATCCTTTCAGTGTGCGAACCTTGGGTGTTTGAACGCTTTAAGAAATCCTACTTTCCTTTTGTGGGTTGCGGATTCATGAACGGGTCCAAGCCCATTTGTGGGTTTGTAAGAAGCTTGGTACGCGTACCTTTCTTCCTCCTTCTCTTGGTCCGCGTACGTGAACTTTTCTAGGGTTCATGTATCTTCTCTATTAAAGTTCATCTTTGGAGACTCAAAAGTGACTAAGGATTTTATTCTTCTTCAAGGAGCAAATCAAGTAAGTTCTTCCTTCTTCTTATACTCTCAATTTCTAGGTCTCATGGGAAATTTCAAGGTTTCAAAGAAGGTTATAAAAAACTTGGATTCATCATCTTCTAGCATGACTTTACCTCAAAATCAAGATTCTATTAGAATTAGATTTGTCAATGAGTCTAGTAGTAAGATCTTTGAAAGGATTTCTTCTAGTGGTTTCATTCTAGAAAAGAAATTGGATATGGTTAGTGGTCATAAAGAAAATTTGATTTGTTTTGAAAAATTTAATCTTGGAAACATCTTTAATGGTCTTGGTGAAGGTTTTGATACTCTCACAAGAATCTTCTATGCTAACATCCATGATGTTGATCTTAATGACATGGAATTCAAAACCGTGATAAATAGAAGGATTCTTGTTAATAGAGAGTTTATTTCAAGGATTACCAAAATTCCTTTGGGTAATTTTCGCCTTCCTAGGCCAAGTGATGAAAGACCATCATATGAAACCATCTCACATGGTCTTTGTGGCAAGAGTGTTAATTGGAATGAAGGAAAATTTCCTACTAATTATCTTAGTCTTGCTTTGATGTCGTTCGAAAAACTTGGTATCTCTAATCTTTGTCCCTCCACAATTGAAAATTCTCGTTGGAGTCGCGATTTTGCGGAGTTGGTATATTTCCTTGAATTGGGTACCCCAAGTCTCGATATTTGTGGATTCATCATTTTTCAAATGGTCTCGATGACTTCACCCAACAAGAAGTTAGGCTTTCCTTGCTTGATTGGACAAATCTTCCATGCACATTTTATTACTCCAATTGGCAACTCTTTTGGAACACCCAAACTTGTTCGCTCCTGTACTTTTAAACGTATGAAGGAGAATATGTGCAAAAGACAAAGATGTGTTTCCCTTGATGATTCTTGTGATCTTACCTCCTTTAGTCTTCTTCAATAAATTCACAAGGATGTGCGTAAGATTAATTCAAGGGTAAAATGTGTGCAAGAACAATTATGTTTGATTGCAACTAAGTTTCCCAAAATCAAGGAAGATATGGATATTATTCAAGCCTCTTGGATGGTCTCCGATGATGAAGATGATGAGTAAACTCCTTGTCTCTTGATGTTATCAAAGAAACTTGATCATTATTTTGTCTAGGAAACTTCTTATGAGAATTTATTCTTGTGTTTTAAGAAGGATAACTAGGGTTTGGAATAGCCATTATTATGAGTACACGTAGCTATTTCCAACAATTTTCATCTTGCAATGTTTTTAGATTTATTTATTTAAATTCTAAAGTTTATTTGGAAGATGATTTTGCAGTATTAATCTTTATGGTTTCATATATTGCAACTTGTTATGGGATATGTGTGTTTACGTCCGTGAACTATGATTGTCCCATACGTGGTCAAAAGTTAAGTCTTTCATATGTCATTATGCAAATGCTGATAAAAGATTGAATGAACTTTTTACAAACAAAAGTTAAGCCTATTGTGTCATTATGCAAATATTGATGGAAGATAGGATGAACTTTTGGTTACAAAGATTAAGTCTATTATATGTCTCTATGCAAATATTGATGAATAATAGAATGAATCTGTGAATACTCAGCAGTATTGATCTTTACCTGATCCACATTCTTATGAATATACTGTGTGGCTCCGTAAGTTTTCTTATGTTGAGCATTTCCGATTAAATTAATCATGGGTTCTCTTGTGGTTAACTTAATTAAGTATTTTGGATACAAATTCATGTTTCATGTGATTTGTTAATGTCCAAAGAAATCCTTTTTTTCTTGTGAAAGTTAGGTCGCTCTTGTTTTTCTTTCGAGAATGACATTTTATGGGGGAGAGTTCTGATTTGAACTTGTGCTTAATTGTCATATCTTTGTGGGGAGTGCGAATGTGGAATATTACAGGGGTTATCCCGTATCTTTATAAACTGCTTGATGAATGCATTTAGTTTCAACTATATGATTGCATCTAAACAAATTTGATTGGTCATGAAGTATCTCTATGGAAATTTCATTAGGATCCTACTAGTTTTCGTACCTTTTCCAATTTATATTGACAAAAAGGGGGAGAATTAATGTGTACTTCACACTACAAATACATATGGTTTACGGATCATTATGTAAGGGGGAGTGGTTTTCATGTGAGATGAAGTATTGACTAAGGGGGAGTGATACATATCACCATAGTATTGTTGTCAAAGTTGTGATACAATTGAACTTTGATGCTGTGTAATAATACTATGACACTGTATAACAATGATTGAGAGCAACTGTTTTCTCATTGTTATAGCTACGGATCTTCAACAACGATGATGCTGAGTTGAACACATTTAGAATCATTGGAGTACTTGGAAGTGACGAAGATTTCGAGTAATGTTGAAGAACCAAGGAGATCAAGCATTTGGATAAAAAGCTACAATGTTTATTTATTTTGTAATCCATATGTATTGATAGTTTTGTCACTAAAATTGACAAAGGGGGAGATTGTTAGAGCACTGCTCGGTCGAACTCGCAAGCGTTGGTATCTCAAGCTTGTTTGTCAAGATAGTTGCCAAAACTATAAGTCTTGATTTCTAGTCTACTTATAGCTAAGTCTCGGATTAGGATAGTAAGTGTAGTTGAGCTTTAGACTTCACGACGCGAATGAAGATGAAGAACTACTCAAAGGAACTTGTGGAATTTCATCAACAAAAGGTATGTGGAGACTTGAACTCATCCATCACTCAAAAGTCTATCTACTCTATCTCCTATTTGAGACAAAAAGTCGTATTACTATATAGACTTCAATTATACACATTTGGTATTTCGAGCCGAGTTTATCTCGCTTATCTATTTCTCGAAATATGTGTTGGTAAGCTTTCGCTTTAACAAAGTTCATCTTTTATTCTTGACGAAAGTCAAAAGATGATCATGTGAAAATCGCCTTGTAACATCTTACATGATTTGTGTGAGACAGTCATTTGATGTAGACTCGGAATGCTTCGTATTGATCATTCGATCACTTGAAAATTTCTTTGAAGCTAATAGTTTGTGTGAGACAGCTATTGTCGTCTTCCAAGAATGTTTCAATGATTGAAATGAGGGTTTAGAACATGTAACCATGATTGGATATAAACATAGTGTGTAATCACATTTGTGTAAAGTCCAAAACCGAGAACCATGGTATGCGTACCCGTACGCGTACTGGTTGGTTGTTGAAAGTCCGGGAACTAAGTATGCGTACCCGTACGCGTACTAGCGGAAGTCTAAGTCCCGTGAATTTTTGCTGGAGTTTGTAAGTGTAAAGTGGTATGCGTACCCGTACGCATACTGGCGTAGCCAAACTCAGTCCGGCTACTTAGGTATGCGTACCCGTTTGCATACTTAAGTAGGTCATGTTCTAAAATCGGTTTGTTCATGAACTAATACATTTATATAATAAGGAATGCAATCTTTTGCAAACCGTGGCTATGTTAGAGCATTACTCGGTTGAACCCACCAAGCGTTGGTATGTCAAGTTTGGTTGTCATATTTTAGTGAATCAAAACTCATTTAAAGAGTCGCTTGATTATTTACTAGAGTCAACTTCGTATAGGTTAGCTAGAAAGTTACTATGATATGAGACTTACAAGTATTAATCGAAGAATTGAAGAATGTGAAGAAGTAAAGAGCTACAACGACGACATCATCCTTCCTCTTGAGGTTAGTAATATTTGACTTGAACTGTTTCATTCCTAACGTATCTTTCAAGTCGTGCATATTGAAAACATAACTGCGAAGCTGTGAATGATTATACTCTAGTTAGACATGGTATTAAGGAATTGCAATATGAAGTATAACGTCTATCTTTTGAACTTCGTATATACGACATCGACATAATCGTATGAATGCTATTGTGATTATGTATGGGTATGGGTGAAGATTTCGTCCTAGGAAACAATGTTTTACATTCGTTTAAAGGAAGTACAATTCATAAACTTGTTTTGTGAATCGAAAGGGAAATCGCTAGGCTTATTGGTATTGTTATTCATTGCAAATCTTTTGATTACCAATATGTATGTTTAGTATAACCGCTCATAACCTGTTTATGTATCTTGGTAAAACTATTCACAATGCCTGACTTTTGTATTGGTATGACTTTTATTTGTGAAACCGATCTTAAGTAATCACCTGAGATGGTATGATCGATATGTTGTAATTAGTATGACCAACTCTAGACATTGGGGAACCAATCCTAGTAAGAGGTGCACCCGATCACAAGTATGTGGAATCGATCTTTGTAAGAGGTGCAGCAAGTCTTAGGAATTGGTAACCGATCCTATGACTTGTGCAACCGATCACAAGTTAAATACCATAAATATGTGGTAACCGATCTTAGTACCTAGTCAACCAACTTTTTGTAACTAGTGTGACTAATCCTAGTACCCACATGGAGGTAGAACCGAAACTTGTTTTGGTAGAACCGTCAAACCCATGATTGGTGATTTGATAGGATAATCAATCACATAGTTTTTGGAAGTCAGATGAACCAATTCTAAACTTGTTTGGAAGTGTGGCAAATCGGTTCCAAGATTGTAAATATGAAAAAGGATTTACAAAGTAAAGATGTCGACATACTTTGAACATGTGCAGTAATTCTTATCTTTTATTTTTCAAAGATATTCCTTAATAACTAAAGGAGAATCCCGGATTGAAATAAATTGAGAATCTTTTAATTAAGGTTTTTAGTTTTATATGCTTTTAATTTCCAGCAATTAAATGCATATCTGTAGGAAAATAAAAATTGGTAATGTGCATTTACTAATTGGAGATTTTCTACTGAGATTTCGGTCAATATTTGGACAAAGCATTTCCTGGAATTATGAAAACCGTATTTGGACTTTATTGCATATCTTTGAGAATATTCGGTTTTAGAAATTCCTTGGTGTCCAAACTTCCTTGGTCTATAAATACTTAAGTTTGCATTACGAGCAAACTAATCCTCAGAGCCAGCAAAACTACCTAGATGTGTTGTTACTGGTGGAGCCGTCAATTCGGAAAGGAAAGTACCCTAATTAGGCGAAATCTCTTACGACCGCTCGTTTTAAAGACTTCTTTGGGATTGAGAAGCTTTACGAGTACCGTTGGTGGGAAACTTGATAACTGCAGTTTATTATTAGTTTTCGATTGATTTGATTGACTAATGGTTGTTGAACTTTGATTGCACCTAGTTTGTTTATGCTTGAGAATCTTCTCTTCTGATATAAGATTCACTCAAACTAGATCGAAGTATCGACGGGGATCTTTAGCACTGTTTGTAGATCTAAAGACGTCTTGTGATAATCCATTGTTAACAGACTCCGTTCTGTGTGTGATTGGTCACAAGAGATTCAAGTTGTTTGTGTGAAGGTGTTTATTGAAGATCTAAGAAGATTTGAAGACAAAGAAGATTTCTTATTTGAGTTCATAATCTTTGGTGTGCACAAAACTTGATCGGCTGGGGATCCAACTATAATCGGTTTATCTTTTGATGATTGGATTGATTATTTGTGTAGATCGGCATCAATACATTTCTTTGTGATTCATAGTATTGATTGCATAGTCTAAACAATTACTTTGGTAGTTGTTGAATAGATAGATCTAAGAACCCGACAAAGGAGTTTATTGGGATAAACGTAAGAGCCTTTTGTCAAACTCATATCACGTTGTTTGAAAAGAGTTGTTACCGAACAGATTTATTGTTCCTTTACTGTTTGGAATACGAACCAAAGGAATTGTTCCAAGTGCGTGACTTATTACAAGTTGGAGGCGCAGGGATACTGAGGGAACTAGGTGAACTATAGGTTTAGTTGTTTGTCTCAACTATACGAAGTTGGTTTAGATTTTGTATAACGGCTTAATTATGAGAGTATTCAATTCTGGACAAGGTCCCGGAGTTTTTCTGCATTTGTGGTTTCCTCATTAAAAAAATCTTGTTGTGTCTTTTACTTTTCTATTTCCGCAATTATAATTAGAAGTAAAATACACAAACGTTAATTCCTAATTACTTGATAGCAATCCTATAGTGTTTGGTTAAGTCCGAACCTATTATCAAGTAATCATACTTTGTTGTTGTATTGTCTCGATCTTGTATCAATAGTCAATCACACAAGTTATCTTGTTGTCGTATTGTCTCGATCTCGTATCCATAGACGATCACACGAAGTGTGAACCGATTAGTTGTATCGTCTCGACTCAGTCCATAGACAATCACTTTTGGAGAAAGGACTTATAGGTGGAAAAGTTTTAAATTGAGGTATATTTGGGTACCCTCGTCTATTCAGGCTATAATGTTCATGAAATGATTCGAGTAAATTAAAATCGATTTTGCTTCAATTGTGTCTTGTATACTTCTATGAGAATATAAACAATTGAACAACTCTATAACTAGTTTCATTTGAGTCATTTGAACTAGTTGTTGATAAGATGAATATGGTGATAAGAAAGTATTCATATGGCTAACCTCGGTTAACTATTGTTGAGCCAACAAGGTGTACACGTTTAGGTACGGTTACCCATATCTAAATGAAGGTAAATTTCATTTGTGTGTAACAAGCTAAGACCATCTAATGGTGGAGAGATATTGCTTTCGTTTCAAGCAAACTTAGCTTGGCTCTTAGATCAGATTTCATCTAACGGTGAATATTGATTGTTTTGTTTCAAAGCTATCAAACCCTGATTTGAAAACTATATAAAGAAGAACTCTAGCAACTGGGAAACCTAATCCCCACACCTCCTGTGTGATACTAGTTGCGACTAGAGTCAATTCTCCTTTAACCTTAGGTTTTTAACGAAACCCTGTAGGTTAACGACTTGAAGACTTCATTGGGATTGTGAAGCCAGACCCAACTATTTTCTCTATAGTTGCATGTTCTGATCTTGTTGTTTTCTATCGTGATTGAGTACTATATTCTCTAAGATTTTCTCGAGATTTAATCTCCGATAGGCAAGATAAAAAGTAGTCACAAACATCTTCGTCTCATCGTTTGTGATTCCTCAATATCTTGTTTCGCTACCATACGATTAAGATTATTATGAGGTGATTGATATTTTTAGGCTGTTCTTCGGGAATATAAGTCCGGTATATCAATTGGTTCATGTTCACCTTGATTTATCAAAAGACGGAACAAAACTCATAGGTTTATCTGTGGGAGGCAGATTTATGTATACAATAGACTTTTCTGTGTGGGACAGATTGGTGTATCAAGTCTTCGACATTGAGTCGTAGCAACTCTTAGTTGTAGGTGAGATCAGCTAAGGGAATCAAGTGCGCAGAATCCGGCGTGGTTCTAGAGGCGTAAGGAACGCGACTGTACCTTGGTCAGTGTGAGATTGGTTAGGGCTCAACTACGTTCCAGTCTGAAGTTCATTGGTAGTAGGCTAGTGTATGTAGCGGCTTAATACAGTGTGGTGTTCAAAGCTGGACTAGGTCCCGGGGTTTTTCTGCATTTGTGGTTTCCTCGTTAACAAAATTTCTGGATTCTGTGTTATTTCTTTTCCGCATTATATTTGTTTATATAATTGAAATATCACAGGTTGTGCGTAAAGTTCAATCAGTTTACTTGAATCCGGCCTTTGGGTTGTTGATTGAATTGATTGACACTTGGATATTGGTTTGTGATATCGTCCAAGTTATTTCTCTTATTCAATCGGGCTCGCAAATTCCTATTTGATTGATTGCGGATTGAATTGAGAAATTGAGATATAACTCTTTGATATACTTTTCTAAAGATTGAATCTGACTGCCTAGTTGATTCTCTTGAAAGTATATTAGAGTTAGTCCATTCAGATTGCTGAACGAAATATTGGGTGTGGTTGTTAGACCCCTGCTTTTTCAGTTCTAAACTCTCATTTCAATCATTGAAACATTCTTAGAAGACGACAATAGCTGTCTCACACAAACTATTAGCTTCAAAGCAATTTTCAAGTGATCAAATGATCAATACGAAACATTCCGAGTCTACATCAAATGACTGTCTCACACAAATCATATAAGATGTTACCAGGCGATTTTCACATGATCATCTTTTGACTTTCGTCAAGAATATAAGATGAACTTGGTTAAAGTGAAAGCTTACTAACACATATTTCGAGAAATACGTAAGCGAGTTAAACTCAACTCGAAATATCAAATATGTATAATCGAAGTCTATATAGCCATACGACTTTTGTCTCAAATAGGAGATAGAGTAGAAATAGACTTTTGAGCGATAGATGAGTTCAAGTCTCCATATACCTTTTGTTGATGAAGTTCCACAAGCTTCCCTTAGTAGTTCTTCGTCTTCAATCGATGAACGTCGTGAAGTCTAAAGCTCAACTACACTTTCTATCCTACCCCGAGACTTAGCTATAAGTAAACTAGAAATCAAGACTTATAGTTTTGGCAACTAAACTTAGAAAACAAGCTTGAGATAGCAACGCTTGCGAGTTCAACCGAGCAGTGCTCTAACAATCGGTGTTGGCCGTTAATGCCAGAAGATGTTAGCGCAAGCTAATCACATCAGTGATTCTTGGACGATATTGCGAGGTTGGCAAGCAAATGCCAGCATCAACTTTCGTCGCTCATTCATTCACAACTTAAAGATATTCCTAAACAAACTTCGAGTTTCGAGCCTTAATACATCCATTCATATGTGAGTATTAAGTATTAAATCCTAGGAGAAATATGAGAACATGTTTATTAAATGGATTCAAGTACTGAGACTCTAACACATGTACTATAAGCACAACAATTATCTATTTTGAACATAAATATTGATAATTATATAGAACAATTTTAAGGAAGGTATTTAGTTGTGAAACATATTGCATAAGAACATAAATGTTTTGTTTTAATTAGATAGCTTTTGGGAGGAGTTCATTAAATGAACGTTTAGCATCAGAGACGTACTGAGTGTCTAATTAATGGAGTTTTAATGACAACTGATTTCTTTTCTAATTTCTGGTAATAACATTTTCGGTCACATTTTTTTGCCGTCCAAACGAACTCCAAATCCAAGTTTTTTTTTCTTCAAATGAAAAGTTTCCGAGAATTATAGCCAAGCGCTAAAATCGAACACTGGATGAAGTTTCTGCGGCCCTAAAAAGTGCACTGACAGGAATATCCTGATGGAATTTAAAGGTTTACTAGCTCGCATAAATGGGTCAATCTGGAGTCGTCCCGGTCTCCACCATCTCCATCTCAATTTGGCGGCGTCTCCATATCTGCCATCAATGTGTCAATCTGGAGTTGTCCCGGTCTCCACCATCTCCATCTCAATCAAATATTGTCTCTATCTAGCGCTATCTTCGTCTCAATATGGCGTCACCTTTTCATCACATCCCCGAGCTTGGCGATGGGTTTCGACTCGACTTATGGCTTATTACCATTGATGAAAGTTGGGTTTTGAAAACACAGCATTGGCAATGAATGATTGAGGAGGTTATCAATGATGAGACAGATT
This sequence comes from Papaver atlanticum, assembly GCA_023531105.1. Lineage (NCBI taxonomy): Eukaryota > Viridiplantae > Streptophyta > Magnoliopsida > Ranunculales > Papaveraceae > Papaver > Papaver atlanticum. Next base: position 2,751,829 of record JAJJMB010002559.1, on the reverse strand, counting down.
GACGAATGAAGTAACAATAAAGATTGGTTCATGAAGGTTGAGAGAGACTCGATTGATAAAACAGAAAGTGGAGAATGAGTTAAGAGAAGAAGAATATTCTCGGTTGATTTTGTTTCAGTTGGAATTCGAGTTTGATAAGAAAGGGACCGAGTAAGATTCCATATTAAATTTGTTTTCTCTGATATATGACTAACCGAGAAAATAATGGTCGCGGGAGTTAAAACTCAAAAGAAAATATAATTCCCGGTACCGAAATTCCACTAGAATATTTGAAAATCCAGAAGAAAAAGTATTTCACCGAGGGGTATCTATCCGAGAAGAAAGATATCGATTCTGTAGAATTGACAGGTTGAACAAGATCAGCTGGGCTGGGGCTCTTCCACCTGCGCAAGCCCATTTAAACATTTTCAAGATACTTTGATGCGACCAGACTTTGGGCATGAATCTGTGATGATTTTTGGCGAGTTTTTCGCAATTGGAGAACTATTGCGACCGGGATTTTAAATCCCAGGTACTTCTACTACTTGGAGACCTATCAAAGAAATACTTTTTGAATGTACTTCTAGATTACATTCAATAATCTAGGGTTTACCCATTTTGGGGGGAAATCAAGAGATTGTGTAATGATAAGTATTTAATTCTTGTTGATTAAGATGGATTATATGTTTTAAGGGTGAAGCTTTATCAGTTATACAATTTATTTGAAGTTTTTATCATCTTATCGCTTGTTTTTACTATATTTAGGATTTATGATTGATTTCTAGATTGTTCAAGTGTACAATTGGATTATTTTATTAATCATTTTAATGCTAGTAGAGAGTTGATGGATGAAGCATGAAGTGTTTGGTGAGATAGCAACATGCTTTGTGGACCATAGACGTTAAGTCTGCTGGGTCACTGATGATTGTGACATATCATTATGCTAGATAAAACAATAATTATATTCAGATGATAAGCATATGTTTAATGAGATTGTTGGATCGATCATAAACCATTATGTTGATGTGTGAAACATTTGCGATAAAGTCATCTGAAGATGATCATTGTTGAATGATCATAGAAGGTTCATCCTAAACCTACATGTCATGCGTAAGTCGAATGATGAAGCAGAGAGAGTATAATATTAAAATATTGGTTGACTGACCAATAAAATATTGGCTGATGAACTAACTAGATATTGGTTGATGAACCAAAGTAATATTGATAGCTGGATTAATATGAAATATTGCTTTTCGAATATCGATAGTTGAATTAATATGAGAAATATTGCTTTGCAGAGCAACTAGACGTTGAATCGATAGAACATTAATTAAAATATTGGTAGCTGAATCAAATATTAAAAAGTTAATTAAAATAGTTGATTATTGGATCAACATAACGTCATTGGCGTTTGAACCTGTTCAGAATTATGCTTTGCAGAACATTAGGTTCAAAACTCTAATTTTGATAGATGGATGATCAATGGATGATTGAGTGAAACTAACCAGCGTATGAGAGGGGACCAGTCATTAGTGGTGATGGACTGACCAAGTGGCTCCCAGGTGTTATGTAGAAAACTTACCAAAGTCGAGTGACGAGGATTTGGTGCAAGGATGATTAATTAGTTTTTAATCATAATTATGAATACAACACATGTTCAAATTAATCATTATGTCGACATCTTGAACTTTCCTATCTTGCAAACCCAATTTCCAAATCACACAAACCCTAAAGTGTACGTGACTTAGAGAAATCGGTTTTGCCTATTGGGACCGGTTCTACCATGACTTCTTAAGCAAGTTAGGATCGGTTCTACCTTGACTTCCAATATAGGTAGGGATCGGTTTTACCTTGACTCCCAGCATAAGCTAGGATCGGTTCTACCTTGATTCCCTATATAGCCCAGGATCGGTCCAACTTTAAGATCTTCAACGAGAACCGGGCTATCAATCCTTTTGATTTCCTTTCGACTACGAAACAAGTTCGGATGTCTACTACATTAAACTCATGTAATTAAACATAGTTTTCTAGGTATGAAATCAAACCTATGTTCACTACACAATTTAGTAACGATTTATAAATATTATGTCGATGTCGCAATTGCGAAGTTCAAAAGATAAGCATTATACTTTGTAATTCAATATACCAATATAAAGCACTTATCACTATTGATATATTGTTCCTTGACACTTTGATCACAATATGATGATCAAGTCTTTTATACTATACAAAGACAACGATACCTAGTCTAGTTTTGAATACTCTCAGAATTAAGCTATACAAAGACACTACCAACTTCGTATAATTGAGACCAGGTAAACTACCCTTAGTTACCTAGTTTCCTCAATATCCCTATGCCAACAACCAATCTGGCCAATGCACGTGAATCCTAAGATATTGTCCACTATCTTAAGTTGCTTCAGTCTCTCTGAATACTTTAAGCACTCAACCTTTTCGATCGTCTTCCAAATAGTAAAGGACTAATTTGTTTGGTAACCACTCTCCATCTCAAAAAATCAATCAGAGATATTATAGTTAAGCGTGTCAAAGGCTTTTCTGTTTAAAATCAATTAAACTCCTTTGTCGGGTTTTAGATCTTCAAAGATATGGAGTAAACAAGTTAACCAGATTGAGTCAAACAGAACTACCAGATTCGGATACTGAAGAATACCACCAAATGATAGCTTGTCGATCTAAATACGACCAACAATAACAAGTCTATCAAAAGATAAACTAGATCTAGTCGGACCCCAGCTGATTAAGTTTGTGCACGAAGCAAATCACGAAGATACAATACCAATAAGAAAAATCTTCTCGTCTTCAATCTCCAATAGTCTTCTTTACCTGCACAATAACAAACTTGATTCCTAACTTATGATCGATCACGCACAAAACGGAGTTAGTTAACAATGGATGATAACAAGCCAACATTAATCCCTTGATCTAGTTTGAGTGACCTTATATCAAAAGAGAAGGCTCTCAAGAATAATCAAATTAGGTGCAATCAAGAGTTAACAACCGTTATTCAATCAAATCAATAATCGAAAACTAAAATAACAACTCTGGTTTCCAACCAACGGTACTAGTAGACGCTTCTTGATCCCAAAGAAGTCTTTAAACTATTCGACGTAAGAGATTTCACCTAATTAGGTTACTCTCCTCTCGAAGATAGTATTACGAGAATACTATAAGTCAGCTGCACCAAAAACAACAAAGATAAAGTTTATCTGACTCACGATGAGTTTGTAAGAAGAATAAACTTCATTATTTATAGACCATTGTAGTTTGGACACCAAGGAATTTCCATAACCGGGGATATTCTTAAGATATGTAAATTCAGTTTATAAATTCCAACCAATATCTAACTGTATAACCGATATCTTGATGGACAACTTAATATTATCTAGCACTTGACTAATATATCTTTCCAGAGATATGTTTTGATGGCTGGTAAAACAAAACATATTAATTTCGAAAATATCAAAAAGATTCTCTACTATTTCGGTTTGAGATATCAACTTGAGTATCAAGGAATATCTTTGAACAATTAAGAAATAAGATTTCAGAACATGTTCAAATTACTCATTATGTCGACATCTTGAACTTTCCTATTTTGCAAACCCAATTTCCAAATCACACAAACCCTAAAGTGTACGTGACTTAGAGAAATCGATTTTGCCTATTGGGACTCGTTTTACCATGAATCTTAAAGAAAGTTAGGATCGGTTCTACCTTGACTCCCAATATAGGTAGGGATTGGTTTTACCTTGACTCCCAACATAAACAAGGATCTGTTCTACCTTGATTCTCTATATAGGTTTGGATCAGTCTAACCTTAAGATCTTCAATGAAAATCGGGACCATCAGTCCTTTTGATTTCCTTTCGTCTACGAAACAAGTGTGTACGTCTACTTCCTTAAACTCATGAAATTAATCATAGTTTTCTAGGTATGAAATCAAACCTATGTTCACTACACAATCTAGTGACGAATTACAAAGATTATGTCGATGTCGCAATTACAAAAGATAAGCATTACACTTCGTAATTCAATATACCAATTAATATAAATCACTTATAAATATTGATATATTGTTCCTTGACACTTTGATCACAATATGATGATCAATTCTATTATACTAGAGTTTCATATATATATGTATGTATATAAATTCGCATGTTATGTTTTCAAGCAGAAACGACTTGAAAGTTTACGATATAGAAATGGAAACAAGTAAAGTCATGTATTACTAACCTCAAGTGGAAGGATGATATTATCGTCGATGTCGATACGTCTTCGAAATCTTCAGGTCTTCAGAGTAATGCTTGTGTGTCTCAACATTTATAGACTTCCTGGTCTAACCTAACGAAGTTGACTCTAGTAAGCGACTTATGAGTTTTGATACTAAAATATGACAACCAACCTTGACATACCAACACGCTTGGTGGATTCAACTGAGCAATTCTCTAACACACTGCCATTGTTACCAAGTTCTCCTTCCATGATAATATGGAAGACCAGCTTGAAAGCATATAAGACTTGATTGAGAAAACTTAGCTCAAGTTTCGTGACCTCAAGTTGGAATTTGAGTTAAATCAGGAAACAGTTCGTGAACAAAACTTCCTTTACTCAAGAGTTAAATAAAACATGTAGTTAGTTTTAAAGACATACGCTCTTCTTATTAATTTAAGAGAATTTTTTTGCATACATAAGTTATTTATGATCAAAAGAAAATTTTGAAGATCATAGTAACATGTATTACCTTCTCTTAGACGTAAATAGGAGAGACATGTCACACAATAGAACTATTTGAAACAAATACAAAACCTGTTTCATTAAATCCTCATCTTACAGGATTTTAAAAGATGATGAGTATTATAGTCTCTTTGCTTAGAGAGCATCAGGATGAGTATTTTCATACTCACCATTTGAGACTGTTCCATGTTTCGATTTCACTCTATTTCTGCATTGACCTTTTGGTTTTGAGAAGTTATCAAAAAAACTTATTATCATCATGAAGAGAGATAAAGTTTGAAACTTTACCTGAGTTCTTCTGCCTTTGGGAAGGTACAAGATAACATGTCTATGATATAATATAGCCTGCAATCATCAAATTCATGTTTTCCAGTTGAACAATCTCCTTGACTGTAAGTCCTTATATTTTCCAAAGTGAGTTCTTATTGAAACCCAAGTTTGTGAGGAACTCTTCAGGTTTTTCTTAGAAATTGTTGCAAACCCCATGTTCTTTGTTCAATTTGATGAGTAAGCCGTATTAACATTTCTGAAAGGTGCCTTGATTCGAGTGAAAATGTGGGGGTACAAAAATACACCACCAACTTTTTCTTAGGCAACCTGTATGGACTAAACTCGAATTCAATTCTGGGAGTTCAACTTAATGAATCTCAATCAAGGAATTATATGAAGACCTTGTATCTCTTTCTCCCACAATCAGAAAGTTTACAGAGGAAATTCCATGAACCTGATTATGTGTGGGAGTACTTGGACTATTCCAAATATCAATATCCAAGAATCAATCAAGTCGTATCTAACAAACAAGGATGGATGTATCTACTTTGATTGATTAACGTACAACCTTTGATATTTCAATTATAAAGATAAAAAATATAATGCGGAAAAAATAAATAACACAGACACCAGAATCTGGACTAGGTCCTGGGGGTACCCAGGACCTAGTCCAGATTTGAATACCAAACCGTATTAAGCCGCTGCAGACACTAGCCTACTATCAGAACTTCAGACTGGAATGTAATTTAAACCAAATTAAACCGTCACAACAATTCAGTTACAGTCACGCTCCTTATGCCTCTTGAATCCCAGCAGGATTCCGCGCAATTGATTCCCTTAGCTAACGTCCTTTATATCCTAAGAGTTGATTCAACTCAATTGAAGACTTTACACCAATCTGCCTCCCACAAATAATCCTATTTATGATTTCCGTTCTGATCAAAGATCAAGGTAAGGTAGGAAATCGATTGCAATAGACAAATTCTATCAAATCTCAAAATACAATCTTATGACTCCCGAAGAGCAACCTAAATTATTATTCACCTCACAAGTCGAAAGTTGTGGAATCACAAAGTATGGTATGAAGATACTTTGTGATTTCTATCTATCTTGTTTGAGTGAGAAACTCAACAATCAAAACAAGATAATGATACTCGAACTATCAAGATAAAGATAGTTGGACCTGGATTTACGAATCCCTAGGTGAAGTCTTTTTAGTCGCTAAACCCTAGATGGGTTTGAAGGAGAGGGCGACTCTAGTTTAAAACTAGGATACACAAGATTAGTGTCAGGGATTCAAAGATCCCAGTTATTAGAGGTTTTCCTTTTGTAGACTTTCAAGATCAATGTTGCTTTAGGTTTAAGCTAAGATAGCTTAGGAACCAAACAATCAATAATCATCCTTAAAAACTTAACTTGAGATTAACATAGCAGAATATGCACTCTGGTTAGGATGGACCATAACCGAACCGTGTATAATGACCTATTCATGTAGGTCAACCGAAACTATCCAATCGAACTATATACTTCACCATTTTCATAACACTTTAAGACTTTTCATGAATCACACATATGATCAAAAATGTCTAGATAGTGTTTTTTGAGAGTTGATCAAATGCCGATTATCTCATAGAAATAATTTTGATGCATCTGAAAATATTCGAAAGGGTAAGTACGTGTACCTATTACTATACCTGTTTGTGAATGTCTTTGTCATGGTACGTGTACTGGAGATAGATACCCTTAAGACAAAAGCACGTTCAGGAACTCACAGATCTTTTATGGTTTGCATACCAGGTATGCGTACCGTTTTCGGTATTAAAACCAACAGATCTTTTCCGGTTAGCATACTGGGTATGCGTACCGTTCCTGGTTCACGAGCCACAGACATTTTGTAGTATGCATACTGGGTATGCGTACGACAAAGTCGCTGTCGAACTATAGCTACGCCAGTACGTGTACTGGGTACATGTACTGCGACTCCGGACTTATAACAGATCTCCCAGTATGTGAAATGGTATGCATACTGTCCTGTATCCAGATTAACAGTAGTGCTATCTCTCTCTAATAATCAATTCGAAACATTCCCGAATAACATCAATGACACATATCACTGTTCCAGGCTATTTTCAAATGATTAAATATTGAATCATTATTTAAGTCATGAACAATAAATTTTTCTTAACCAAATTCATCAAGTATGAAGAAATTTCCTTAAGCATAAATAGTCATATTTCGATAACAATATTTAAGATAAAGTTGACTCGAAATTTCTATTATGCATGTACTATCTAATTTAGTCATGCGACAATGTCTCATAGATAGAAAAGTGAAAACTTGAGAAATAAGTGGTTCATTCTTCACTTATCTTTTGACGTTGAAGTTCTTCAAAGCTCATGTTGATCTTCGCCTTCAAATGGTAGAACGCAGTGATATCCGACTCTCAAATACACACTTTTATCCTAATCCGAGACTGACTAAATGTAGACTAGAAATCAAGATACAGTTTTATCAAATAAATCTGACAACAAGCTTGAGATAACAACACTTGTAAGTTCGACCGAGCAATGCTCTAACAATCTCACCCTTTGTCAATTTTAGTCACAAAACTATCAATACATATGGATTAAAAAATAAAGCTTCAAAACTCCAGAATCCATCATGCTTTATTTCCTTGGTTCCTCAACTCCTTGAATTATTCGTTACTTCAAGTTGAAATGATTCCGAACGTGTTCAACTCAGCATCGTTGTTGTTGAAGATCCGTAGCGATAACAACTTTGAAAACAGATATTCTTATCGTCGTTATACAGAAACATAGTATTATTATCTTCTCCAAAGTTCAATTGTATCACAACTTCAAAGTAATACTACAGTGATATGTTTCTCCCCCTTAATCTATGGTTACATATTTTGCATAATAGGTGAAACCTATTGATATTGATTCACTCCCCCTTACATAATGATCCGTAAACCATATGTATGTAGTGCGAAACTACTAATTAATTCTCTCCCTTTTGGTCAATAAAAATTGGCAAAGGTACGAAAATTATGGATCGTAATGAATTCAATCAAAAGATATTTCGAAACTTTAAAGGATTCATATCAACTTTAATTTAGATGATATCACAGAGTAAAAAATACTTAGCGCTCATCTACGAGATTTAAGATACAAGCATCCCCTGTAAATTTTGTATCCACTCTCCCCACAAAGATATAGCAACTAAGCACAAGTTCATTTAAGAACTCTCCCACATTTTATGTCATTACCAAGAAAAGAACATGAGTGGACTTAATTCAAAGAAGGATTAACAAATCACATGGATTTGTATCCTAAACATCGACATAAATTAATCTCAACGCCAGTTACGAACAAGGAGATAATTCAGTTGATATGACTCAATATAAGAAAATCTTATGGAGTAGATAATGCAGTAATTACACAAGAGTGTGACCATGAGTAGATCAATACTGCGAAAATTATCACAAAGTTTATTCTACTTTTAGTTCATAAAACTCAATAGATCTAACTTTTAAGCATATATGAGTGTTGATGGGTGAAAACGGTTTGCTGGTTTTTGGATGAAAAGTGGAGAGACGAGCGATTCCTCGATCGAGCAAATTGCATAAACCTTTAGCAAACAGATGCACTGCACAGGAGTGCTTTAAGTTCGAGAGATCAATCTGTAGGACTTCGGCCTAAACCAAGACAATGGTCGTTCCAGAGTCAATTCGGTCACAAAGAGGGATGAGGGTCAATCTGTAGGAGGGAAGCTGAGAAGTGTGTGAGATCAATGATGATTGAAGGATCGTGTATGTGTTGGAGAGTTCTGCAAGTTTGATGAAACGTTAGTGAATTCTGATAAGTTCGACCGAGTTCCGTTGTTTTGTTTTGTTGTCCAATCATGGATTGATGAACTTATTTATATTATAGGAATAGTAAACACATTGATCTCCAGTAAGTGTGACGGTTGAGGAGTGAAAGAGTGGGAAAGTGGGAAATCATGGATAAACCAGTTCCACATGCATGGGATAATTGGTTTATTGTTCACCCACTTCTAACTCCTGCAACTCTTGCACGACTTATTCATATTTCCCATCGTGGGTGCACACACGTTTTGTAGGCTGCCAGACCAAAACCCTAGTGAATATCCCCCCATGTGACATGATTGATGTCTCATGAATGTGAAGTCTGCATGACAGATGTGTATTTAATTGGTCAATTATGGACATGACTAGACCATGAGTCTTATCCTTGATGAGTCGAGCATAATGGTCGAATGTGGTTGCTATGAGATTCATGAATTGCGTATAAGGTGTTGTTGAGACAGAATAATGCACAGACGTTGAGTCTTGATGAATTGTGATATATAATTTTACCAGTTAAGGTAATAATGATGTTCTGATAATTTTGATTGACGCGGGTCCGATGAGATTGCTTGATCATGGACCTATTCTGATATGTCGAGCATTCGACAGGAAATCATAGGTTGCTGAGTTATGAGTTATCTAGAGTGTTTGAAAAGACGAGGGTACCCAAATATACCTCAATCTAAAACTTTTTCACCTATAAGTCCTTTCTCCAAAAGTGATTGTCTATGGACTGAGTCGAGACAATACAACTAATCGGTTCACACTTCGTGTGATCGTCTATGGATACGAGATCGAGACAATACGACAACAACATAACTTGTGTGATTGACTATGGATCAAAGATCGAGACAATACAACAACGAAGTATGTTTACTTGATAATAGATTCGGACTTAACCAAACACTATAGGATTGCTATCAAGTAAATAGGAATTAACGTTTGTGTATTTTATTTCTAATTATAATAAAACAATTATAATTGCGGAAATAGAAAAGTAAAAGAAACAACAAGATTCTGTTAACGAGGAAACCGCAAATGCATAAAAACCCCGGGACCTAGTCCAGAATTGAATACTCTAAGAATTAAGCCGCTATACAAAATCAAACCAACTTCGTATAGTTAAGACCAAGCAACTAAACCTATAGTTCACCTAGTTCCCTTAGTATCCCTGCACCTCCAACTTGCAATAAGTCACGCACTTGGAACAATTCCTTTGGTTCGTATTCCAAACAGTAAAGGAACAACAAATTTGTTTGGTAACAACTCTTTTCAAATAACGTGATATGAGTTTGACAAAAGGCTCTTCCATTTATCCCAATAAACTCCTTTGTCAGGTTCTTAGATCTATCCAATAAACAACTACCAAAGTAATTGTTTGGATTTTGCAATCAATACTTTGAATCACAAAGAATTGTATTGATGCCGATCTACTCAACTAATCAATCCAATCTATCACAAAGATAAACCAATTATAGTTGGATCCCTTTCCAGCTGAAACAAGTTTTGTGCACACCAAAGATTATGAACCCAAATCAGAAATCTTTTTCGTCTTCAAATCTTCTTAGATCTCCAATAAACACCTGCACACAAACAACTTGAATCTCTTGTGATCAATCACACACAGAACGGAGTCTGTTAACAATAGATTATCACAAGACGTCTTTAGATCTACAAACAGTCTAAAGATCTCCCATCGAAACTTCGATCTAGTTTGAGTGAATCTTATATCAGAAGAGAAGATTCTCAAGCATAAACAAACAAGGTGCAATCAAAGTTCAACAACCGTTAGTCAATCAAATCAATCGAAAACTAATATAAACCGCAATTATCTAGTTTCCCACCGACGGTACTAATAGAGCTTCTCAATCCCAAAGAAGTCTTTAAACCGAGCGGTCGTAAGAGATTTCGCCTAATTAGGTTACTTTCCTCTCCGAATAGGCGGCTCCACCAGTAACAACACAACTAGGTAGTTTTGCTGGCTCTGAGGATTAGTTTGCTAGAAATGCAAACTTCAATATTTATAGACAAGGAAGTTTGGACATCAAGGAATTTCCAAAACCGAATATTCCCAAAGATATGCAATAAGGGCAAAAACGGTTTTCATATTTCCTGGAAATGCTCTGTCCAAATATTGTCCGAAATCTCAGTAGAAAATCTTTATTTTCTAAAGATATGCATTTTAATTGCTGGAAATTAAAAGCATATAAAACTAAAAACCTTAATTAAAAGATTCTCAATTTATTTTGATACGGGATTCTCCTTTAGCTATTAAGGAATTTCTTTGAATAATAAAAGATAAGAGTTACTGCACATGTTCAAAGTATGTCGACATCTTTATTTTGTAAATCCTTTTTCATATTTACAATCTTGGAACCGATTTGCCACACTTCCAAACAAGTTTAGAATTGGTTCATCTGACTTCCAAGAACTATGTGATTGATTATCCTATCAAATCACCATTAATGGGTTTCACGGTTTTACCTCAACATAAAGTTTCGGTTCTACCTCCAAGTGTGTACTAGGATCGGTTACACTAGTTACCATAAAATGGCTAACTAAGTATTAGGATCGGTTACCACTTCTTATGGTAAAACTTGTGATCGGTTACACCAACTTACTAAAACTTTTTAAACCTCTTACAAGGATCGATTACACACTCTCTTTTGATCGGTCACACCTCTTACTATGATCGGTTACCCAATGTCTAGTATTTAGTCACACCAATTTCAATATATCGATCTTACAATCTCAGGTGATTACTTAAGATCGGTTTCACTAATAAAAGTCATACCAATACAAAAGTCAGGCCTTGTGAATAGTTTTACCAAGATACATAAGCAAGTTATGAACGGCTATACTAAACACATATATTGGTAATTTAAAAGATTTGCAATGAATAACAATACCAATATTCCTAGCGATTTCCCTTTCGATTCACAAAACAAGTTTATGAATTTACTTCCTTATGTAAAACATTGTATCCTAGGACGAAATCTTCACCCGTAGCCATACATAATCACAATAGCATTCATACGATTATGTCGATGTCTTATATACGAAGTTCAAAAGATAGACGTTATACTTCGTATTGTAATTCCTTAATACTATGTCTAACTAGAGTATAATTATTCACAGCTTCGCAGGTATGTTTTCAATATGCACGACTTGAAATATACGTTAGGAATGAAACAGTTCAAGTCAAATATTACTAACCTCAAGTGGAAGGATGATGTCGTCGTTGTAGTTCTTTACTTCTTCACATTCTTCAAGTCTTCACGTAATACTTATAAGTCTCATATCCTAGTAACTTTCTAGCTAACCTATACGAAGTTGACTCTAGTAAATAATCAAGCGACTCTTTAAATGAGTTTTGGTTCACTAAAATATGACAACCAAACTTGACATACCAACGCTTGGTGGGTTCAACCGAGCTATGCTCTAACATTGCTTATTCATGATATACTATGTCATGAATTGTCAAATGACAAAGGATTAAGATATTATACGATCAAACATCAAGTTGGATGGCCGTTTGATGAAATATTAAGTGATTGGCCAAGTAAATGTCCGTCCAATGATGGTGCTCGATCGAGCAAAATTTTGGAAGCATGACCAAACATTAAAAATATTGACTACTGGATAAATATAAAAGTTTTCAACATTTATCGAATTATCGTAAATTCGAAACCCTAATCTTGGGGAACCCTGGATCCTGAAGATGGATAGTTGTCCAATGTGGGTCAACAAATATCGATCGATGAGCATTAGGGCCGGCCATTGTGGTGAACGGACGTCCGAACGTGCAGAGGAATGTTCGTGAATGAGGATTCGAGAATTATGAAAGATGTGAATAATTATTAAAATAATAATGAAGAGACGTGAGACCCGGCCGTCCATGATGTCCAAGGACCCTCCAGGTCCGGTCATGGTGGTATACGGGCTACCATGTCCCTCGCGCGTTCATTCCTGAAAATCTTAGATATTTTTTTGGTCGTTTGAACAATATTTTGGATTTTCAGAAGAGTATGATCTTAACTGAAACTCTCAATTTTGCCTGAATGGGCAAGCAGGACTTTGCTCGTACGTCCAATATTTTGGAATATTAAAATTCCGTTATTTTAATATTATTGGTAAAAACAAACAAACCTAATAGTCGTGGCACTAGGGTTTTTTGGAGAGTTGAGCAATATTTGGAAAAATATGGAGAATTAGTAGTTTGCATGAATGAGAGAGTTTCAATAGAGAGATGAGGGAAATAATAATAATAATAATAATAATAATAATAATAATAATAATAATAATAATAATAATAATAATAAAAATAAGGGATTAGAGAGGCGTGTGACCGACCACGGCAATGGCATGGCCAGCCGGTGGGCCCGGTCCTGTGACGTCTCTTACCTATTTTTTTATTATTATTTTATCAACCTTCCTTAACTCTTCATATTTCCTCGTTCGTCCATAGTTTTGAGTGCTCGTTCGTGCATTATTGCTAAGTACACACGCACTATTTTCTCGGGGCTTACTTGGTGGTGGCCCACATGCCCGAAAATGAATATTTATTACTAATCCATGGAATTCTGTTGGGAAAAACCATGAATTGAAGTAATAAAATATTATGATAAAAATAGAATATTTTCTAGGAATTCAATTGATGAATATTGCGACTATAATTAATTAATTGATGGATCTATACTAGCAGGTAATCTGTCTAGGAGCATTATATCTATTCGAGAGCCGAGGTATGAGGTAGTAGAAGCATCATACTCGCTCTGAATGTTTATTCTGCATAATCAGGGAACATTGGCGACATCCTGAAGACGTTATTGCCCTATACTAGTGGTCAATCCATCTAGGAGTCGTCCAATCATTATCGATTATATACAGAAGTGGATATTGAAATTGCTCAGTATTGATGAAATATGCAAAACATTGAAAGCTCAGTTGAGAGGCTTTAATGATTGCATATTTGTGGGTTCTCTGAGAGGCTAAACACTCAGTCAGAGATGATTGTTACATGAGCTTTCATAAATGAATTTCACATACTCGTCTGAAGCTGGTCAGAGATACGCAAAATTATGATTTTACGATTTTAGCCTTTGTCTAAAATCCACCATCAACAATGAGATATCAGTTCAATTCACCAAACAACAACTGACGCATATATCTTATAAGATTTTTAGCAATACATGAGAATATCCATGAGGATCAAGTATTGCGATCATCTTATCTAAAATATAAACTTGTAAAGAACATACAAGTTGATTTGCTCCTACAAGGAAGAATCAATCTTTTCCGCCGGGATTTATACCAAGAATGGCTCCCAAAAGCGTGTAAAAAGATTTCCTTGATAAAGAAGAAATTACAAAGTCGTTAAGGACCATGCACCATATGTTCACATAAGAAGGTTGTTAACGTTCATGCAACTCCATAGGTACGTGTACCACCGCCCATTCTTTAACTTTCTTCTTTGTAATTCACCGAAAAAACAAGTCATCGACATTGTTTGTTTGTTCAAACTTGTTCATTAGAGGATTGATTTGTCTATCATAAATACTTTACCTACGATCCGTTTTCTCTTAGCTAATGGTGAATGATGTACCCGTAATCAATATGATTATCATGTCTTGAGAGTTCTACCCAGAACCTAAGTTTAAATATCAACATTATGATTAGATAAAATATCCATTTCATGTCCTTCTTAGCTTGTTATGCAGAAATTCCCATGGATCCTATTCTCGTCTCTTGTAAGGAGTCAGATAAGCAGGGAGAACTTTACAAAGAGCATAAGAAGTGTTGATACCCATATCGAGTCATTACAATTTGGAATCACAAACAACATGGTACACCGAGAGTCGTATATAACTATATTGACTCTTATAAGTGCATAGAAGGCAAATATGACAACAACTACGGATTATTGTCATAACCATTTAGACAAAAGATTATAAACCTCTTGTCATGGAATCATCTCTTTGGAGCATTGGCTCAACAATTTGTTGATGGTAGTTTTTAGTTCAGGGCTAAAATTGTGAAACCCTATATTTAATGTGCTATCATTCTGCAAAGAAATAGAGCCATTTAAAAGTGATGAGTGCCCAGGCCTCTTTACTTACATATGTATTGAGCAATTCAGTATATGTATATGAAATTTATCCAGAATGGTGCATGTAGCAACAATCCCAAACATTCTATAAATTTTATTAATATCTCACCTGCATTATTCATTAATGTATGGCTTATTGAGTATTTTTCCTATGCTATGTTCCCCGGCTGAACCCTTAATATTGATATGACATGACAATTAGTGTTCACTCGCGGCTGAGTAGTATGAATTTCCCGAAGTATCAAGATTAAGGCCTGCATGAAAGTACTCAGTCAGAAGACGAGTTGACTGCTCTCTGAGAATAAAATTAAAGAATTTTGTGTCAACACACAGAATTTATCAAATTTGTTCGATTTTGTGATAGCTCACAAGATTCAAATTTTGGCGTAATTAATTTGCAAAAATTAGGTTTTTGTGCCCTGCGCAATATCCCGAACCCTATTGGTCGAGACCAAACCTAGGTAAGCTATGAAATTAATCCATCATGGACCTAGTAGTCCTACCAAAAATAAGAAAACAAGAAATAAAGAGGAGCTTCGGCAAATAGAAGCAACATCAAAAGGAGGCGCGACCACGCCACTTGGCCGACCAATTTTCCCTAGCAGGCACTGCCCGTGGATGGCCGGCCACGCCCTATAAAATTGCTTGCTGGCCCTTCTTTCCTATCGACCAATCAAATTTCTTTAAATGAGCATCCAAATGATTATGTCAAGAGATTCAGGATTCAGGCACTGGATTGTCACGACCCAAATGTGACTCAACAACAGTTGGTGGAGTCATGCATTAACGGTATGGTTCCCATCTATCGCGCTTTATTGGAGATTCTGCGCTTCCAGACATTATCTGAACTCCATGAAGCTGCTAAGCGGTCGGCTACGACAGCACCGGCACTGTTGGAAAGAACTAGGCCAGCCAGGAGTGAAGATGCATGCGAGACTCGAGTAAACAGGCGTCTCATCAACAAACAATATAATATTGGACCCTTTGTAAGTGTAGTGGGTGAAGGAGGAAAGAGAAAAGCTACAGCAATGGAACAACAACCCAAACTTGCGGCACCAGCGCATCAGACAACTTCACCCCGGAAGGCCGCGGCTAAGACTCCTTCGCAACAACAAGAAACTGGAGAGGTTGCTCCAAACTTCCCGTTCCCGATCGAGGAAGTAATTGAACTCCTGGAAGCATGGATTCAAGATGATGCCATCAAACTACCTCCCACCAACTGAGGAAGAAATGGCAAATCCTAAATATTGCCGTTACCACAGGTTCGTCAATCAGCCAACCAATGAATGCAACAAATTGAAGCACATTTTCAAAGAAAAGGTAGATACGGGAGAACTTCAACTAGGCACTGAGGGAGTTCACAGAGACCCTCTTCCAGTCAGAAGCTGTATGCTTTCTGGGGACTCTTCCCACAAAACCGTGCAATCCATGATAGAGCATGTATGTGAAATTCTCTAGTTCTCCAAGGCGTAGCGTAAGGACCTATTTGCAGCTCTCAATCGTGTTGTGTCAGGCAAGCGACTGTTTTCGGTCGGAAAAGCCGCTCCCAAATCCCAACCTCTCTTAGAAGACACTGCTGGTAAATGCAACTGGGGACTGCTGACCACTACCCACCTAAAGGGTGTCGAGTTCGGCAGCACACTGATTGACCCGGCATGTGACTTCAACATTGTTACCGTCAAGACTCTGAGAGCCGCAGGAATTTTAAAGCATGAATCTATTTACTGCCCAACTATGATCAAAAACCCAGAAGGAGAATCGAAAAATGCTTACGGGTACATTAATCTCGAAATCAAGGTAGGAGATGCTCTAACACATGGAAAATTTCATATTGTTAAAGAATGCCCAAATTATGATGTGGTTCTGGGGCGCTCGTGGGTGCATAACAACAAAGCAAAGCTAGGAGTATGTCCCTTGCCGGTGTCTATACCTGAAAGGATTTCCAACAAGCCATCCAACCCTGAAGATTATCTGCTGCCGTATCAACAGCTCGCCAATGTGACGCAACTACCTGGAGAGAGCCCGATAACGTTCGTCCGCATATTCCGAACACAAGTAAGTCTTATCGAACAATCCTTTCTGCAACCAGTCACTCCTCCTTTCACCAAGGCCTGGGGACTCGATCCAATCATCCACCCGGCTATCACTAAGAGATGTGAATGGGATGCTGGGCCTTTCAAATATTTTATCAAAAATTTAGAAGTTGTCTCAGATAACGAACCTAAGAATCAAGTAGCTGTGCAACGCCCAAACCCGTTTCAAGTTGGAGATATGGTAGTGAGAGTTGCTTCTTAGCCTGCTCCGTCCAACTCCGTCGAAGGGAAAGATGAGCCATACCTAGTGGCAGAAGTTATTTTTGGAGGTTAGTACAAGCTCATCAATGCTGACAAGCCAGAAGGCATAGTAAACACGCCCGGTAGCTCAAACCCTTAAATACCTAAGATGTCGTGTCGCCCTTTCACCCAAAATTCCTTTTAGTATTTCCTTTAGCAATTTCCCTTTTTCATGCAATATTTGTAATTCCTCCAAAATGATTGCACTGCTTGCATTCATAATTAGGGTTTCAATTTATCAGTTAATCAAAGCATCATTTCCTTTAAAATAATTTTTTTTACTCCTGAATCATCTCAAGGAAAAGTCTCGAGTAAACCCAAACCCTCACAAAATCATTACCCATTGATTTGAAACCAGAAAAATCAAACCATGTAAGAGATATCTCATATCTTTCAAAAAAAAAAAAAAACGAAGAGGGGAATATGTAAAGGAAAAGAAAACACAAGATCATCAAGCAGCGACACATTCTTTCTGGAGCAAGCATCTTTCGCAGCTTCAACCTTCGCCTAACAAGATCCCTGGAAGAAGTTTTGTTGTCTACAGTTTTCCGGATTTTGGGAATCCCCTTCACGGAACCAAGAAGCAGCGAATTTGAAGTTAGCGCACGTGACATTCCCGGGTTGCAACTACTTCTTTAGAAACGGCGCGTTGAATCACATTACACGCGCCATTAATTGGAGATGAAGCCTCCTCACTTTACAAGCAATGCGTCCATGCTTCTACATACCTGTCTTTTGGATTTCGTAGTTTGTGGCAACACGCCCATGCTTCTACATACCTATCCGGCACGTCACAAATATTCAAGAAGCATGTAGTCTGCACCGGGGATTATCAAACAGAAGAATGGGAAGGACCCAGATTTTGCGACCAAGGTACTAAGCGTGGCTCTACCGTAACCCTACCGAAGAACGCTACAAGATATTGCGAAATTTTCTAAGGATTTGGATTTCTTAGTCGGGATGTTTCATTCATTCATTCAACTTGAAACATAAAACCATCAAAGCAACACGAATTATATTTGATGAATCCGTGGCTCCAGCGTGAAACAGAAAACTACTAAATGACAAAGGAGCATCCGCAAGCTACAAAAAAGATACTCATCTATAAAAGGAAATAACAAAGTGGGAAATCTAATTATCAGCATCAACACATGGATCAATGTCGCCTTCACTTGAGTTCTCTTTGGAAGATGCTTCGAAATCTCCTTCATAAGCCGCTCCTACATCCTCTCCAGAAGCCGCCTCAACATCCTCGCCAGAAGCCGCTTCAACATCTCCCTTGGAAGCTCCACCAACATCCACTTCAGAAGCCACTTTAACATCTCCTCCAGAGGCCGGTATTATATGCTCTTCTGCCCGATATCCTTTTCAGAAACTGCCCCAACAACCTTCTGAAGATTTTGAAGATTTTCTGGTTCATCCACGTCAGAATCGAGAATTATGACGCCGTTATGGATAAGGTAATCATGCTTATCCCCACCTGAAGGTTGCTTATGCTTAATCCTTCATCGCTTTTGCCGAGCCGCGAATCTTTCAGCCCTGGCACTCGTCGGTTGGGACGCTTCATCGCGCCCCCACTTTTCTTCCATGCTAACCGAAGCCAGGATAGCTTGAACACGCTCTCGAACGATACGCAAATGTGCGAGAGGCATACCCTGTATAACACGACTAGCTTCACAAAAGGGAGGATCGATTTTAGCTAATACCTCCTCGGATGCGCTAACCCTGGGTTTTTCGACTTCAAAACTCTTTTTCGGAGAATCAGAAGAATAATCATCACCAGGAGTTCCCACCAAATACTGCAGAAAAGCGTTGTGGTTATGTCACCAATCGACGTAGTAAAAAAAAACTACAAGAGAATATGAAGCAATACCTGGAAAGAAGATGAGCGCAACTCTGTGATGATCAGTATGAAAAGAAATACTCAAGTGCTCCCTTTTATATTCCGCAAATTGGTAAGATCCGGGAAAAGAAAGGACTCTCTACCTGCCGTGTATAAAAGCTTTAGATGCGGGATATCAACCGATTAGATGCTTATCTACCTGGAGACAAATGACGTATGCTAGGAGGACGATCACCACGTGCTTGGATACTTCATTAAACGTGTCTTGCTCAAAGACCAAGCCAGCCTCTATCCTGGTAACATCTGTCTGCCTCGCCTCATAAGTTTTATCTTTATTTATCACCATTTATTGCTTACCCCGCAACAATGTCACTGTTACGTACTAAGCAGGGGACTTAATGTTGATGGTGGTTTTTAGTTCAGGGCTAAAATTGTGAAACCCTGTATTTAATGTGCTGTCATTCTGCAAAGAAATAGAGCCATTTAAAAGTGATGAGTGCCCAGGCCTCTTTACTTACATATGTATTGAGCAATTCAGTATATGTATATGAAATTTATCCAGAATGGTGCATGTAGAAACAATCCCAAACATTCTATAAATTTTATTAATATCTCGCCTACATTATTCATTAATGTATGGCTTATTGAGTAATTTTCCTATGCTATGTTCCCCGGCTGAACCCTTAATATTGATTTGACATGACAATTAGTGTTCACTCGCAGCTGAGTAGCATGAATTTCTAGAAGTATCAAGATTAAGGCCTGCATGAAAGTACTCAGTCAGAAGACGAGTTGACTGCTCTCTGAGAATAAAATTAAAGAATTTTGTGTCAACACATAGAATTTGTCAAATTTGTTCGATTTTGTGATAGCTCACAAGATTCAAATTTTGGCGTAATTAATTTGCAAAAATTAGGTTTTTGTGCCCTGCGCAATATCCCGAACCCTATTGGTCAAGACCAAACCTAGGTAAGCTAGGAAATTAATCCATCATGGAGCTAGTATGAGCAAAGTCCTACCAAAAATCAGAAAACAAGAAATAAAGTGGAGCTTCGGCAAATAGAAGCAACATCAAAAGGAGGCGCGGCCACGCCACTTGGCCGGTCAGTTTTCCCTAGAAGGCACTGCCCGTGGCTGGCCGGCCACACCCCATAAAATTGCTTGCTGGCCCTTCTTTCCTATCGACCAATCAAATTGCTTTAAATGCTCCACACGCACTTTTAAATAAAGTTAGAAGTTGGTTGGTCGATGCGCCTAATTCCTTAAGGAATCTAATCCAGGTTTCACATATCAGTCTTAAAACAATCACGACCACACGATTTGGCCGGCCAACTCAATGATCTTGGCCTTTTCTCAACGTGACCAAGTAAACTTCATAATGTCCACCGGCGGGCCCACCGCTATTCCATCCAATCAAAATCCTCTTAGCCCGCCAGTAACATCCCTGATCGATAGCCGGAGCTAGGCTAGTCACGCTGTTGAAAAGAAGTTGAACGAGTTAAGACTGGCCATGGCAGTCTCAAACTCATCGCATCCTTACAACTTCGCCAGCTGAATTGGAAGGCTTAGATTTTGTTTTGAACGGCCAACGAGGTGCCGGTATGCTCACCAGCAACCCATCTCAATCCCTGGCCAGACGAACTGCCCACGACATGTCAGGAGCGCACCAAACCGATTGCTCAAAGTAGGCTAGCCGCACGGGTTACAAAACCCTAATTTATGTTAGCAACAATATATTACTGCCGCAAAACGATCTTGGCCGCTCAACTTCGCCAGCCGGATTAACCGGCCTAGATCCAACCTTAATCAACGTTCAACGAGTGGATACGTTCACCAGTGGTCCGGCTATTGTGCTGGCCTATCGAGTAGCTACCAGCACCCGCCAATACTAAAAAATGTTTGCCCAAAATGGATTGGCCACACGGCCTTTTAAAATCTAAGTTGAATCAACGACAGCTATTAACTGCCGCAAATTATCTCGGCCGCCCAACTTCGCCAGATGAATTAACCGGCCTAGCTCCTATTCTAGGCGCTCAACAAGATGTGGCCATGATCCCTGGCCACCTCCCTTCCATAAGGAACAATCGTCCACGCCGCGGCATGCCCATATGGCTCCTAAACGATCGCCCAAAGATGGCTGGCCGCGCTTCTTGAAGGAGTCTTAAATAAACTAGCGGCAACCAATAACTGCCGCAAATCATCTCAGCCATCCAATTTGGCTAGCCAATTTAACCGATCTAGATTTAACTTGGACCGACCAATAGGATGTCAAAATGGCTACCAGTCATCACTCTCCTATAGAGACCGACCGGCCTACCTTTGGCATGCATAAATAGCTCCCAATAGCTTCCTGAAAGTGGCCGGTCATGCTCTTTTTAAGACACTAGGTTCCTCGACCAACCAAGACTGGCTCAATACAACGATGCTTCACATGCATCGATTATTTTGAGCTGCTTGCTTAAAAGCGATGCTTTACATGCATCGAATACGTACAATATTTTATGAGTATCGGCTTCACAAATAACTTAGTTATTTAACCTAATGGCGTTACATGCTATTCTTTGCGGAAAGTCTCATGACTTGGCTCGTCACACACGACTACCCGCCACCTAGCTTGCGCGTGATTGGTCAGAATAATTAGGCAAGACCCACTCAGCAGCTTGCCACATATTTTCTATAAGATACTCGAGACATCAAACATGTCACAAACTGGGGGATGTTCATTAGGGTATTGGTCTGGCGGTTTACAGCGTGCGGCGTGTAATATGCCCATTATGAGAAAGTGTCAGGAAAGGCGGATAGTTAGTGGCAGCAGAGAAGTAGTGGGTGTAAACTGGCCAGTCCTCCCCTCATAGTGGGGACGTGGTTTCCAACGACCCCACTTCTCCATCACTCCACTACTTCCACTTCCTATGAGATCAGGGTGTGTTCAACTATGACTTGTATAAATAGGTTTCAACCTATTTCAACCACACAACAGTTTTTGGTTAAAAACACAGTATCCAAAATAACACAAAAGAACTGATAGCTTACATTTGGCAAGCAAGTTCCATATTCTGATACAAGTCATAAAACAACCACACCTTCAGAGTTAACCATTCTCATCTCAACACCTTCTTCGCTTCCCTCCCTAAGATCAACCCTTCTCCTTCATTTTGTGACCGGAGCAAGACTGGAACGACCATTTCTTGGTTTAGGCCAGGATTGTACAGATTGATCTCTCGAATCTAAAGTACTCCCGTGCAGTGCATTTGTTTAGGGTTTAGATTCATTTCTCGGCGGCACACCCAAATTTACCATTTCCAGTAGAATCAGTTTTTACCCCAAAACAAACTTCAAATAATTTTTAGACAACCAATCATGACGATACTCGGGTTTCCACCAAATCGCTTAGTGAGAAAAAAAAAAGTACAAAAACAAAGACATTTTTGATATCAACAGATCATGGCATCAAGTATATAATAATGAAATCATAAAACTTGCTCAAGTTTATAGACATACCTTTTAGAAGAATCCAATCGTGAATCCTACGACTTTACCAAATATTCAATATCTTACCCAACATAATATGTGCATCTCGATTCTTATGTCTTCCTCACCTTCCATCACAATCAAGTTGTGTTGAGGTGAACAATGTTTTGCTCACCACAGGTGATTGAAACAAACTTTTCCGCATCTATGAATTTTTTACCATCTATAGTTTTTGGCTTATTTTGTTTCTTGTTGCACCAATTCTTTTGTTTCACTTTTGGATTATCATGAAAGAGGTCACTTTTAGAACCTATTCATATCAAAATACATTTTTCCCAAGAATTTTTTGAACTTCCAAAATCATGGATTTTTCTTTTTCCATAGTCATGAAATTTTCTGGGAGATCATTCCTTTTTACACTCAATGCATCATTGACTTTCTTTGGTACCCACTTATGAGTGTGTTAAGGAACAACCAGAGCCTTCTTCCCATTATTTTTTTAAGGTTTCTCGGAAGAGAATTGGATTGACTATTCTTTTTCAAGTTAGTCTTTCTCCAATTGAGGGCACCGGATCTTGTCTTCGTCTTTACAAAGCTATCCTTCTGATAATCACTACCATTGTGAAAAGGCTTTGTATGACGTTTATAGGCAAATATAGGTTTATCACAACACTGATTCCTTTGCCTAAAGGTTGGACAGTTACAACCCATAATGTTAATGGGGTGAGCCTTAACATATAATCTAGGTTTGACCACTTCTTGTGATGCCCAAACAAGAACATCATGAAGTTTCTCATTCCTTATACGAAAACGACATCCCCATTGCAGGTGGCCTTTATTTCCGCAATAATAGCAAACATAAGGAATGTACTTACCCGGATTCGTGGGTACTGGCTTTAGAGGTTGATATACTTTGCTCTTTCGAACCTTAACTGTTGGTGTAGGTATTTCACTTTTTCTATAAGTGGAAACCTTTAGTTGAGAATAATCACTAGCCTTGACAAATTTTACCTCCTTGCTAATACTTGGAGCATATATTCCCTTATAGACCAATCATAGTGTATCACGATGATTTTTACTTGCTCCAAGCATAGTGGTTAATGTGTTTGAACTAGTATTGAAATTTTTAAAGTCCTCTTCCAAAATCTTGATTTTATCAAGAGCAGCAGCTAAATCAGCCTCAAGATGTTTTTCTCGAGTGAGAGAAGCACTTTCTCTGTCATCAAACTATTTTGTTGAGAGTTAATCCTTGTTTCAGCTTCAACAAGTTTCTCTTTCAACAAAAAGAAATCTCGACGAATATTATCACGTTCAAAATTCTTCGAAAGTAAATCTTCTTATCGATCTTTAAGAAGGGGTTAAAAAAGTTGATAACCACAATCATGACCTTTAGAGACCTTTCTCAATTTCTTGTTTTCTCGACAAAGAGGAGTCAGAAATCCAATGAAACAAGAAGTCGTCATCTTTTTCTTTTTCATAAACGTACCAAACAACTTAGCATACCCTGAGACTTCCTCATCCACATCTATATCAATTTATGAGTCACCATCATCGTAAAGTTCATCCAACTATTTTTATAGGCGTGTTTCCCAATTATCCAATGTTTCTCCATCACACGAGGTGATTTTACGAAGGTTTTCAGATAATGATTCAGATGTGACAGTTTCATCAGGTGGTAAATCCAAACTTTAATCAAAATCATCTGGTTGATTCTGAACTAGTGATACATTATTAGAGATAATACGTTCGTTCATCATATCAGATTGCTTCAAACACATACTTATTAGGTCTTTCGCGTGTTTTTTGCCTACTCTGATACCAACTGAAAACGTAGGGGTACAAAAGTGCACCGCCAACTTTTTCTTTGGCAACCTGTATAGACTAAACTCGAATACAATTCCAAGAGTTCAACTTAATGAATCTCAATCATGGAATTATATGAAGAACTTATATCTCTTTCTCCCACAATCAGAAAGTTTACAGAAGCAAGTCTGTGAACCTAATTATGTGTGAGAGTACTGACTACCCTAATTTTGGGGGTAGTGATGGTCAAGTATCTTTATTAAAAGTCCCTAACTTGGGACTCGAGTCCAGTGTGCCTGAGGTATTACTTGAGTCTGTCCCGACTCCACAACCCGATCCTCCCGATACTATCCAAGAGGAAATCCATCTATTAGAGACCCGTTATTCGGATAAATCTGTTTGTCAAGACATCCATATGAAGCCCAGGTGGGCGCCCCAGATAGGTCCAATTGTCTTGCAAGAAACTTTCAATAAGGTTGTGCTCCGTCTGTTAATTTTTCTAGTCCTGTGCAGTTGTCTCATTTTAGTGGCAGTGCTATTTGGTTCTGATGACCCACAGTTATTTCGACTACTGATATATGATTTGAAAGGGAATTAGCCATTTCATGGTACTTGATGTCTGGCTGAAGACTTTAAACTTAGCACTTCTTGGGAGGTAACCCATGGTTCATGCAACACGGTAATATCTTTCCTTAACTCTTTTTCTTCAAATGGTAACAGTTTCTCCTTGTTCATGCTTTTAATTTTATCTTTAGAACATTGAGGACAATGTTAGATTTAAGTTTGGGGGTATGGGAGAAACTTTTTAGTTGCATTAAAAACTCCAGAGCCTAGAAATTTATGCCTATTAAGGATGGCACTAACCAATCTAAGTGGATGGAAGCATTTTGGTTTAGGAGTTGAGGAACCAATCTGATTAGATGGAAACATCTATAAGAGTCTATTCATAAAAGCACAGAGCTCAGGTGTTAGAAATAACATGATAGTTTCGCCATATCTCGTTGAGTCCTTTTCATTTCTATTTTTATTTTCTTTTCTTTTAAAAATATGTTTCTCTAAGTGATTAGGTGGGGCTCACGATTCAAGTTGTTACCAATGCTAGGGTGAAATAGAGTGATTGAGCAAAAAAAAAAAAAAAAAAAAAAAAAAAACCAAACAAATAAAACCAACCGGAATAAATAACACTTGGATAGCAATATGTGTGTGTTCTCCCTGTCTCCGTCGCCTAAACAAGCGTGGAATGCAGGATCCAAGGGAATTACCATGTAGTCTGCTGACAAGAAGCATGCGCTTGGATCCACAAGATCTAATCATGTCGTTAGTTCTACAAAATTAAATATTAAAAAATAAATGTGTGTTCAATAAATCGACCGCTGGTTCCCTTGTATATGCCAGACGAGTTGATCTAGAATTAGGATTATCGACCACTGGTTCCCTTGTATATGCCAGTTGTGTTGATATTAGTCAGACCGGTATCTCAGTCCATTAGGATAGGTTCATCTTGGTGGAGGCCTTCAGACAGATATGAGAAAACACCGTTCACCTAGTCAACATCAAAACCAGCTATGTTTTTCTATATCCATCTCTTAATCTTTCCATGTGATTTGTTGACTCCGGATATTGATGTCCATAGTGCAACAATCTTAGTAGAGCTCTGTCACTTATATATGAATTTTAGTATACTCGAGTGCAAACTTGTATACAGCAATTGGAATTTCGCATCAGGGTACTTCCTCCCGTAATCAATAAGTATGCCAACCAAGGAGGTTCTTTAGTGCATTCTAAGGTTCTGCGTAGATAGCTAGGATCTGGAGTAAAGGTTTTGTGGGTACACCTCTGGTAAACCCTCCCGAGACTATAACTCGGCCTCTAGGGCCACCTAGGGGTTTAAAGGCTTGTTGCACATGCTAAGTGCAACCGACGATGCCTGCGACAGTGAGTTAGGATTTTATTTTGTAGTTTTAATTTACTCGGGACTAGCAAATAATAAGTTTGGGGGTATTTGATAGACGCATTTATGTGTCTATTTTCATCTCTTTTATGTATAGTGTTAGTACCCATTTTTGTACTAATTTTGGTATTTTATCCCTTGTAGGTGTTTTTGGAAAAATAGGCTTTTGCGGAAAAATTGGCTCGAAAAGTTGTTAAAGGCTCCTGGG
Organism: Papaver atlanticum; assembly: GCA_023531105.1. Classification (NCBI taxonomy): domain Eukaryota; kingdom Viridiplantae; phylum Streptophyta; class Magnoliopsida; order Ranunculales; family Papaveraceae; genus Papaver; species Papaver atlanticum. The sequence goes on along the minus strand of JAJJMB010002559.1, from coordinate 2,725,240 downwards.
AGGACATTTGCTATTCGGACTCTCATTTTGGATAAGGGGTAACCCATTTCCAAGCAGCTGCTAAGTACAGACCGGGTCTGGATAGGGGGAGGTCACATTTCTTCACGTTTTCAAAAACAAAAAAATGGCGGGAAAATTTTCAGAAAACAGACGATTTTGTGGATGGATTTTTGATCGATTTTTAGGGAGATTAAAGGGCTGAATTTGATTGGGTTTGTTCCTATGGACCTAACAGGCAAGGTAAGGGCGTTGGAATGGATCCAAAGTGGCTAGAACTCGAATTGGAAGCGAAAACTTGCCAAAAATATCACGGTTTATTTTGGGCAAGTTTCTTGGTTTATTTTTGGAAAACTTACGTGAAGAAGAGGAAGGAAACTCTTCTTAAAGACTTGTTTCTATCAAGGGAGGAGTTTTGGACAGCTTTGATTGATTGAATACACGTGAAACAGAAAAAAAAGAAGGAAATATTGCAACTTGCTGTGGAGGAAAAAACCAAGGTTATTCTCGAATTTTCTTTGCTCTACTATGTATAAAAGGGTTGGTTAGAGTCCTAGGAAGGTGAGGAAGAAGTTAGGGGAAGTTTAGAGCCTTAGAGAAGCTAGAAAAATCATTGGAAGAAAACACGTTTCTGCTGGTGCAAACTGTGCCGGAGAAGACGAAGAACATAAACTGCAGAAAAAGAAAGTCGCAGATTCTGTGACCGTAACTTTCAAATTTTACACCTTTTGTAACAATTTTTCCAACAGTTATCTTCAGTTCGCAACGGTTTCTCTGTAGAAATAGGTTCTGTAACAATTATATTAGTTACAGAACCCGCTGTTTAGAACTTTTCACTCTTTTAATCAACTTTTGAACACCAAAGATGTATTTTGAGCAAGAGATTAATATGAGGAGCTAAACCCCTTAGCCGAGGCGACGGAGGAAGCCAATTTTCCATGGAAAGTGGTATAATTCTATTTTTATTATTTATTGCAATTATTTTACATGATTTTTTTGCATAGAACTTAAAAGAAAAATTGGTTTTTATTGAGTAGTTGTGAAGTGTTTTGATGGGACATGCTTGGTTTTAGTACTTTTGATGTTTCATGCTTCGTGCTTACAATTATTACTTCAAGAACCAAATTAGTGGCAAATATTAGAGTCAACTTAAAGAAAAATATTGCATGAATATTGATTAGAATTTATCAAATAATTGGTCAATGGTGGAATCCAGAGTCTCGGTATTTTCTTATTATTATTGAAACAATTTTATTTAATTTTCAAAAAAATCCTTCACAAGCCCGAGTTGAACGAACTTTACTCACTATTTTTACTACAATTAAAACTCACATCAGTTACAGCCGCACTCCTTACGCCTCTTGAATCCCAACAGGGCTCCGTGCAATTGATTCCCTTAGATAACGTCCTTTATAGCCTAAGAGTTGCCTCAACTCGATTGAAGACTTTAAACCAATCTGTCTCCCACAGATAAGCCTATTTGTGATTTCTGTTCTGATTAAAGATCAAGGTGAGGTAGGAAACCGATTGCAATAGACAAAGTCTAGCAAACCTCAAAATCCGGTCTTGTGACTCCAGAAGAGCAGCCTAGATTATTATTCACCTTACAAGTCGAAACTTATAGAATCACAAAGTCTAAGACGAAGATACTTTGTGATTTTTATCCATCTTTTTTGAGTGAGAAACTCAACAATCAAAACAAGATCAATATACTAGAACTAGATAAAGATAGTTGGACCTGCCGTCACAAATCCCTTGGTAAAGTCTTTTTAGTCGCTAAACCCTAGAAGGGTTCGAAGGAGAGGATGACTCTAGTTTACAACTAGGACACACAAGAATAGTGTCAGGGATTCAAAGATCCCAGTTGTTAGAGGTTCTCATTTCATAGACTTTCAAGATCAAGGTTGCTTTGGGTTTAAGGTAAGATAGTTTTTGAACCAAGCAATCAATAATCATCGTTAGATAAAAAACTTGACTCGAGATTAACATAGTAGAATACGCACTCTGCTTAGGATAGACCGTAACCGAACCGTGTATAATGACATGTTCATGTAGGTTAGCCGAAATTATCCAATCGAACTATATACTTAACCATCTTCATATAACACTTCAAGTCTTTTCATGAATCACTCATATGATCAAAAATATCTAGATAGTGTTTTTAGAGAGTTAATCAAATGTCGATTATCTCATAGAAATAATTTTGATGCATCTGAAAATATTCGACAGGGTAAGTACCTGTAGTGTACCTGTTCGTGAATGTCTTTGCAATGGTACGTGTACTAGGTATGCATACCCTTAAGACAAAAGCGCGTTCAGGAACTCATAGATCTTTTATGGTTGCATACCGTGTTTGCGTACCGTTTTCGGTATTAAAACCAAAAGATCTTTTCCAGTTTGCATACTGGTTATGCGTACCATTCCTGGTTCACGAGTCACATACATTTGTCGTATGGATACCAGGTATGCATACCACAAAGTCGCTGCCGAACTATAGCTACGTTAGTACGTGTACTGGGTACATGTACTGCGTCTCCGGACTTATAACAGTTCTCCCAGTATATGAACTGGTATGTATACTGTCCAGTAGTTCTATATCTCTCTAATAATCAATTCGAAATATTCCCGAATAACATCAATGACACATATCACTGTTCCATGCTATTTTCAAATGATTAAATATTGAATCATTATTTAAGTTATGAACAATAAATTGTTCTTAACCAAATTCATCAAGTATGAACAAATGTTCTTAAACATAAATAGTCATATTTCGAGAACAATATTTAAGATAAAGTTGACTCGAAATTTCTATTATGGATGTACTGTCTAATTTAGTCATGCGATAATGTCTCATAGATAGAAAGGAGAAAACTTGAGAAATAAGTGGTTCAGTCTTCACTTATCTTTTGATGTTGAAGTTCTCTAAAGCTCCTGTTGATCTTCGCCTTCAAACAGTACAACGCAGTGATATCCGATTCTCAACTACACACTTTTATCCTAATCCGAGACTGACTAAATGTAGACTAGAAATCAAGATATAGTTTTGACAACTAATTTGACAATAAGCTTGAGATATCAACACTTGTGAGTTCCACCGAGCAATGCTCTAACATCGAGAACCAGTATCATTCGTTTCAAAACACAATGGCTTCGACCTTTGAATGTCAATGACTTCCTTTAAGATTAGATTCAAGGTATCTTAAAGAGACTCAATCCGATTGTTTTCCACTCTAACCTTACACTTTCTCCGAACATGTCATTCTATATTACAGAAGTATCAGAGCTTCTGAATCCTAGCGGAATCAGTTTGAATAGCCTTAGTACAAGAACTTTTCTTTCTTGGAGATACAGTTTTTCGTGGTCAGATAAACATAACTGATCTTCTTTTGTCAAAGTAGTCATACTTTGAGCATGGCCTTCTAAAATAGATTTAATTGAGTTATCATGGTGTTGATGGTGGTTTTTAATTCAGGGCTAAAACCGTAAAACCCTATATTTATGTGCCTTTGTTCTGTAAAGAAATAAAGCCATTTAAAGCTGACGAGCGCCAACGCCTCTGCGCTTACATTTGTACTGAGTAACTCAGTATATTTATATTCGAAATTTAATTAGAATAATGTTGGTTGCAAAAATCCCAAGTATTCTGTAAATTTTGTTTAGCTCCTACTCGCATTATTCACTAATGCAGGGCCTGCTGAGTATCTATCCTATGCTGTGTTCCCAGCTGAACTCATAATAATGACATGACATGATATGACAATTAATGTTCACTCTCAGCTGAGTAGCATGAATTTCCCGAAGTGTCAGAATTAAGATGCGCATGAAGATACTCAATCAGAGGCGCGCAAGTTGCGCAAGTGAGAACAAAGCTGTGCTGCTCTCAGAGATAAAAATTAGTGATTTTTGTATCAACGTGCAAAATTGATTTATTTTGTGTCAATTCACAAAATTCAATTTTTTGACCTAATTTTATCGATTTACAAAAATTAGGTTTTGTCCTAAAACGGAACCTGCATGATATCTCTATCCCTATTGGTCGAGACTAAACTTAGGCAAGCTAGGAAACCGGTCCATCATGGAGCTAGTAGGAGTAAAATCCTACCAAAAGTGGGAAAATAGGAAAAGGGGAAAACCGTGACTAAATTGGGCAGTGGCAAAAGGGGGCGTGACCACTTGGCCGGTCAATTTTCCCTAGCTGGCGCCTTCCATCACCGACCGGCCTCACCCCATATTGTTGTCCGTCGGACCCTCTTACCCATCGACCAATCAAATTGCTTCAAAGATGCAAGCTCCGCCTTTAATTAAAGATGGAAGTAGGCTAGTCGACGCATTTAATTTCCTAAGAAAATAGATCTTGGCCGCCCAATTTAGTCGCAAACTAATCACGACCACATGACTTGGAAAGCTCCATTACCCAACCCTAGATTTTCAAATTTGGCAAACAAGGCGCCATTATAACAACCGACCGCCCACCTATTGCCTCGACCAATCATATCGGTTCTAGCCTACCTGCTTCTACTCCAAATTGTTAGCCAAAAGTAGGTTAGTCAAGATGCTTCTTATATAAGAAAATTAATCTAGACCATCCAAGTCAATCGCGGAACGATCACGACCACACGACTTGGCCGTTCGATTTGACAAGCTTGGATACCTCCTGGTGCGACCAGAAAAGCTCCATGATACTCACCGACGACCCTCTATTATTTCATCAAATCAGATCTCTCCTAGCCTACATGCTTCGTTCACAATTGCTAGCCAAAGTAGGCTAGTCGAGCGGTTTAAAAAAGGTCTTAATTAGGTCAAGACTGCCCATGGCAGTCTTAAAATAATCACGGCCGCCCAACTTAGCCGGCCAAATTGACCGGCTTAGATCCAATTTGGGGCAACCAATGAGGTGTCGTAATGATTACTGGTCACCCCTCTCCTATGAGGACCGATCACCCCTTTCCCAACCTACTCGAACAGATTTTGGTAGCTGCTCAAAGACAACCAGTCACGTCCCTTTTTTTAGACTGTGAAGTCTGCGACTGACTCGAGCGGGCTCTATACAACGATGCTTTACATGCATCGATTATTTTTGAGCTGATTGCTTAAAACCGATGCTTTACATGCATCGATTATAAACGATATTTTACGAATATCGATTTCATAAATAATTTAATAATTTATTTTGTTAGAGCACTGCTCGGTCGAACTCACATGCGTTGCTATCTCAAGCATGTTTGTCAATTTTAGTGATCAAAACTATAAGTCTTGATTTCTAGTCTACTTATAGATGTCTCGGACTAGGACATAGATTGTGTAGTTGAGCCTTAGACTTCACGACGTTCATCATTTGAAGACGAAGAACTACTAAGGAGAGCTTGTGGAACTTCATCAACAAAAGGTATGTGGAGACTGAAACTCATCTATCACTTGGAAAGTCTATTTCTACTCTATCTCATATATTGAGACATAAGTCATGTTACGATATAGTTTTCTATTATACACATTTGAGATTTCGAGCTGAGTTTAACTCGCTTACATATTTCTCGGAATATGTGTTTCCAAGCTTTCGTTTCAACCAAGTTCATCTTATATTCTTGACGCAAGTCAAAAGATGATCATGTGAAAATTTCCGAGTAACATCTTACATGGTTTGTGTGATACAATCATTTGGTGTAGACTTGAAATGTTTCGTTATGATTATTTCAATAACTTGAAAATTGCTTTGATGCTAATAGTGTGTGAAAATGTCTATTGTCATCCTCTAAGAAAGTTTTAATGATTGAAATAAGAGTTTAGAACACTTAACCATTATTGGATATGACATGTTGTGTACTCTTGCACATATGTAATCCATGTCCGGGAACCATAGGATGCGTACCCGTACGCGTACCTGTTGTCTTGAGAAATCCGGGAACCTAAGTATGCGCACCCGTTTGTGTACTGGCGTAAGGTTCATGTCCGAATATTTTTGCTGGGATTGGAAGTACGCGTACCCGTTTGCATACTGGCGAAACCCAATCTTGGTTCGGGTATTTCAAGTATGCGTACCCGTTTGCATACTTGAAGGTTAAAGTTCTAAAATCGGTTGTGTACATGAACTTAAACATTTATATAATAAGGAATGCAGTCTTTGAAAACCGTGGCTATAACGTTCATGAATTGATTCGAGTGAATCAAACCGATTTTGCTTCAATTGTGTTCTTGTATACTTCTATGAGAATATAGCAATTGAACAACTCTTTAACTAGTTTCATTTGAGTCATTTGAACTAGTTATGGTTAAGATGAACAAGGTTGATATGAGAGTGTTCATATGGCTAACCTCGGTTAACTATTGTTGAGCCAACATGGTGTACACGTTTAGGTACAGTTATATAAACCTAAATGAGGGTACATTTCATTTGTGTGTAACAAGCTAAGTTCGATCTAACAGTTAAAAGATATTAGCTTGGTTGAATCAGGTATTTCATCTAACGGTGAATATTGAATGCTTTGTTACCAAGGTAACTTAGATTGCAAACCCTGATTTGAAAACTATATAAAGGAGAACTCTAGCAACTGGGAAACCTAATCCCCACACTTCTGTATGTTACTAGTTGCATAAGCTAGAGTCGATTCTCCTTTAACCTTAGGTTTCTCACGAGACCCCGTAGGTTAACGACTTCAAAACTTCATTGGGATTGTGAAGCCAGACCCAACTATTTTCTCTGTAGTTGCGTGATCTGATCTTGCTGTTTCTATCGTGTGTGAGTGCAATCGTAAGATTGGCTTGAGATTTATATCTCCGATAGGCAAGATAGAAAAGTAATCACAAACACCTTCGTCTCATCTTTTGTGATTCCACAATATCTTATTTCCTTAATCGATTAAGATTATTGTGAGGTGATTGATAATACTAGGCTATTCTTCGAGAATATAAGAACGGTTTATCAATTGGTTCCTGTTCACCTTGATTATCAAAAGACAGAACAAAACTCATAGGTATTTCTGTGGGAGAAAGATCTATTCCAATAGACTTTTCTGTGTGAGACAGATTTGTTTATCAAGTCTTCGACTTTGGGTCGTAGCAACTCTTGGTTGTGGGTGAGATCATCTAAGGGAATCAAGTGCGTAGTATCCTGCTGGGATCAGAGACGTAAGGAACGCAACTGTACCTTAAATCAGTGTTAGATTGATTAGGGTTAAAATACAGTCCAGTCTGAAGTTTATTGGTAGTATGCTAGTGTCTGTAACTGCTTAATACAATATGGTGTTCAAAGCTGGACTAGATCCCGGGGTTTTTCTGCATTTGCGGTTTTCCTCGTTAACAAAATTATGGTGTATGTGTTATTTCTTTTTCGCATTATATTTTGTTATATAATTGAAATATCACAGGTTGTGCGTTGTATCGATCAATTAGGAAATCCAACATTTGGTTGTTGATTGAAATTGATTGATCCTTGAACATTGGTCTTTGGTACTGTTCAAGTTACTTCTCTTATATTCAATCGGGCTCACAAATTTCTATTTGTTGATTGCAGATTGAATTAAGAGTTAGAGATATAAACTCTTGTATATACTTTTCTCTAGATTGAGTCTGACTGTGTAGATAATTCTCTAGAAAGTATATTGGAGTAAGTCCTCTCAGATTGCCAAACGAATTATTGGGTGTGGTTGTTAGACCCCCCGCATTTTCAATTGGTATCAGAGCAGGCAAACACATTAAAGACCTTATAAGTCTATGTTTGTGGCGATCTGATATGGGCAGAAGTGCTATCTCAAATCACGCATCACCAGTTCAGGAACTTTTGGTTTAAAATCCTGATTCTCCTGAGAATTCTGTCACATCTCCTTCATCATCTAAACCCATACTTAACTGGGAAGCTCGTCTTGATGAACAGTTAGATGAACTTTCTGATGAAAGTGATTCAGAAGAAGGACAAGATGTTGAAGATTAAGTCTCACAGTACATCATTATCTTTGATCGCCTTCTAAAGAAAAAGAAGTCAACATCCTGCTTGGCTGAATTTCTTACTCCTCTCTGCATTGAAACAGAAAATTGAGAAAACTCTTAAAGGGGTATGATTGTGGGTATAGCTTGTTACAAGCTACTCTTAAAGATCGTGACGAGGATATATGTTCAAAGAATTCTGAACGTGATAATCTTTGTCGAAATCTCTTTGTGTTGAAAGAAAAACTTGTAGAAACTGAAGCAAGATATGACTCTCAACAAAATTGTTTGAATGTCAGAGAAAAGGTTTTTCTCGCCCGAGAAAAACAATTGGAGACTGATCTTTGTGCTGCTCTTGAAAAGGTCAAAGCTTTGGAAGAGAATTTGAAGAAATTCAATTCTAGCTCTACAAAACTGTCTTCTATGCTTGGAGCATGTAAAGAACAACGTGATACACGTGGTCTGGGCTATAAAGGTATAGATGCTCCAAGTACTGTTAAGATAAATTTTGTTAAGGCAAATGACCTTCTTCAATCTACAGCTACAGATGTATCTGAAAAAGGGGTTCGTCAGCCTACAAGGACGACTCAGTTGAGAATGGATAAAAACATTCATGTCAATTGCTATTATTGCGGAAAGAAAGGTCACATTGAAAGAAGATGTCATCTTCGTTTACGAAATGAAAAATTTCACAACATTCTCATTTGGATGTCTAAAGAAGTAGTCAAACCTATTCCACAGTATTCAGTCATAAATTCATTCCACAATCAAGAAAAGTGCTGTAATGGGCCATTTCCTGATTATGAACATAACATTTCTTCTACTTACAGCTGTAAAAAGAACGATGTTATATGGATGACTGATAACTCTGAAAGACCTGTAAGAAAAAAAAGGTGTCGAAGAAAGAAAAATTCTTCAAAATTCTCTCTTTCCCTCAATAATGATCTTGCTCCTCGGATAGGTGTTCTTAACTACATTTATATCAATAATCGTGTTTCGGAACTCAAGACCAGTATCAACGGTCTCAAGCGCAAGATAAAAAAGGCGAGAAAAACAGCTGATCTAGGTAACTCATGTCTTTCTCTTGATACACATAACTCTCAAGAAGATACCCCCTTCTTGACAAATGGTCCATATTGTACTTTGTTTTCTTTTGACTTTGATCTTCCTCCCTGAGCTTTGCTCTGGACGGTTTTATTGTTCGTTTGATGCTCTCCTATTTGACAGTTGATGTTCAACCTTGAACCTATGTTACTATCATAACTTTAGAACTTGTTAATAATTGTTTGCTCCTTTAGTTCCGTGGCTTTTGATCCATGGGTCATAACCATGAACTCTGTGCACCCGACCCGTTATCAAACGTCTACAAGTAACCCTAGGGTTCTCTTGTGAGAAAAGTTAAATATATATCAAAGTCTTCCCTTGGATATATATTGGTTCAGTAACGTCAAGTCTTCCCTTGGAATGGTGTGCACAATGGAAGGATGCAAAACGGAAGACAAGTAAGATGATTCCAATGCTTTTAAACTTCACGAAGAACCCATCTCTATTGTCTGCTATAAAGCAATTGATCATGAAAAAGATCTTCCAATCCAGATGTCCATTCAATTGGTTGTAAATCTTCTTCAAGATTTTGAGGTCGTTTGTGAACAACTTGAGATTACATCAAAGATTAAGTCTATTACATGTCATCGTGCAAATAGTGATGAAAAATAGACTGAATCTTTGTTTATTCAGCAGTATTGGTCTTTCCCTGATCCACATCTTTGTGCATATACTATGTTGCTCCGTAAATTCTCTTATGTTGAGCATGGCCAATTGAATTGATCATTTTTGTGGTTAATTCAATTGTGATTTTTGGATACAAATTCATGTTCTCATGTGATTTGATTATGTCCAAAGAAATCCTTGTTTTCTCGTAAAAGTAAGGTCGCTCTTGTTGTTCTTTCGGGAATGACATTTTATGGGGGAGAGTTCTTTTAGAACTTGTGCATAATTGCCAAATCTTTGTGGGGAGTGCAGCTGTGGAATATTGTAGTGGTTATCTTGTATCTTTATAAACTCCTTGATGAGTGCATTTAGCTTCGGCTATATGACTGCATCTAAATAAGTTGGTATGTTATTCTCTTTTGGTCATGAAGTATCTCTATGAAAATTTCATGAGGATCCCACTAGTTTTCGTACCTTTGCCAATTTATATTGACAAAAAGGGGGAGAATTAATGTGTAGTTTCATACTACAAATACATATGGTTTATGGATCATTATGTAAGGGGGAGTGGTTTTCATGTCGAGATGAAGTATTGACTAAGGGGGAGTGATACATATCACCATAGTATTGTTGTCAAATTTGTGATACAATTGAACTTTGATGCTGTGTAATGATACTATGACACAGTATAACAATGATTGAGAGCATTTGTTTTCTCATTGTTATCGCTACGGATCTTCAACAACTATGATGCTGAGTTGAACACGTTTAGAATCATGGAGTACTTGGAAGTGACGAAGATTTCGAGTCGTGTTGAAGATGCCAAGGAGATCAAGCATTTGGATGAGAAACTACAAAGTTTTATTTATTTTGTAATACATATGTATTGATAGTTTTGTCACTAAAATTGACAAAGGGGGAGATTGTTAGAGCACTGCTCGGTCGAAGTCGCATGCGTTGCTATCTCAAGCATGTTTGTCAATGTTAGTGATCAAAACTATAAGTCTTGGTTCCTAGTCTACTTATAGATGTCTCGGACTAGGACATAGATTATGTAGTTGAGCCATAGACTTCACGACGTTCATTATTTGAAGACGAAGAACTACTAAGGAGAGCTTGTGGAACTTCATCAACAAAAGTTATGTGGAGACTGAAACTCATCTATCACTTGGAAAGTCTATTTCTACTCTATCTCCTATATTGAGACATAAGTCGTGTTACGATATAGTTTTCTATTATACACATTTGAGATTTCGAGCTGAGTTTAACTCGCTTACATATTTCTCAGAAAATGTGTTGGCAAGCTTTCGCTTCGACCAAGTTCATCTTATATTCTTGACGCAAGTCAAAAGATGATCATGTGAAAATTGCCGAGTAACATCTTACATGGTTTGTGTGATACAATCATTTGGTGTAGACTTGGAATGTTTCGTTATGATTATTTCAATAACTTGAAAATTGCTTTGATGCTAATAGTGTGTGAAAACGGCTATTGTCATCCTCTAAGAAAGTTTCAATGATTGAAATAAGAGTTTAGAACACTTAACCATTATTGGAAATGACATGTTGTGTACTCTTGCACATATGTAATCCATGTCCGGGAACCATAGTATGCGTACCCGTACGCGTACCTGTAGACTTGAGAAATCCGGGAACCTAAGTATGCGCCTGTAGGCCATCCCTCCCACAAGAGGTGCCTTTGGGAAAGCTCTTAATGGAAGAAAGTACAGCGTCAACTTCAACATATAATGCAGGTACAAAGTTATCATGTGCAGGGATAGAAGGAGGTGGTGTTGGTGGGTGTTTAAGCATCAAGTCTTGTAACGTTTCAGGAGTGGAAGGTGCTAAGCCATCAGAAGAAAGTATGCAAATTGCAGCCGTGTAATGTCCATAGATGATTTTCTTCTTACAGGCTGCGATGTTGGCACTGACCTTTATCTTCTTTTTGGATGGTTTGCGTGCGGGTGTAGTTTGCTTTGAAATACCCAATAATTTTTGAACCAAGATTGCACATCCATTCGGTCCTCTCCAGACATTCATGGCTTGGATAATTGCAGCAATCTGCAATTTTTTACGCGTGCTAGATCTTTCGTCACTGGGGAAGTTAGGCACATACAGGTTGAGCGTACAAATGGGGAGAAGCAATAGTTACAACCATGTCTATAAATCTCCAGGCCTTGCAAGTTCGTTATCCAATGTTATTTTCAGGGTTCGAGAGAATTGCAGTCTGCACGAGGGGGGGGGGGTATACTTTCAATAGTGGTAAAACGTCTCTGAAAAACAAGATCCAGCATTTCCAAAGTCAGACCATCTATAACATTGTCCTTATCCAAGTTGTTCAAATCTCTTTCACTACCAGAAGAGCCAGCAGCTTGTGGTTTTAAGACACCATAGATAAGGAACTCATCACTGCATCCATTAAAAGGGCATGCAATAACATCAGCCGGATGTAATTTAAATGTACAAGCCTTTCTCCATGCATGGATATGAAGGCATTCAATACACAACCACATCTGCATGTCAAGTAAGACCTTTTCCCAAGCAGCAAAACAATCAGGATTATTATGTATACGTTCTCTGCAGATCACTTTATCCTTCTCTGTGGGGTAATGCTTATCTGATAATGATGATAGATGGAGCTCTTAGCATATCCCCTACCACAAACACCGCCTCCACATCCATCATATCCTTTGAACGGGCAAGGAACCTTATCACCCTGTGAGGTTGATGTCGATGGGAAATGAGATGGGGGTAAGAGAGGAGAAGAATACTGCGACCCCGATAGAGATGATCTGACTTATGAAGGAGTTTTGCACTTCAAGGTTGAAGATGCAAGAGAACGAGTACAAGGCATGACACTTTGTGAAAAAAATAAATAACCACAGTAACAACACTAGATTTGGGAGAACCAGTGAAAGAAAATGGCTACCTGTAACTGCCGTAACTCAAGAATAAAAATTAGAGTTTAGTGTATGGGAATTTGAGGTTTCAACACAAAAGAAAACTCAAATTACCATACAACAAAACACTAATTATACCTTCACAAAGTAAGGTAAACAACCACAAAGCAAAATCTTCAAAAACTGCTCAAGGAAGAACCACAGAGTCTCCTACTCAATCACCCAGAAACTCCTCTTCAGAGTCCTAAATACAAATTTGCTTTTCAAACTAAAGACCCACTGTTACTTAAAAACACTGACCTTCAAAACACTGCTTAACACCAACTTCACTAGCACAATAACCCAGAAACTGCTACTTCAAAACACTGCTTCTGTACTGCAACACAAACTACAAAATTCCCTACTATTGCTTCAACAACCCACAAATTTCTAAAGGAAACCCAAAACTCTAATTGGACAAAGAAAACTGCTTGGCTATCAAACAATCACAGAAGAAGAAAATAAACACTTCTTCCAAACCACACCTAGAACCCCAACTATAGAATCTTCAAAAATAGCATAAAGAAACACCTAACACCGAATAGGAGAAGAACATCACCAAGAACTCTAAAGCAACTCTTCAATACCTCAATTCGAAAAGCCCATCTTTTCACTTGCAAACCATATACAGAACCCTTGATACAAATTACTAATCACCAAGAGAATTAATAAACTAATTCACAAAAACTGAACCCATAACTCTACTTCTTCAAAAATTGAAACACAGAGTAACATACATAGAAAGATTCAAAGAAAAGATGAAATAAGACTTATCTTTTCAATCGAATTGTTGACAATTGAATCTTCTGAATCGGCTGGATTATCCTTATATCTTGTGAACCAAAAACAGAACCCCCAATTCAATTTTGTAATCGACCAAGTGAATTACTAAACTAATTCCTAGAAACTGAAACCCTAACTTCGAATTAGTCACTAGTTATTGAGCAATCTCCGAACTCTAAACAGAATGATCACAAACATAAAACGCAATCTTCAAACCCTCTCTATCGCTCCAGAAATTATTATTATTATTATTATTTTAATTATTATTATTATAAGAAAATATCTCTTTACACAGATTTTGTCGGTGACCTAGCTATAAGCTGTGCACCAACTCCTTTTTAAATTGCTACACCTAACCTATGAAATAAAAAGCTATCGGAGCCACAGTTTGTGTCGTTGTTGGCAAAGCAGTTTTTGAGTCTCTTCAAGAAAGCAACAGTGTCCTCGCCTAGTTCTCCTAAAGTAGTGAAGGCCAAGATACCAAAATTGTATCCATGAGTCTCGCATGTAGCTAAGTATTTGTTGCGCTTACGGAGAACATCTTTGGAGATAACTTGGCCTGGTACAAAATATCGAAGATCACTTGTGAAGGGAGAGACCCCTGTAACATCAAAGCAAGTATCTTTTCCACATTCCCAATTGTAAACTAACAAGTCAGCAGGAAATAATGTGTTCCCACCAGATGTAAATCCCAGTGAGGCTTCCTTCCTGACTGCCACTCCCACCTGAAAACAGATATCCACGAAAACATCCCGTACCAAATCGTGCCCGAATTTGATACCAACTTCTCTTGCACAGTTAAGAGCATGGTCTCCATATATGTCCATCTCCCTCTTACAACTAGTACATCGACTTTCTTCAGCAAAAATAGGGATACCGAGACGGTTACATAGCACATTTCTAAATTGTCTAGGTCCAAGAGTTTGATTTAGCCCACTAATGGGTATAGCGAGTAAATAATCCTGAGCACGCTTCACTTGGTTACACTGCAAAAGTACATTTTCACGCACAGACATCTGGAAAATAGTGGGTAGTTGCTTCTTCACAACTTCAAAATATGTTATTGCCATAGAATGCATCGAGTGCATGGAAGGGGGGGCATCAACTTCAAAGCTGAGAGAAGAAGGTACAATACCACATACATGCGTATATGTCTGTAAGGCTTGCTGACAGTTAGAACTTAGACCTTCAGGAGTGACATTCTTCAAGATGGTGTGCTGTACAGATCATCTTTATTATTATTATTATTATTTATTTATTTTGAAAAGAAAAGAAAAATCAATACACGTCGGTAGAAGGTAGCCGAGCGAAAATCTGGGCACCGACACCTTTTTGAATAGTAATGCCTAATCTATGAAACAAAGAGCCACCAACTTTATTATTATTATTATTATTATTATAAGGATGCCACTCCGGGCTTTTATTGAAAATAAACAAGGAGTTATTTACATTTGAATGGCTGGGAGTCGAGCAACAATCTGTGCACCTACACCCTTTTGGATAGTACCCTAAAGAAAAGTAAACCCCCTACTTTGTTGTTAACATCGTAGTTGGACAAACAGTTCTTCAATCTCTTTAATAGAACGACAAAGTCTTCTCCTAGTTCCCCTAAAGTCGAGAATGCCAAGGCATAAAATCGGTACTCCTGGGACGTACATTTATCCACATATTTGTTGCGCTTCCGAACAATCGCAGCAAAAATAACATGTCCCGGTGTGAAGCTACGAATTCCTCCGCCTGAGAATGGTGACACTCTATGACATCAAAACAAGTATCTTTTCCGTTCTCCCAATTATATATGAAAATGTCAGCGGGCTTGAGACCATTTGAATTTTTCGATAAGAGGCCCAACGAGACTTCTTTGGCAGCTGCAACACCGCATCTGTAACAGATGTCCAAGAGGACGTCCCTTACCAGGTTGTGTCGGAATTTCAGTCCAACTTCACTTGCACAATGGAGTGCATGATCTCCAAAAACGTCCATATGATGGCCACAACAAGAGCATGTACTGTCCTCAGGGAATAATGGTATACCAAGTCAATATTGCACAACTGCACGGAACTGTCGTGGCCCAAGTGATTGGTTAAGACCTGGATTTGGGATGGCCTTCAAATAATCCATAGCATGATCAAGTTTATTGCATTGCCACAATATTGCATCTCTCTCTGTCAGAACAAACTTAGTTGGAATCTCTTTCTTAACGACATCAAAAAACTATGCTGCCAAGGTTTTCATTGGATGGGGGGCAGAAAAGCTGATATTAAAATAGGAGAGACCACAAGCTTGCGAAAACTTGTTGAGTGCGTATAGGTATTGGTGGCTTGGTGTAGTGGTATCAACAGAGCTGAGAATAGTATTCTGTAGTTGCCGAGTATGTGTGTGTGAAGCAAGGTAACAGTAATGGCTTGTGTCTGCCATTGTAGAGACACCAAACCCTCAATCTTTGATTGGTAATGTTGCCAATCTTTGTTGAAGAGGACCAAACCCAGATCCATCACATGTGATCAAATGTTGAAGGTATTGTAATAAGTGCTGATCATAGTGATTTGTAGCTGCATCTAGGACTTGGGGGTTTGTAGTTCGCAAGGTGAAATACAATCGAGAAACGCCAGTGCAGTTTCTTAGTAACAAAAGTTCACTCTGCGGGTCCTTTAACTTCTTCACAGATTCCATAAATTTGATTGTTTTATCGTCTCTGAACATCACCAAGTCGCTGCAGAACTGGTCATCAAGGATGACAGGCCCTCCGAGGAGTTTAACACCACTAGTAGGCCGACCTATATCCACCAGAAAAACGTCATTCATAACACATCTCGGATCTGTAGAAGGCCAGAATATTTCGGTTTTTCTGACGTTTAAATGTAAACCCCTGGCATCACCTTCATGCTGTATAATTCTGAGGGCCTTTGACACTTCCAGCTTATCACCTATAATGGTCCCATCGTCGAGGTACCATGCATGCATATCAAGACAACAATGTGCAGCAATCTTGCAGACTAATGGGTGTAGAACTAACGCAAAAAGAAACGGTCCAAGAGGGTCGCCTTGTTGGACACCTTGAGTGGAGGACAGAATATGCTCATTGTAATATAGTCTAGCAGGCCGAGCATAACAAAACTCGACCCATCTAGAGATACTGGGGAATTTAGCTCTCACCTCTCTTACTAGGGTTGTCCTATCTACCAAATTGAACGCGTTTGAGAAATCCATAAGCATCATGGTAGTGTTGTTTTGCATACCTTTTAGTTCCAGTAGTCTGTTTGCAGCATGTAGAATACTTTCGCCACCACACGGTATCCCAACACCAAATTGGTAGTCCCCCAGGTAACTAGCCATGTCCCTGCCTACTGCTATAGCCGCAATTTTTGAGCAAAGTCTCCTCCAAACAGTTCCAACAGCTATGGGCCGGAGACCTCCATCTGGCTTAAGTAGGGGTGTTAGAGGTGCGCTAGCAATATATTGTCCCAAAACGGCTGGACAGTCTCCTGCTAACCATAAGTTAACTATACCAGCAATTGAGTTAAGTAAATCTTCTGAAACTGCTGCTGCAGGGCCACTTAATGCGTCTAGAAAATGTTGAGCACGAAGCCCGTCTCTACCGCAAGATGTACCTTTAGGAAATTTCCTAATGGCATCTAGCACTACCTTGTTATCCACCAAAACTGCAGCAACCGTAGGATTGTTTAAAGGGATAGTGATGTAATTTCAACTTTGTTGTAGTAAAAAGGTTCGTTGAGACTTGTGAAAGCAATTGATTTTAGACTTATTTAAACTAAAAATAGAGAAAATTTAAATCCAAATTTGTTTTTTTTTAAGATTGAAAATAACCAAGACACTAGATTCCACTATTACACATGAATGAATGATGGTAAAAATTCCAAAACTCTAATTATCTTTAAAATCTCTTTTTCTTAATTCACAAATAATCAAGCATATTCTAAAACATTAATTGTATCCCTTAAATATAGATTATCTAAACAAAGTATAACCTATCTAATTGAATCACAACTAATTAAGAAAATTATGCAAACAATTAAAATTCTGCAAAGCAGTGATTTGAGTGAATTAAAAAATGAAAATTAGAGAAAAGTAAAATAATTACCAATTATTCATGCATCAATAGCTTCCTCCGTGCCTTGATTACGCGAGAATTATCTCATCATCATCATGGAAACATGCTCAAAATTCATCTTTATTAATGCTCAAAAATGGTTCACAAATGATGAAATGGGAGAAAAATGATAAACACCGGGTTTGTAACACTTATATTTGTTACAAACTCAACTATTACAGGAAACGATAACAAATAACCGTCACAAGCACTGTTGAGGAACGACTGTCTTTGAGCGTCTTATGTTCTTCGTAAGTTCTTCACCAACAGAAAAATTGTTTTTCCTGTAACTTGGATTTTCCGATTCTGTGATGCTCCAAACTGCTCCCAATTCTCCCTAAACTCTGTAAGCATCCCCATACCCCTATATATACTCGACAGGGGCTCAAAATAACTGTAATAAATCGGAATCACTCTCATTAATGCTGCCAGCCACGGGAATATTTTCTTTCTTTTTTCTTCTTCTGCACGCGTCTGTAGCATTCCAATTCACTCCAAACTCTCCTTGTTTGACTCCTTCACGCTTCTGCAGCGTCCAAGCTCTATCCAAACACGCTCAAACTCTTTATAATCCCGTAACAGACCCTTGCAAACTCGTGCTCCTCTATTTTCTTCCACACGATTATTCTGCAAAATCCAATCGAATCCAAGGTCCTTACCTTCCTTGTTTAGTCGTATCAGACTATTACCAAACCTAATCCACGAAAATATTGCATAAAATCTCGTCCAAAATCCGCCCTGAGAAATCTGCAGCTCTGTTCTTCTTTTTCCCGCCTTTTTTTCATTTACAAACGAAGAGGGTGAAGTGCCCCTTATCCTGCTATTTGGGTGTCGATAGTAATTTGGGTGCCCCTTAGTAATTTGGGTACCCCTTATCCAGTAGTGAGAGTCCGAATAACAAATGTCCCTTGGGTGCCTTTAGACAACTTTTCGAGCCGATTTTTCAAAAAATGTTTATTGCCCAAAAATACCTACAAACACATAAAACACCATAATAAGTACAAAAAATGGGTACTAACAATATAAACAATAGAGATGAAAATAGACACATAAATGCGTCTATCAAATACCCCCAAACTTATTATTTGCTAGTCCTGAGCAAATCAAAAATAAAATCCTAACTCACTGTCGCAGGCATCGCGATTGCACTTAGCGTGTGCAACAAGCCTTTGAACCCCTAGGTGGCCCTAGTG
Organism: Papaver atlanticum; assembly: GCA_023531105.1. NCBI lineage: Eukaryota > Viridiplantae > Streptophyta > Magnoliopsida > Ranunculales > Papaveraceae > Papaver > Papaver atlanticum. The sequence goes on along the minus strand of JAJJMB010002559.1, from coordinate 2,706,587 downwards.
GCCGAGTTATAGTCTCGGGAGGGTTTACCAGAGATGTACCCACAAAACCTTTACTCCAGACCCTAGCTATCTACGCAGAACCTTGAAATGGCACTAAAGAACCTCCTTGGTTGGCATACTTATTGATTACGGGAGGAAGTACCCTAATGCGAAATTCCAATTGTTGTACACGAGTTTGCACTCAAGCATACTAAAATTCATATATAAGTGACAGAGCTCTACTCAGATAGTTTCACTATGGACATCAATATCCAGAGTCAACAAATCACATGGATAGATTAAGAGATTGATATAGAAAAACATAGATGGTTTTGATGTTGACTAGGTGAACGGTGTTTCTCATATCTGTCTGAAGGCCTCTGCCAAGATGAACCTATCCTAATGGACTGAGATACCGGTCTGACTAATATCAACACAACTGGCATATACAAGGGGACCAGTAGTCAATAATCCTAATTCTAGATCAACTCGTCTGGCATATACAAGGGAACCAGCGGTCGATTTATTGAACACACATTATTTATTTATTTATTTAGAACTAACAACATGATTAGATCTTGTGGATCCAAGCGCATGCTTCTTGTCAGCAGATTACATGGTAATTCCCGTGGATCCTGCATTCCACGCTTGTGTAGGCGACGGAGACAGGGACAACACACACATATTGCTATCTAAGTGTTAATATTTATTCCGATTGGTCTATTGGTCTGGTCTTTTTTTTTATTATTTTTTTTTTATTTTTTTTTTAGTATCTCAATCACTCTATTACACCCTAGCAGTGGTAACAACTTGAATCGTGAGCCCCACCTAATCACTTAGAGAAACATATTTTTAAAAATAAATAAAATAAAAACAGAAATGAAAAGGACTCAACGAGATATGGAGAAACTATCATGTTATTTCTAACACCTGAGCTCTGTGCTTTTACGAATAGACTCTTATAGATGTTTCCATCTACTCAGATTGGTTCCTCAACTCCTAAAACCAAAATGCTTCCATCCACTTAGATTGGTTAGTGCCATCCTTAATAGGCATAAATTTCTAGGCTCTGGAGTTTATTAATTGCAACTAAAAAGTTTTTCCCATACCCCCAAACTTAAATCTAACATTGTCCTCAATGTTTCTAATGAAAAAGCAATACCAAAAATAACACAAAGAGAAGTTGGAAAGATAGTACCTGGGTGAAGAGAGAAATCAAAAACTAATATACAACATACAATGACCTCGATGGTCAATCAAGGGTAAGCAGGGTCCTCCAGAGAGACCTCCTCAACATCACTTGTAGGAAAGGGCTCTAAAAAGGGTTTAAATCTCTGACCGTTAACCTTCGAAGAACTACTACCATCCGGTGTCTCGATCTCAACAGCTCCATGAGGAAAAACAGTACGGACCACAAAAGGACCGGTCCACCGAGAGCGCAACTTCCCGGGAAATAGATGCAAACGAGTGTCATACAGAAGAACTTTTTGACCTGGAGAAAATGACTTTCATAAAATATTCTTATCATGCACAAGTTTCATTTTGTTCTTATACTCCTTAGCACTATCGTATGCATCTCTACGAATCTCGTCCAACTCATTGAGCTGGAGCTTTCTGTGAGCTCCTGCCTTGTCAAGTGAAAAGTTTAGCTGCTTAATAGCCCAATAGGCTTTATGCTCTAACTCAACAGGCAGGTGACATGCCTTTCTAAATACTAAACGATAAGGTGACATTCCAATGGGTGTCTTAAACGCAGTATGGTAAGCCCATAAGGCATCAGTAAGCCTTAATGACCGGTCTTTCCTATTGGGATTAACTTTTTTTCTCTAAAATACGCTTAATTTCCCTATTGAAGACCTCTACCTGACCACTACTCTGTGGGTGATATGGGGTAGCTACTTTGTGGGTAATACCATACTATTTCATTAAAAGAGCAAATAGTCTATTACAAAAGTGTGAACCTCCATCACTAATTATAGCTCGCGGCGTACCAAAACGTGTAAGTATATTCTCTTTCAAAAGCTGGACTACGACCCTATGGTCATTGGTTTTAAACGCAACCGCCTCAATCCACTTAGAGACATAGTCTACAGCGACAAGGATGTATAGGTTACCAAAAGAATTAGGAAACGGACCCATAAAGTCAATACCCCACACATCAAAGACCTCAATAACTAAAATGGGGTTCAAGGGCATCATGTTCCTACGGGAAATGGTTCCTAATTTCTGGCAACGTTCACAAGTAACACAGTAACTGTGGGAATCTTTATACAACGAAGGGCAATAGAATCCACACTGCAATATCTTAGCAGCAGTCTTCTTAGCACTAAAATGACCCCCACAAGCATGATCATGACAAAAGGAAATAATACTTGACTGATCAATTTCATGTATACATCTCCTAATAATCTGGTCTGGACAATACTTAAACAAATAAGGATCATCCCAAAAGAAGTGCTTAACCTCAGCTAAAAATCTAGAACGATCTTGTTTACCCCAATGTTGGGGAATTCGACCAGTAACAAGATAGTTCACTATATTCGCATACCAAGGTAATTGGGTAACAGATAACAGTTGTTCATCGGGAAAACTATCTCTAACAGGAGGGGAATCATCAGGGGTATCCACAACAAGTCTAGACAAGTGGTCTGCTACTACATTTTCTGCACATTTTTTGTCTCTAATGTCTAAGGAAAATTCCTGCAACAATAGGATCCATCTAATCAATCGAGGTTTTGTATCCTTCTTGGAAAGAAGATACTTTAAAGCAGCATGATCAGTGAAGATTATAACCTTAGAACCTAAGAGATAGGATCTAAACTTGTCTAAGGCGAACACAATGGCTAACAGTTCCTTCTCCGTAGTAGTATAGTTCAACTGGGCATCATTCAGAGTTTTGCTAGCATAGTAAATTACATGGAGTAATTTGTTTTCTCGCTGACCTAACACAACACCAATAGCAAAATCTGAAGCATCACACATGATCTCAAAGGGTAGGTTCCAGTTAGGTGCCTGGACTATGGGGGCGGTAGTGAGTAAAGTCTTAAGCTTCTCAAAAGCCTCTAAACAAGCATCATCAAAGACAAACTTAACATCTTTTGCAAGCAAATTGCAAAGAGGTCTAGAAATCAAGCTAAAATCCTTAATGAATCGACGATAAAAACCTGCATGCCCTAAGAATGACCTAATATCTCTTACGGTTTTTGGGACCTATAAAGTCTTAATAAGGTCAACTTTGGCTTTATCTACCTTTATACCCTTAGAAGATACGATATGCCCTAAAACAATTCCTGAACGAACCATGAAATGACATTTCTCCCAATTAAGCACTAAATTCTTTTCCTTACACCTAGTCAAAACTAATGACAAATGATGCAAGCACTCATCAAAAGACGAACCAAATACTGAAAAATCATCCATAAAGACCTCTAAGAACCGTTCTACCATGTCAGAAAATATGCTCATCATACAACGCTGAAAAGTTGCAGGGGCATTACAAAGCCCGAAAGGCATGCGTCTATACGCAAAGGTACCAAAGGGACAGGTAAAAGTAGTTTTTTCTTGGTCTTCAGGGGAAATAACGATCTGATTATATCCGGAGTAGCCATCTAAGAAGCAGTAGTGTCTATGTCCAGCTAATCTCTCTAGCATTTGGTCGATGAAATGAGGGGGAAAGTGGTCCTTCCTAGTGACCTTGTTCAATTTCCTATAGTCAATACAAACACACCAACCCGTGGTCACTCGGGTTGGGATTAACTCATTGTTCTCATTCTGGACTACAGTAATACCGGATTTCTTGGGGACAACCTGAACAGGGATGACCCACTTGCTATCTGAAATAGGGTAGATTATGCCTGCATCTAACAACTTAAGAACCTCGGTTCGAACTACCTCTTTCATATTAGGGTTTAGTCGACGTTGCATCTCCCCAGAAGGTTTGGTATCTTCCTCTAAATAAATCTGATGCATACAAACAGTAGGACTTATACCCTTAATGGCTGCTATGGTCCATCCTAAAGCTTCCTTGTTGTTTTGAAGGACGGTTACTAACCTACTTTCCTGATCACTATCCAAGTTGGATGCTACAATCACAGGTAAAGTTTCAGCTGGGCCTAAAAACACATACTTCAAGGTATCTGGTAATGGTTTAAGGTCCAACTTAGGAGGCTCTCCTAACGAAGAAACTAGAGTAGACTCAGAAACTGGTAGTGGTTCGAACTTAGATTTCCAAATATTGCTAGTGTCCAACAAAGGGGTTGAATATAACAAAGCATTCACCTCATTAATCACATTATCATCATCAAAATCAATCCCAAAGTGGGCTAGGCATTTCTCTAGTGGATCTTCTAACAAAGTGTTTGGTAATGACTTCTCGACTAATGTTCCTATCATGTTGACCTCTTCTATGCTCGAGTCATCTAGTTCATAGGGTAGCTTACTAATATGAAAAATGTTCAGCTCAATGGTCATGTTACCAAATTACAAATTCATAATACCGTTTCGACAGTTGATGATCACATTGGATGTAGCTAAAAACGGGCGACCTAGAATTACTGGTATCTGGTTCTCTAGGTCAGGGACAGGTTGGGTATCTAGGATAACAAAATCCACTGGATAAATAAACTTGTCGACCTCAATAAGAACATCCTCGATCACACCACGAGGAATTTTTATGGACCTATCAGCTAACTGAAGTGTTATCTGGGTAGGTTTCATCTCACCAAGTCCTAGCTTAAGGTACACATGGTATGGGAGTAAGTTCACACTAGCTCCTAAGTCAAGACGCGCTTTCTCAACACGGTATTTCCCTATTGTACAAGCAATGGTAGGGGAACCTGGGTCTTTATACTTAGGAGTGGTAGTATTCTGAATAATAGAACTCATATGACTAGCTAGGAAGGCTTTCTTATGGACACCGAGCTTACGCTTTCGCGTACACAAGTCCTCAAGGAACTTGGCATAAGGAGGAATCTGCCTAATTGCATCTAATAATGGAAGGTTGATAGTTACCTGCTTAAAAACCTCCAAAATATCATTAAAAGTGGACTCCTTCTTAGTTGGCACTAGCAATTGTGGGAATGGGGCTCTGGGAACAAAGTTTGGCTTATCAGGGGCCTCATCATTCTCCTTAGAGGTTCCATCAATCTCTTCAGCTTCTGATTCATAAGGGTGAACTACAGCATGTTCACTATCAGGCATGGAAACCTTATTGTCTATTTCTCTACCACTCCTAAGGGTTTTGATTGCATTCACATGATCAGATGATCTTCCTCCTATTTCATGAACTCCTCTAGGATTAGGTTGAGTCTGACTAGGAAAACTCCCATTATCTCTCTCACTTAGAATCCTAGCCATTTGACTAACTTGAAGTTCTAACTTAGCAAGAGACTTGGCATTATGTTGAAAATTCTGCTTGGTTTCCTCTTGAAAACTAGCCTGGTTCTTTAGTAATACTTCGTGGGTCTTTACGAACATGTCCTGGCTCTTTTGTAATAAACTAATAGATTCCTCTAAGCTAGTTATTCTATTCTCAGAAGAGTTCTGGAACTGGGCTTGACCTGAAGGGTTCTTATTATAACCAAAACCTGGGGGAGGCTGAGAATTACTAGACTGGCCTTGACTCTGTCCTTTAGACCAAGAGAAATTAGGATGGTTTCTCCAACCAGGGTTGTAGGTCTCTGAATAGGGGTCAAACTTCTGACGGTTTTCAAATCTAGCATTATTATAGACAGCATGGGCTTGCTCTTCACTAACCTAACCTTCCCAAAACGAGTTATTGGGTTATATTCCACAACTAGAGACTTGAGAGGCTATAATCCTATTATCAGGTTCAACAAAAGACCTATGTTTAGACTGATTCAATTCCAAAGCTTCTAACCTTCTAGACAAAGCAGTAAACTTAGCATCAGACCCAAAGCCTGTATCAACCACATTGGTGCTACTTCTATTGATCAAGAGTCTTTTAGGGGGTTCAACACAAGACTCCCACTGTTGGGATTTTTCAGCGACATCTTCCAAGAAGGAAAACGCATCATTAACATTTTTACTAGTGAACTCACCAGCGCACAAAGACTCGACCGTGGCTTTGGTCGAATAGTCTAAACCATCTTAAAGAATCCCTACTAGTTTCATTTTGTCAAACCCATGGTGAGGACATTAGGATAAAAGATCATTGAATCTCTCTAAAAACCTATAAAGAGATTCTCCCTCTTGTTGAACACTAGTACTAATTTTCTGCCTAACAGCTGCAGTTTTATGCTTAGGGTAGAATTTAAAATAGAAGGCATCAATAAGTTCCTGCCATGTTTTTATGGATTCAGATGGTAGGTTGTCCAGCCAGGTTTTGGCTTTATCTCTCAAGGAAAATGGGAACATCCTAAGTTTCAAGACTTCATCACTAAGGTCTTTAATATTAATTATTCCACAAATTTCTTCAAAGTCCCTAATGTGAAAGTAAGGGTTTTCATCATCTTTTCCTAAGAATATATGGATCATCTGAAGAATACCAGGTTTCAACTCATAACTAGCCGTAGAGGCTGGCAACTTAATGCACGATGGTCGGTTGGTCCTAGTTGGGTACATGTACTCCTTCAAAGTTGTCATTGTTGGCACAGTAAAAATCCTAGGGGTGAATTCCTCACTAAGACTTAAATTCTCAAAATTAAAGTTTCCAAAAACAGGGCTCTCCAAAGAAGAGTCTTCGAGCTCCCCGTCTACAAAAGAAAAACCTCTAGGCTCGTCACTAATCAAACGGCCAAAAGTGTCTCTTTTCCAAGCACGCTCACTAATGGACTTGAGCGATTTTGGCATACACTAAAAAAAAAAATAATAAAAAAAAATCCTAAGGAAAGGAGGTTCTAAGCAAACACACAGCAGGCTGACTCCACCAAAGCAAACCTAAAGATTTCTAGCAAACAACAAGCATGATGGCTCCACTTAGATTGTTTCTAGACCAGCTTCTAATCCTTCGAAAAGGAATTCGTTACAATCTAAGCAAACCTCTCTGGATCGATCCGAATAAAGTGAGTCGAAGAGAAGTAGGGGAAGCTCAGAGGAGCTTTGATGCCCCCACCTCTTTGGCAACGCTTCCCTGGGTTACAAGGCGGCTCTAATCGACTTACAGTAATCTTTCTGAACTTCAAAGTATGCTTAAAAGAGTAACCAATATTTTTCGAACAACTTTCCTATTAAGCACGTTACCCTATAGGTCTCGTTCTAGTCAATATTTTAGGCTTGGGTTCGCATAGGTTATGTTTTCCTAAGGCGGGCAAGAAGAGAACGGTGATGAAATCCGAACCCTTATCTTGTATGGTCTGTCCTTGCCCTTTACTAGGAAATTAAAATCCGTATTCAGTCCTCAACATATATTCACCTTAAGGCAGACAGTAAACCCGCTAACAGGGGATTCGCGTGTGTTTCGAAAAACTTACCTCCCGTACCAGACGGGCGAAGAACCGCTGAAGTCGACTCGGGCCACGACTCCTATATCATGTACGAACCCGAGGGGCCGAGACGATATCGTAATCGTCGTCCTTCCCTGCAAACAGTTTATATTTAAAACTACCCTTCCGTAGGGTTTAAAAATAAAATAAAAATGTCCCAAAGTTCACAGTCCAAAGTCCAAAAATATAGTGCAAAAGAAAAGAAGAAAAAAATTACAAAAATAAAAGATATCCTAATACAATTTTTAAAAATAAAATCTAAAGAAAATCTAAGAAATAAAAACTAAAATAAAAATAAAATCTAAAAACCTAATAAAATAAACTAAAATAAATCTTTGTCTTTCTTTTCCTTTTCTTTTAGCTTTTATCTTTGGCTCCTAATCTCTTAGTCACCAAAGTCTTTGGCTTAAATTCTTTTCGGTCCAAACTCCAAACCTGTAGCACAAAGAAATATACCCAAAGAAACGTAAAATAGAACAAAGAGAAAATAATAAAAATCTAAAAAAAATAATAAATCTAAAAACTCTAACTTAAAAACAAGTCCGCGTCGGCGGTGCCAAAAATTGATGTAATTTCAACTTTGTTGTAGTAAAAAGGTTCGTTGAGACTTGTGAAAGCAATTGATTTTAGACTTATTTAAACTAAAAATAGAGAAAATTTAAATCCAAATTTGTTTTTTTTTTAAGATTGAAAATAACCAAGACACTAGATTCCACTATTACACATGAATGAATGATGGTAAAAATTCCAAAACTCTAATTATCTTTAAAGTCTCTTTTCCTTAATTCACAAATAATCAAGCATATTCTCAAACATTAATTGTATCCCTTAAGCATAGATTATCTAAACAAAGTATAACCTATCTAATTGAATCACAACTAATTAAGGAAATTATGCAAACAATTAAAATTCTGCAAAGCAGTGATTTGAGTGAATTATAAAATGCAAATTAGAGAAAAGTAAAATAATTACCAATTATTCATGCATCAATAGCTTCCTCCGTGCCTTGATTACGCGAGAATTAGCTCATCATCATCATGGAAACATGCTCAAAATTCATCTTTATTAATGCTCAAAAATGGTTCACAAATGATGAAATGGGAGAAAAATGATAAAAACCGGGTTTGTAACACTTATATTTGTTACAAACTCAACTGTTACATGAAACGATAACAAATAACCGTCACAAGCACTGTTGAGGAACGACTGTCTTTAAGCGTCTTATGTTCTTCATAAGTTCTTCACCAGCAGAAAAATTGTTTTTCCTGCAACTTGGATTTTCCGATTCTGTGATGCTCCAAACTGCTCCCAATTCTCCCTAAACTCTGTAAGCATCCCCATAACCCTATATATACTCGACAGGGGATCAAAATCACTGTAATAAATCCGGAATCACTCTCATTAATGCTGCCAGCCACGGGAATATTTTCTTTCTTTTTTCTTCTTCTGCACGCGTCTGTAGCATACCAATTCACTCCAAACTCTCCTTGTTTGACTCCTTCACGCTTCTGCAGCGTCCAAGCTCTATCCAAACATGCTCAAACTCTTTGTAATCCCGTAACAGACCCTTGCAAACTCGTGCTCCTCTATTTTTTTCCACACGATTATTCTGCAAAATCCAATCGAATCCAAGGTCCTTACCATCCTTGTTTAGTCGTATCAGACTATTAACAAACCGAATCCACGAAAATATTGCATAAAATCACGTCCAAAATACGCCCTGAGAAATCTGCAGCTCTGTTCTTCTTTTTCCCGCCTTTTTTCCATTTACAAACGAAGAGGGTGAAGTGCCCCTTATCCTGCTACTTAGGTGCCGATAGTAATTTGGGTACCCCTTATCCAGTAGTGAGAGTCCGAATAACAAATGTCCCTTGGGTGCCTTTAGACAACTTTTCGAGCCGATTTTTCCAAAAATGTTTATTGCCCAAAAATACCTACAAACACATAAAACACCATAATAAGTACAAAAAATGGGTACTAACAATATACACAATAGAGATGAAAATAGACACATAAATGCGTCTATCAGATAGCAGGAGGAGGTGCATGGGGATGCTTTTGTTGCAATTCATGTAAGGTATCTGGGTTATTAGGTGCCACCCCATTAGAAGATAAGATGCGAATAGCCGCAGTGTAATGGCCATAGCTAATCTTCTTCCTGCAGACTTCAACATTCGTTTTCTGCTTCTTTTTGCCTTGTTTCCTACTTCTTTGATTCTCCTCATGCATCTGCAGAATATGTTGCACCAACTCAGCACAACCATTTGTTCTCTCCATCGAGTAAGGGCAGTATTAATTGCTGCAGCTTGGAGTCTCTTTCGATTGCTATATCTTTCTTCAGAGGCATTTTTGGGGAAGTAAAGATTGAGGGTACAAACAGGTAGTAACAGCAACTGCAGCCATGCATTTGGTTCACTGGGATGGTCCAACACTCTATCAAGAGATGATTTTAAAGTTTTAGAGAAGTTAAGCCTACACTGTGGTGGAATGCTTATTATTATTATTATTCCACAAGCCTAACAAGCTAATAATAATTTTTTTATTATTATTGGATAAAGAGTATTACATTAACTAGTTGGAAGCCTAACAAGCTAAGCTCCAACAACATACTACTACATTAATTGAACAGGTTGCTGTGCTAGCCTACCAGCGAGCCTCATGGGTAACCTAGCCAAGGGAGCCGAAGCGGATGGGGGGCCTGAGATTGTGTCACAAAGGGGGCAAACTAACTCTACCTTCCATGTTAATTTCTGCAATATTACGCCATTGGGGACTCGAACCTGGGACCTCCTGGAACGCATGAAACTTTAGGGAACGGGGATGACCAGTTGAGCTATGTACCCATTTTTTTTTGTAACAACTATTTTGAATAAAGAGTATTACATTAACTAGTTGGAAGCCTAACAAGCTAAGTTCCAACAACATACTACTACATTAATTGAACAGGTTGCTGTGTTAGCCTACCAGCGAGCCTCATGGGTAACCTAGCCAAGGGAGCCGAAGCGGATGGTGGGGCTGAGATTGTGTCACAAGGTGGGCAAGCTAACTCTACCTTCCATGTTAATTCCTGCAATATTACGTCATTGGGGGATCGAACCTGGGACCTCCTGGAGCGCATGAAACTTTGGGAAACGGGGATGACCAGCTGAGCTAGGTGCTCGAACCTAGGACCTCCTGCAATTTTTTTTTTTTTAGTGTTTTTTATATATATTATATTTAAACAAACAACAAAGCAAAAGTTATTACAATGAGTTAGTTGGTAGCCGAGCAACAAGCTGGGCACCAAAGTCAGAATTATTATTATTATTTTTTTATTTTTGATAAAATAAATATTACTTTTATTTTATTTTATTTTATTTTACAAAAACAAAATACTAAGAGTTTCTACACATCGGTGACAGGAAGACGAGCAACAAGATGATCCCCTACAAAATTAAAATTATACATTAGGTGCAGGTAGCCGAGCAACAAGCTGGGCTACTATGCCTTTCTGAATCACAACACCTAGTCTAAAGAAGAGAGAATCACCTATCTTATGATTTGCATCATGGCTAACAAGGCAATTTCTCAGCCTTTTCAAGAAAGAAATCATCTCACTACCTAGCTCACCCAGAGTAGAAAAGGATAAAACAGCAAAGCCATAACCCTGAGCTGTACACGTCTCAAGATATTTATCACGTTTACGAGTGACTGCCGCAGAAATAGCATGACCAGGTGTGAAATTGCGAGTTCTAGCACTTGTAAAGGGGGAAACCCCGGTAACGTCCATACAAACATCCTTCCCATCTTCCCAATTGTAGACGAGAATATCAGCGGGCCGTAAAGAATTTGCATTATTGGAAGAGAAACCTAACGAAACTTCCTTCCTTGCAACAACTCCAGCTTTGTAACACATGTCTGCCAAGACCGTGTCTAAAATTTTGCCCCACCTCCCAGCGCAGTGAACTGCATGGTCACCAAAAACATCCATAAGTCTGTTGCAGCTAGAACACACACTGTCTTTACTGAAGAGAGGTATCCCAAGTCGATACATTAGAACTGATTGAAACTGGCTAGGACCAATAGCTTGATTTAGCCCATGTATTGAATGGCTTTTAGAAAGTCCATTGCATGAGGAGTGCGGTTGCAGTGCCATAAGGTCAGATCCCGGTCTGTAAGACAAAAGTTGGTTGATATCCTCTCTTTAACGACACCAAAGTAGATGACTGCCAGAATCTTCATGTATTGAGGGGCAGCGTCGTTGATGCTGAAATCGGAGCCAGATAAACCACAAACCTGGGTAAAAGACTGCAGAGCATGTTGAAATCTGAAGCTAGGGTCTAGGACTGATGGCTGTTTCAAGATAGATTGTTGTAGATGCTGGGTCTGGGCACAAGAAGCTAGGAAACAGTACTGACCTGTGTCAGTCAAAGTATATATTCCTAATCCTCCATCTTTTATTGGCAGCGTGGCTAGGCGTTGTTGGAGCAAGCCAAATCCAGCACCATCCCCCACTACAATTTGACGCAAGTATAACATGAGTTGTGAATCATAATGAATAGCAGCAGACTGTATAACCAAGGGGGGCAGTGGTTCGAAGCGTAAAGTAAAGCTTAGGAACACCACTGCAACTGTGCAAGAGTAACAACTCGCTTTAAGGGTCATGCAGCTTCTGAACTTTCTCCCAAAGGTGCAAAGTTTTATCAACTCTTCCCTGAACAACCTCACTACAATACTGCATATCAAGACTGATAAGTCCCCCTAATAGCTTCACACCACGGGAGGGTTTACCAATATTGACAGGGAATACACCTTCAAGGTCTCTTCTAGGATCCAGTGAGGGCCAAAAAACATCAGTCTTGGTAACGTTCACATGTAAAACTCGAGCTGGACCATCCGTCTGAATGATTTTAAGAGCCTTAGATACCTCCATAGTGTCACTTACGATAGTACCATCGTCTAGATACCATGCATGGAGATCTAATGAGCACTGAGTAGCAATCTTCTCTGCAATTGGGTGTAAGGCTAGGGCAAATAACAGGGGACCAAGAGGGTCACCCTGTTGAACTCCTTGGGAAGAAGAAAGAACAACATCATTATAATAGAGTCTAGCCGGTCTAGAATAACAAAACTCAACCCAACTGGCAATACTCGGACAATGAGCTCTAGCTTCTCTAACAAAGTGTTGATCTATCAACTAAATTAAATGCATTAGAAAAATCTACGAGCAATATTGTCATGGAGTTATCATGTCCCTTCATCTCCAACATCCTATTAGCTGAGTGCAATATCCTTTCCCCTCCACAGGATATCCCTACCCTAAATTTTAAATTCCCTAAATAGGCCGTCATGTCTTTGGAGACAGCAGTGGCTGCAAGCTTAAAACACAGACGCCTCCAAATGGTACCTACGACTATTGGTCATATCCCTCCTCCTGGCCTAAGCAATGGAGTTAAAGGTGCACTTGCAACAAATTCACTAAGGGCAGGGGGCACTTACCTGACAACCATAAATTAACCACTCCTGTTATAGATTGCAGTAGGTCCTCAGCCACGGTTGCAGCGGCACCACTCATTGCATCTAGCATGTGTTGTGCGCGGAGTCCATCTCTTCCACAACCAGTCCCTTTAGGAAAGCTTTTCAAAGCAACAAGTACATTACTTGCATCTACAGTTAATGACGGGGTGGAGACATTCTCTGTAGGGATAGATGGGGGTGGAGCTGATGGGTGTTTCTGCTGCAAGTCATATAGGGTATCAGGGGTAGGTGGTGCAATACCATCTGAGGAGAGGATGCGTATAGCCGCAGAATAGTGACCATAACTAAGTTTCTTCCTACAAGCTTGCAGGTTAGTATCCTTCTTTTTCTTCTTCGTGCTTGACTATCTGTATGTTTGTTGTGGTTGAGAAAGCAAATTTTGAATCATAGACACACACCCATTTGGTTCACTCCATCTTTGTAAAGCTTGATTGATAGCAGCAACTTGGAGTTTTTTCCTATTACCAGACCGCTCCTCGGTGGAACATTTTGGCACATATAGATTCAAGGTACAAATTGGAAGTAAAAGGAGATGCAGACAAACATACAGGTCAGAAGGTTTTGTAAGTACATTATCCAAAGCAGTTTTTAAGGCACGAGAAAAATGCAATCTGCATTGATGGGGGATACTCGCAGTTGTGGTAACTTGTTTCAGAAAAATCAGGTGGAGCACCTCCACTGTGAGGCTTGCATCAACATGATCAACAGAATTCTGAGTTGCAGGGTTACATGCGTCTGAAGATTGTGGTTTCTGTGTGCCATATATAAGAAAATCAACACCATTGCTATCATTAAGCGGCCCTGCAATGATATCGACAACATGTGATTTGGATGTGCATGGATTTTTGCAAGCATGGACCTGCAGACATTTGATGCAAAGCCACATCTGCATACCTGCTAAAACACTCTCCCACGCATCAAAACAATTTGCATCATTTTGTATTCGTGCTCTACAGATATCCTTGGCTTTAATGGTAGGGAAGTGTCTGTCTGTTAAGTGCCGGTAAATTGCACTCTTGGCATACGCCCCCCCCCTAACACCACCACCGCATTCATCAAAACCCTTGAAGGGGCATTGAAACTTATCTCCTTGCGATGACACAAAGGAGATTTGAGAAGAAAATGGGGGTGATATAGGACACTGAGATCTGGATGAAGAAGGCCTGGATGAGGATGCTCTATATCGTGATGAAGAAGGTGAAGGTCTAGACCTGGTGCAGGGTATGGATGATAGCTTGTGATACCCTGTGTAGAATAACTGCTGTAACTTCACCAAGGACAGGGGACAAACACAGCTGCACAAACTTGGTTTAAAATCCAAATAGAATCATAAACCAATACCTGAAAGAATCTTCACTGAGCAAAAAATAAGAATTGAAGAACAAATCCTCAGCTGCACAACCCCTAAACAAATTCTTGCACCACTGAGAAGTAAGAACTAGTTGTGTAAAGTACACACTTGCAAACAAACCACAATACCCTTCACTAATGCAGCTTCAATTACACACAATAATCAAACAGAGACAATAATTAGAATTTGAAGGATGGGAAATTAAGATTTCAAAGAATGAAACCTCAAAGTACCATACATCAAACCACTAATTAAAACAGCAAAGAAGAGCAGAAGACCTTGTAATTTGAAAATACTTCTCAGAGAATGCTGTAGAAACAAATAAGACAAACAAAAACCTATAAAGAAACAGAGAAATCCACTTACTCAAAACCCAAATCATTCCTTCAATCAATTCCACCACAAGAACCTAAAACCCCAACTTGAAACTGTGAAACCAAAGGCCCAAACCCCTAATATCCTCTGCAATCGACAAAACCCCTCTCCAATCCCAAATTACCACTCCAATCGATGAACACATCCACCAATCAACGAAGCCCTAATTGAATTTTTTTTACACATCTTCTTCTACACTGAGAAGATACGCTAAAATCAATCTCAAACTTCTACAGAAACACGATTCTTCAATCCCTAACGAAGCCCTAATTTATTATTATTATTATTAAAAAAAACAAAATTAAAATTATACATTAGGTGCAGGTAGCCGAGCAACAAGCTGGGCTCCTATGCCTTTCTGAATCACAACACCTAGTCTAAATAAGAGAGAATCGCCTATCTTATGATTTGCATCATGGCTAACAAGGCAATTTCTCAGCCTTTTCAAGAAAGAAATCATCTCACTACCCAGCTCACCCAAAGTAGAAAAGGCTAAAATAGCAAAGCCATAACCCTGAGCTGTACACGTCTTAAGATATTTATCACGTTTACGAGTGACTGCCATAGAAATAGCATGACCAGGTGTGAAATTGCGAGTTCTCGCACTTGTAAAGGGGGAAACCCCGGTAACGTCCATACAAACATCCTTCCCATCTTCCCAATTGTAGACGAGAATATCAGCGGGCTGTAAAGAATTTGCATTATTGGAAGAGAAACCTAACGAAACTTCATTCCTTGCAACAACTCCAGCTTTGTAACACATGTCTGCCAAGACCTCCTTCACAAGACCGTGTCTAAATTTTTTCCCCACCTCCCCAGCGCAGTGAAATGCATGGTCACAAAAAACATCCATAAATCTATTGCAGCTAGAACACACACTGTCTTTACTGAAGAGAGGTATCCCAAGTCGATACATTAGAACTGATTGAAAATGGCTAGGACCAATAGCTTGATTTAGCCCATGTATAGGGATGGCTTTTAGAAAGTCCACTGCATGAGGAGTGCGGTTGTAGTGCCATAAGGTCAGATCCCGGTCTGTAAGACAAAAGTTGGTTGATATCCTCTCTTTAACGGCACCAAAGTAGATGACTACCAGAGTCTTCATGTATTGAGGGGCAGCGTCGTTGGTGCTGAAATCGGAGACAGATAAACCACAAACCTGGGTAAAAGACTGGTTTTATTATTATTATTATTATTATTTATTATTTATTTATTATTATTATTATTATTATTTTATTTTTTTAAAAAGACGCCGCAGAAGGCTTAAAAAAGAAAAGCAAACAAAGTCAGATTTTACAAAGAGTTTGTTGGTAGCCTAGCAACAAGCTGAGCACCAACACCTTTCTGAATAGTAATACCTATAATTATTATTATTATTATTATAATTATTTTTTATTTTTTATTTTTTTATTATGAATTGTACCACTGAGGGTATTTTATTGGAAAACAAAGACTGACAAATTTACAAATTGTTAGTGGGTAGCCTAGCAACAAGCTGGGCACCAACACCTTTCTGAATAGCAATGCCTAAACGATGAAATAGAGAAACGCATATCTTAGGATTCTGACTAGCTAGGCAGTTTCTCAAACGCTTCACAAAAAGAATCATATCTTCACCAAGAACACCGAGAGTTGAAAATGCTAAAACACCAAAACCGTAACCATGAGTAGTGCATATGTCTAGGTATTTGTTGCATTTGCGCGTGACTGCCGCACTAATGGCATGGCTGGGGTGTGATGTTGCGAGTGCTAGCAATGGTAAAAGGTGAGACACCTGTGACGTCGAAGCATACGTCTTTCCCATCTTCCCAATTGTAGACTAAGATGTCAGCGGGTTTAAAGGAAGTAGCATTCACAAGAAACCCCAGAGAAACTTCTTTTCGTGCAGCGACACCAGACTTATAGCACATATTGGCTATAACATCCCTAACTAAGTCATGCCGAAACGTCTTTTGCATAATGTAGTGCATGGTCGCCAAACACGTCCATGTCCTTATGGTAACTTGAACACAAGCTACCAACCTCAAAGAAAGGGATACCAAAACGGTATTGAAGAATGGAACGAAACTGCCGCTGACCCATTATCTGGTTCAACCCGCTTATTATTATTATTATTATTATTATTATTATTTTTATTAAAAAATAAACATAAGTGTTTTTACAACGAGTTAGTTGGTAGCCGAGCCACTAGCTGGGCACCAACACCTTTTTGGATTGCCATACCTACTCTATGAAATAAAAATCTGCTTGTGCCACAATCTGCGACATTGTTTGCAAGGCAGTTCTTGAGCCGCTTCAAGAAATCCACTGTATCTGCGCCTAATTCTCCTAAGGTGGTGAAAGCGAGAACGCCAAAACAGTATCCATGGGATTCACAAGTAGCCAAGTATTTATTGCATTTGCGAAGAACAACTTTAGTAATGGCCTGACCTAGGACGATGGACCGTATATCACTTTATTATTATTATTATTATTTTGGTTATTCTTCTTTTTTTAATCATTAATCTTGATTATTGCTAGTTTTTTTGTCAACTCCTTTCCATATTTTCTTTACTGAAAATATTTCCATATTCTCTTTACGGAAAATAAAACGTAGATAAAATTAAAGGGAAATGTTTATCTAGTTTTACCAAATTAATCATCAATTTTTGTTTTTATTATTTATTCTTCTCGTGATAATCTAACTATAATAATCACATATTAGCTTTATACATATCTTTGCGTTTTTTCTAACTTATTGATCCCTACTAAACTTCATCAACGATTTCTATGATCTTCATTCTTAAACATTTTGATAAGTTCTCTATTTATTTAATCATCTAAAGCAATCCTTAAAATAATGAAATCTCAAGCAAGTTATCGAAGAAATGATAAATAGAGAAAAATACAATTAAAGAGACTTGTCGATGCAATATAAATCATGATTACCAAACAAAATAAAATATCAAACAACAAGCTCCAATTGTCTTATTTTTCGATCAAAAGTAAAATTGTTGATTTTTTTAGCTAAGAATCTTATGAATTTAGAAGTTATTTTTCTTGCCAAACACAATTACTTAACTTATTTGCTTCTCAGAAATCTTTTTGAACAGTCCAGAAACGGAAACGCTTATGCTTCGGTATCCAAACATCCTATAAGAATATAGGTCAATTTTTGGACCAACGACGAGTCACGAGCAACATAAAAAACCCTTTGACAAGGACAGACCCGGACCCATAGGACCAAACCGATGGATAACTCCTAATAGGCAGCTCCGAGAAAAAAAGCCCCACACACAGACAAAGGGAGTACAGCATATACTACTATATACTGTATCCTCCTTCCCTAAATAAAAAACCAAGACGCAAGCCAGAAGAGGAGAAAAAAAAGTTCTTATAATTTCTTGTCGTCTAAGACATGAGTTATAAATATCTTTGAGAAAACCCCAATTTTTGATTTCAACGAAACTGCGGAGAATAGGGTATGTATTTCTTAAACCCTAAGATCCATTTCTTATTTCCCCATTTTCTGTCTTCATTTTGTTACATCAATTTTGTTATGAATATCCATTTTCTATTTGCTCTGATTTTGTATTGTTCTGTTTCTTTAAACCCTATTTTAAACCATGAAATAGGTTGTTATAGGTTGATTTAGTCTGCCATTTGTTAGATAATGAAGGAAATAAGTCACAAAATCTGTAAGAATTACTGGGGTGTATTAACGGTTGATTTATATGGGTTTGATGGAATGTTTTAATTATATTGTTTTGGTGGGTAAAATTTATATGGGTTTTATCAGAATGTAAATTATTAGTAGGTTATTTGTTCCGGAGTATTATGGATTAGGCTGAATTGCAACAGATTTTTTTTTAGGTGTAATATGGTTAAAGCATACATCCTTGTATTTTTCTTGATTTTGATTATTTTTTACAATACAATGTATTTTTATGAAATCTATGGCTGTTTTCTTTTAGTTTTAGTGTTAGTTTTGGGGATGCGGTAATATGAGTGGATTTTTTTTTTTTTTTGTATAAAGGGTATTTTGAAATGGACGTTTGCTGTTATTATCTTTGTTGATGTGATTTTGATTTGTGCTTTTCATGACAATTCTAAATAAGATCTTAAGCGAGTCGTACTGAAGGATATGACCGTGCTCTTACTCAAGAGGTAATAAGCTTCCATAATGGCTTCTAGAGCACTTTTTAGAAGAAAGAGGTTACTCGTCGATTATCTGCACAGACCTACTTACTCAGTTGAAGGAATTTCGAGTTTTGGATATGGCAAATCGTCTCAGTTTCTGAATTCACGGGATTTCAGTTGGTGCCCAGACAACCCTTCAAAACAGTTTGATCATAAAGATAAAGATAGTAGGCCTGGTCTTTTAGTTGACAAAAATGAATTGTTAACCTTGTCAACTACTCATTTCTCTAAGCATGGTTCTTTTGGGGATATAAATATGGGCACTCTACCGTCTTCAGGGATCAGGTGGATGTCACAGTCCTTACATACTGCATCTACAGCTAAAGTGGATCAACCTGAGCCTGGAAAGGGGGATAGTGCCAGTGAAAAACAGGAAACTAAACAGATAAAGGAGGCATCCCCTGAAGAATGTGATCAGGCAGTTGAAGGTTTGACTGCTGTGAAAACTAAAGCAAAACTGAAACAACTGCAAGCGTCTAAGAAAAATGCAGCATCTATCATGCAGAAAGTATGGGCTAAGTTGTTGGGAATTGGTCCAACACTGAGAGCCATTGCCTCAATGAGCAGGTTAGTATCTCTTTTTCTTGTGTTTTTGTTTGTGTGCTACAGGCTGTTGTTGTATGTTTTTTTTTAATTTCTTATCTTTTTTTGTTTTGCCTGATTTAGAGCGGATTGGGCCATCAAGCTTCGACACTGGAAAGATGAGTTTGTATCGACTTTGCAGCATTATTGGTTGGGTACTAAATTACTGTGGGCTGATGTTAGGATCTCATCGAGATTACTTCGAAAACTTGCTGGTGGAAAAAGTCTTTCTAGACGAGAAAAGCAACAGCTACAACGCACCACCGTCGATATATTTAGGCTAGTTCCTTTTGCGGTTTTCATTTTAGTTCCATTCATGGAATTGCTGCTGCCGGTATTCCTGAAATTGTTTCCAAACATGTTGCCGTCTACATTCCAGGACAAAATGAAAGAACAGGTGCCAAATTGTGATATACATCTCTATAAATATATTAGCATGACTGTATATTCGCTTGTAGATATATACATATATACACACACACACACACGCATATATATGATTCATAGAGGCAGCTTATTGTAGTTTTCGACTAGTTATAACACTTGGAAAGAGAAAGAGAAAAGAAGAGTTAACGTAGGGCTCCATGATCACCTTGTTGCCTAACACAGTTCTTCTGGAATCTAGGCTCATCTTATTCATGCAGATGTGGACGCGTTCGTTTTTATTTTTGTGGACTTCATTTATCGACTTAAAACTTGTTTAATGGAACCTTGTAGGAAGCACTGAAAAGGAAGCTTAATGCTAGAATAGAGTATGCCAAGTTTCTTCAAGACACAGCCAGAGAAATGGCTAAGGAAGTTCAAAATTCACGTAGTGGAGAGACTAAGAAGACAGCAGAAGATCTTGATGAATTTTTGAGCAAGGTAGGCAGTTTTGATGGATTTCTTTACACCTCTTCCTATTGAATTTTGAATATCTAGTATAACATACAACTAAGCTGGCAAGAGTATGTTAAAATAGGTTAGGACCGGGGCAAGTGTTTCAAATGAAGAAATTTTAGGTTTTGCAAAGTTATTCAATGATGAACTTACCTTGGACAATATCAGCAGGTAAGCATTTATATAATATTTGTGATTTTTACTTGCATTCGGCTCGTATATGAGATCTTCTCTGTTTTGTAAGTAGTAATGCTTGCATTAATTGGATTCTTTTTTTGTCTTACAGGCCTCGATTAGTAAATATGTGCAAATATATGGGAGTAAGCCCATATGGGACAGATGCTTATTTACGTTTTATGCTTCGGAAAAGACTCCAATGGTAAGCTACAGCGAACTTTTGTACCACCAAACTATCCTGATCTGAGTTTTCAGTACGGCTTCATGTTGGATCATTTTGGAAGGATAAAGTCTTGAATTTTTTCAATGCTTTTCATTTTTTAATCAATCATCTTTGTGGTGTTGAGAAGTAACCTCTTCATTCTCATCCTTGTTGTATGTCTTGACAAGAAGCTTGTACCAGTCAGCGGTTCCACGTTTTCCTCTATGATACTTTCAGCTTTTTGTTATACATCCCTTCCTCGAAAGACTAGTTATCTTGCTGATTCCCGCTACAGAGCAGTTAGACTAAGTCAGGCTTCAAGGTCATCCAACATAGGCTTCAAGGTCATCCAACATAGTCTACGTTTAAGATGCCGTGCTGGTTGTTGACTCCATTTCATTTTCCCCTTAATCGAATAATATAATATGAACATGTGAACCTGCTCATATATGTTTGTTTCTATTGTCTTTTAAAGTGCCTTGTATTTTCTTCCTATATTATGTATATTAACTGATTCCTCGTGCTATGGATTCAAATATTGAATAGTTTCAATTTCCAATGTTTTGGATAGGATCAAGAATGATGATAAGATGATTCAGGCTGAAGGTGTGGAAACACTTTCAGAAGCCGAACTTCGTGAAGACTGTAGAGATAGAGGTTTACTTGGGCTACTCTCTGTTGAGGAAATGAGGCAGCAGGTATTCTCTCAATGATGTTGTTTTTTTGTTGTAGTCTGTTTAACTTGATTATTAGGTAGGGAGGCAGCAACCTTGATCTTGGGTAATACTAATTTGTAATTTTCAGAATTCTCATCCAAATCTTAGTTACATTTGTCTTTGGTTCTACAGATTGTAGTGAGTTTTGATTCGTTACCCCTTAGTCATATTGATCCAAATATAATCTGCTGGTTTGTAAAAAGTATTGAGCTTATGGATTCTATTTCTCCACATTTAAGTTTGCCATATTAGATCTTCAGGTCCTTATAATCATCATAACACAACCTTAAGTAACTATGACTATAAACTGTATGTTATACTGGAAACATAATTATTCCTAGTATTATCATACTCTACAACTGAATTGAACAGCATCATAACAACATGATACACATCATTCTACATAGTATTAATAGTTACTAACAATACTCTAGTGGTATAGTTAGCAAGAAGAAATAGAGATAACGTCCAATTAGAACTAGGTTTTTGACTCAGATTTGTACTTATATTTTCTCATGCTTGAATAAAGGAGAAGTCAGATTTTTTTTTCCTTTATGCGAGAGGCTAGCTTATCATGCTTCCTGTGTCTCTAGCCTTTTTTTTATCATGAGATAGAGACACCACAGTAGCTACATTTGACAGCTCATTACTACTTAACACTTAACGTAGTATTAACGGTAAACAAAAGTTAAGTGCAATTAGACCTCAAGTGAGACCTCCTATTGAATTATTACTAATCCAGCTAAAGTTAAGCTAATCAAGACCAAACTAATCTTGATTCGCTGCTAAAACTTAAAAATCCAACACACAAATCACCAAAGGATTTAAAGTAGTAATGCAAAATGCAAATTTCAATGTTTAAAAATATTTTATTTATTGTTTTTTGTTTTACAAATTCTAAATGAATTTTGCTGTCTGACTCCCACCTTTTGGATAAACGTTCTTTGCAGCTTCGTGATTGGTTGGATTTATCTCTGAACCACTCTGTACCATCCTCCCTTTTGATCCTCTCCAGGTAATTAGGGCGTTATATGCATTTATGTTGTTTGGTATGTTGCCACATCTGACCTCCTTCATTCTGGTTTGGTATCATTTTTTAGAGCCTTCAATGTTTCTGGAAAGGTGAGGCCGGAAGAGGCTGTTCAAGCTACACTATCTTCTCTGCCAGATGAGGTTGTGGATACTGTAGGAGTGACGGCTTTGCCGTCTGAAGATTCTGTTTCAGAGAGGAGGAGAAAACTGGAATACCTCGAAATGCAAGAAGAGCTTATCAAGGTATTGGAAAACAAAATTGATGTTGCCTTTTCTTTCTGGTAGCATATAACTTCTGAATTTAAATTCTTCATGACACTTCATTTATTTGCAAGACACTTTCACTTGGCCTCTTGAACTGCATATCGTGAGAGGTCTTTCTACTTTCTCATAGAGGAATTCAAATGTGTTCTTATTTCGTAGGTGTTTTTGTGTGTGTACTATTCATTCCGTGTTTATATGGTATACAATAAAGGTGGACCTTTTTGTAGGAGGAAGAAGAGAAAGAAGAAGAGGAGCAAGCTAGGAAGAGCGAATCTAGGATTGGCCAGGAAGACGTGGCTTTGCAAGAGATGACTGATCCAACGGCTAGAGAGGCACAAGAGCAGATAATAGCAGCAACACAAGAGAAGCAGGAACAGCTCTGTGAACTTAGCCGTGCATTGGCTGTTTTGGCTTCTGCATCTGTATGTAACTTTTGGTACACTTGCCGTGGTTTTGAAATTGAAATAAAAAATTTGTGCGGTGATCTTGATTCTACTTCTTTGTTTGTGCATTTCAGTCAGTGAGTAGGGAACGTGATGAATTCTTGAGGTTGGTTAGTAAGGAGGTATGTCAAATCAACTTGCTATGTTATGTAACATTTTTTTAAACTCCTCAGGATCAATATGATCTCTTATTATTTAGTACGTAGATCTTGTTCTTTTTACTCTCCTTTGCAAAAAGAACTAGCTTGGAGCAGATCCTACTGGATATGATTAAATATACTTCCATATCTTTTGTGCCTACCAATCCCCATCCCTATTCATATAATGCGGAGGGAGGAGAAGTTGCAACTGCCTGTTTTGCCTTGTGGTAGACCCACATGGAGATGATCAAAGTGCTGTCTTTTATAAGGATTCAGGGTGATCATTCGATCACAGACGGCTCTGGGACCATCTCCGTAGTTCCTAATCCCAGATGCTAGACAGGGAGTGGCAACAATGTCGTTAAAATTATTGCAAAACCCACTAACTTGAGCAATAGCATCTTTTAATGTTTGTTTTAGTTAATTGTTAATGATAGAGACCATGCCTTTCTGTAGATTGGATTGTATAATACCATGGTGGACAAAGAGGGCACAGAAGGTGAAGAAAAGGCGAAAAAGGCATACAAAGCTGCCAGAGAGGAAAATGACCAAGACACTGAAACAGGCTCAGAGGATAAGGTTTCTTCGGCACTTATAAATAGGGTAAGAAGTTCATAGAACTTGCATCTGTTCCTGGATGCTAATTATTCTTTGTATGTTCACTTCACTTAAGCTAAGTTAAAAACCTATCCTGAAACTGTTGTACCCTACGTCAGGTTGATGCTATGCTTCAAAAGCTTGAGAAGGAAATTGACGACGTTGATGCCAAAATTGGTAACAAGTGGCGACTACTTGACAGGTAATTTTAGATGTCTCATGATCTGGGAAATGTGAAGCCAGTTTATTCTCTTGGTTTGGAATGGTTGCCCTTGCCCATTAGTTATAGAACTTCAGCACAGCATCATTTGTAGTATTTGTCGTCAGTTGTGATTATTCAATACAGAGAGATCTTGAATAATTTTTATAGCCTCACAAGGCATATTCTGATACACACTAACACATACACACATATAAAAGCAGATCTTAAAAATGTATTCCATAAAGAATATCATTAAGTAATTATTGAAACTGTACACTGTATCCATTTACAGAGACCACGATGGAAAAGTGACTCCTGAGGAGGTTGCTGGTGCTGCTATGTATCTAAAAGATACTTTAGACAAGGAGGGTATCCAAGAACTCATCGCCAATCTTTCCAAAGATAAAGGTTGGTAGTAGCTAACTTTTGTTTTTCAGCTAATCAAATTCATGCCTGTTCACTTGATGGAATAGGTCTAAAGTCTTGAATTATCGAACTGTACCTCCTATACCAATCACTGTCGGAAATGATGCTGTTTGCAGTGCAAAGTTGGAGGAAAAATTCTAGCTAAATTGTGTATTAGGATTTAAGATTTTTTTTTTTTAACTTAGATCATCAATTGTTTTTCAACAGATGGAAAGATACTTGTACAAGACATCGTCAAATTGGCAAGTTCGAAGGAAGAAGATATTGATGCAGCTGAGGAGGGGGATCGTACATAAGGGTGAGGCTATTTATGCAGTTGCCCAAGGCTGGACCATTGATTCCACATTTTGAGATCCTTCTTTTTTAAAAGGACAGATAGCAGTGTATAGACAGATTTAGATGTTTACTTGAAACTCAGGTGGAAATTTAATTCCTGAATTTCTAAATAAACGGCCAAAAATTTAACATATTTTGTAACCCAGATTTTCAATTATATTTCTCCCAAAACATATACTTCTCTTGAATCTCTTCTATATGAAATGACTGAGTTTTGCTCTTTCTTATTTTTGATGATCTGATATCTTTGCTGCCTCTGGTTATTTATTCCCAAAAAGGTCTAAAGCCTGAAATTATGAGATCAATCTCATCCTTTAGGCTATCCTCACAGAAGATTGTTGTTTCTTAGGGTATTAAAAAATAGCCCTAATTTTATGGATCCTTCACAAATACCCACAGGGACTATTTACTGAGTTTTAGGGAAGTTTTTGAATTATATGGAGTATTTAAGAAAGCTGTTCTTTTTACAAATTGGGGTATCCTTTTGTTGCGGTGGTATTCGTTTTCAATGTTTGGTAAAATCAATACCGACTGCAACAAAAAGTATCCTCCAATTTGTGGAGGTATTCCCAAATTTCTCTACCTATTTAAAAGCCTCCTCCAATTGACCAAATCTTTTAGGAAAATGATGTTAAGTAATTTGTTTTTCTAATATGCTTTTCTACATTGTTATAAGTAATTGTTTTTCTAATGTGCTTTTCTACAAGGAAAAAGAAAAAAAAAACACTTTATGTTTTAGGGCAACTTATAAAAGTTACTAGGTGTAGCTTTTAAAAGCATAAGTTGAGGATGCGTTCAATTTTAGTTAACTGATTATCTATTTTAATCTTGTTATCATATTAAAATGACAAAATTTACCCTTAAATATTTGTGTATGTATAATTGATTTCATTAATCAATTTTTTATTGATTTTTATATATATAAAAAAATAATATTAATTTAATAATATTAGAAAATGGTAGCTAGCTCAGCTGGTCATCCCCGTTCCTCAAAGGGTTGATGCGCTCCAGGTTCGAGTCCCCAGTGGCGCAATATTGCAGAATTTGCCATGGAAGGTAGAGTTAGTTTGTCCCCCTTGCGAAGTAATCAGTCCCCCTATCCGCTTCGGCTCCCTTGGCTGGTTCCTCATGAGGCTCGTTAGTAGGCTGATACGACAACCTGTTCAGCTAACGTAGTACGTTGTTGGAGCTCAGCTTGTTACTACACTTCCAACTAGTTTCGTGTAAAAGTACTCTTTATCCAATAACATTTTATTTTATTTTTATAACAACAATAATAGCAATGGTATTTAAGGTAAATGTTGGAGCATTGCTCAGTTGAACCCACATGTTTTGCTATCTCAAACTTGTTGTCAATGTTAGGCGTGATCAAAACTATATCTTGAGTTCTAGTCTACTAAGTCAAGTTTCGGATAGGTTAGAATTGTAGTTGAGTATCAGAGATACCCTTGAAGACTGAAGATCAACGAAGACATTTGGAGAACTTCTGTATCAAGTATGTGAAGACTAAACCATTCTATTTTACTCACTATACCATCATTGTATCTATTGAGACTATGTCGTATGACTTATAGTAGATTTACAAAGAAGATGTTTCGAGTCAAGCTTGTCTTGTGAAAAATCTTGAAATATGACTTAGCGATTAGATGTTCAAAGGTCCTTAACAATATTAGTTCTATGAATTAATTTGTGGATCAATTGAAAATTTCCCATGCAAATGATTATATCACTTAGGAATGTTTCAAACAACATAAGAAAGAAATATGAACTTACTGAAATTTCTACTCAGGGCAGGTTGGCGGACCATAGATATCTGAGATATATAAATACAGGAAGGTTGGCGAACCAGTTCGAAAATCGCAAGTTCAGTTGGGAACAGTTCACGAACCTGGTTGGCGAACTGATTTTTATAAGTTGGACAAATTGGCTAGCAGTTGGCGAACCCGGTTCACGAACCGTGGTCAACTAAGTTTGGTAGTCTAGTAGGGTTGGCGAACTCGGTTCATGAACCGTAACATCCTGACTCGTGAACAAGCCATATGGTTGGAAAACCGTTGTACCAACTGTCCCGACAATGTTTAACATATGCTTAAAGACTTATTATTTTAATATGTTTAACATTGCTAGAACTCTCTTAAACACTTCTAAGAATTCATTGATCACTTAAACACTTATGTGTGTGAATCATGATTAATTTCTTAGGTGTTTAAATGAACATCAAACAACTTTTAGTTCTTTGGCTAACTTGCCAAACCGAGCAGTCATTATACACGGTTCCGTAACCAAACCTATGTGAATAGTCTTCCATTGTAGTTTGAAGACCTAATTGTTTGCTTGATTCTCAAGTTATCTTAGCTTGAATTCTAAGCTAACCATGGTCTTTGAAAAACAATAAATAAAGCATCTATGTAAACTGGGAAATTCAATCCCCGACACTTTGTGTCCTAGTTGATTATAAAGTCGTCCTCTATTGAACTTTTAGGTCTACGACTAAAAGACTTCGCTTTGGGGATTCGCGAAACTAGGTCTGATTATCTTTACCTTGATAGTTCGTGAACCCTGATTTTGTTTTTTTTGTTATCGAGGTTCTCGTAATCTTTTTCAGGCAAGATAGATAGTAATAGCAAAGTTCTCTTAGTCTCATACTTTGTGATTCCTCAAGATAGATATCTAAAGACTGATCTATCTTATTTGATCTTTCGACGATTGTTCTTGAGAGGCGGTTAAGAATCTAGGTTGCTCTTCGGGAATCATAAGTTACGGATATGTGAGGTTTTCTAGCTTTGTCTATTGCAAACATATTTTCACACCTTGATCTTCGATCTTAACAGAAATCAAATAGGCTTATTTGTTAGAGGAAAATTGGTATCAAAAGTCTTCACTTCGGCTGAAGCAATTGTTAGGCTGTAAAGGAAGTCATCTAAGTGAATCACGTGCATAAAACCTTGCGAGGTTCAAGAGACGTAAGGAGCGCGACTGTAACTGAATCGCCAGTGTCTGTAATGTCTGAAAAAGCGGGAGTCTAACAAACACACCCAATATTTCGTATAGGAAATCTGTATGGACAAACTCCAATATAATTCCAAGAGAATCAACTAGACAGTCAGACTCAATCAATGAAAATATATCCAAGAGTTGTATCTCTGTTTCACAATGTAATCAGCAAATCAAACAGATAGAAATCCGCGAGCCTGATTATTATGTGAAACAACTTGAATGGTACCAAAGACCAATGTTCAAGTGTCAATCAATTTATATCAACAACCAAAGGTTGGATTATCTAATTGATTGAACTACGCACAACCTATGATATTTCAATTATATAAACAAATATAATGCGGAAAAGAAATAACACAGACACCAGAAATTTTGTTAACGAGGAAACCGCAAATGCAGAAAAACCCCGGGACCTAGTGATCGAATTTAGATAGTGGTAAGAAATGAGGTTGTCGTTCACTCGGATTTGTAGAGATTAAAGTTTTTAAAAATACTAAATAAATATATACAAAGATATTTAACAATGGGCGAGAGGTACTGGGACTAAGGATTTAGCAAATCTTTATAATATAAGGTTCACTTATTTATTCTCAACAATTTTAGCTCAAGAAATATAAACATGGACTCTATTTTTGCCAAGGTAGATTCTCAAAACATTGATTGTAAATGTAAAGCATGGGACATCAAATCACCTAAGCTAAGCATGACCCATCTAATCAAATGACAACCAATTTAATCAAATCGTATTTCAATTAATTTTAGTGCAAAAGTCATAAAAAAGAATAAAACAAATTTACCCATGTATGAAGTTCGGCCTCCTCCGTCGTCCCAGTGTTGGGGTTTAACTCATCATGTCGAAAACACACTCAAAATATGTATTCATGGCTCAAAAAGTGTTTACAAGAAGAGAAAATAATGAAACAGGAAATCTGCAACAGCACAGGTGCGTTACAGACCGACTGTTTCAATTCTCAACTGTTATGATGAAGATAATCATTACAAATTTGAAGATAAATGTTGTAGAAGAGGATGAAGAAACTGTTACAATGAAGATAAATGTTGCAAACCAGTTGAAGAAACTGTTACAACGAAGATAAATGTTGCAAACCAGTTGAAGAAACCGTCGCTGTTTCCCTGTTCTTCACGAGCAGCAGCAGCAGCAACAACAGAGTTCTAAAAACTCTTGATTCACGCCTCCTGAGCTCTCCTCTCGACCCCAAACTCTCGACACCCCTTATATATGACCTGGGTAATCTATTTATACCCGAAAGATGCATCGAATCTCCTCCATAAATTCAAAAAATCTTCTCTTTATTATTTTTATTCTCACGGCAATAATTTCCATTTTTTGATCTTCCACGCGCATGCAGCTGTATTTATTTCATTCTATACCTTCTTCACGCTCCAGGATATCTATTGAGTCTTCCAAACACGTGCAGTACACGTTTAAATTTCTCACAACTCGTGCAAGCTCATGTTTTTCCTCCAACTCCCTGTTTGGATTAAAACAAGTTATCCAGCCAAATTTGATCGATAAAATCACCCATACTAGCTTTCTATAGTCATATCACGCCTACCCACTAAGTTTCAGGGATTGAATCTCACTAAATTACGTCCAAACATCCGATTGAAATTCTGCCAGTGAAAGGGAATATTTTCCCGCCAAAAATAATTTTTTGAATTTGAGAAGAACATGTCCTCCCCCTAATCCTGCACGGGTGTCCCTTTAGCACTTGTCTTATGGGATGCAAATAGTAATTTTTGGGCGTATATAGTAATTTTTCCGGGGTTCCCCCGACACATTTTTGGGGTGCTTCCGGTGCATTTCTGGGGTGCCTTTAGTATTCTATCCTGGGGTGTAAAACACCACTTTTCGAGCCAATTTCGCCGCAATAGCTTATTTCTCTAAAAAGACCTACAAAGACATAAAATAACAAAATAAATACAAAATCGAACACTAACAATATATACAATTGAGACAAATTAGACACAATAATGCGCCTATCAAATACCCCCAAACTTATTATTTGCTAGTCCCGAGCAAATTTAATCTACAAAATAAAATCCTAACTCACTGTCGCAGGCATCGCGATTGCACTTAGCGTGTGCAACAAGCCTTTGAACCCCTAGGTGGCCCTAGTGGCCGAGTTATAGTCTCGGGAGGGTTTACCAGAGGTGTACCCACAAAACCTTTACTCCAGACCCTAGCTATCTACGCAGAACCTTGAAATGGCACTAAAGAACCTCCTTGGTTGGCATACTTATTCATTATGGGAGGAAGTACCCTGATGCGAAATTCCAATTGCTGTACACGAGTTTGCACTCAAACATACTAAAATTCATATATAAGTGACAGAGCTCTACTCAGATAGTTTCACTATGGACATCAATATCCGGAGTCAACAAATCACATGGATAGATTAAGAGATAGATATAGAAAAACATAGATGGTTTTGATGTTGACTAGGTGACGGTGTTTCTCATATCTGTCTTAAGGCCACTGCCAAAATGAACCTATCCTAATAGACTGAAATACTGGTCTGACTAAGATCAACACAACTGGCATATACAAGGGAACCAGTGGTCGATAATCCTAATTCTAGATCAACTCGTCTGGCATATACAAGGGAACCAGCGGTCGATTTATTGAACACACATTTATTTATTTATTTATTTATTTAGAACTAACAACATGATTAGATCTTGTGGATCCAAGCGCATGCTTCTTGTCAGCAGATTACATGGTAATTCCCGTGGATCCTGCATTCCACGCTTGTTTAGGCGACGGAGACAGGGAGAACACACACATATTGCTATCCAAGTGTTAAAATTTACTCCGATTGGTCTGGTATTTTTTTTTTTAGTATCTCAATCACTCTATTACACCCTAGCAGTGGTAACAACTTGAATCGTGAGCCCCACCTAATCACTTAGAGAAACATATTTTAAAAATAAAATAAAATAAAAACAGAAGTGAAAAGGACTCAACGAGATATGGAGAAACTATCATGTTATTTCTAACACCTGAGCTCTGTGCTTTTACGAATAGACTCTTATAGATGTTTCCATCTACTCAGATTGGTTCCTCAACTCCTAAAACCAAAATGCTTCCATCCACTTAGATTGGTTAGTGCCATCCTTAATAGGCATAAATTTCTAGGCTCTGGAGTTTATTTATTGCAACTAAAAAGTTTTTCCCATACCCCCAAACTTAAATCTAACATTGTCCTCAATGTTCTAAAGATGAAATTAAAAGCATGAACAAGGAGAAACTGTTACCATTTGAAGCAAAAGAGTTTAGGAAAGATATTACCGTGCTGCATGAGAATGGGTTACCTCCCAAGAAGTGCTAAGTTTAAAGTCTTCAGCCAGACATTGGAAAGGATTAGTCACCTCGAATTGTATAACAGTAGTCGGAATAACTGTGGGTCTTCAAAACCAAATTGAGCTGACCATAGGAAACAACAATAAGCCAAGAAAGTGAACAAGTATCGCATTACCTTACCTAGTTTCCTGATAACTATCGCTAACTGTGGTTCAGGTTCAGGTTCTATGAAAGGGTCTAGATAAATTATTTTCATTGGCTGCATTTCCTCATAGGTGGGATCTGAATCATTAGGTCCTAAAGTCTGGAAAAACTCAAATAGGAACTTAAAAGCACACAATAATAACCTAAATAACTGAGGATCCTCTAAGTCAATCAGATTTGACTTACATAATTGACCACAATGAAAGTAGTGGTCATTCTTAAGTAAATGTGTCGATTCTATTAACCTAAAGTACTTAGGCTTAGTCTCAGAACTTGATAAGTGGCACATTTGAAATATAAACGTTCCCACAGTTGGAAGAAAACTATTTGGTGGGAAAACAGAGTCAATTTGGGTATCATAGCCTGGGAAAACCACATCAACCATAGGATGGGTTTCTAACGACTGAACTTCTTCCTGGACATCATTAGGTTCGGGAAAACGAGTATGAAGGTAATCTTGTAAAATGGTCGAGGCACAGATATCAAGTCCTAAGTGAGGGGACTTTCTGAGAGTTAAAGGTAAGGCACTAGGAAAGTGATAATCACCCCCAAACTTAGAGTTTTCAGTGTCTCTAGATAGACTAGTTACAATCTCCCTAATTTCTAGATCATCAGATTCTTGGAAATGGTCAATTGATTCTTCTAAGTTATTATCAGGTAGTGCATCTTTACTCATCTCTACGGGTCTATCTTCTTCATCTAAGACTATTGTTTCTAAGTCGCTAGACTCTAAAACAACATTTTCATAATAAACCCGTTCCTCTAAACCACTATAGGCTTCGTAATCAAAAGGAAAAACTACATCGTCTAAAATGGTGGTATCACTAATCAAATCCTCGTCCTTTTGAATAGGTGAATAATCATAAAAATTATTTGGATTTGAACTAGAAATAATATAATCATTACAAAGCTCAATTGGATTAATAGTTTCCTGATCACTATGCCTACATATTTCAGATTCTTCATTATTACTATCCTCATCATCATAATAGTACGAAGATGATTGAACCTTATCTAAATAATTAGTGTCTTTTATTCTAACCTCGTCCTCTAAATTAGGCAAATATTCACCATTGATATCAAGAGTAGAATCGGAAACACTATTTTGAATAATTAGATCTTTTAGAGAAGTTCTTTTCTGGGTCTCTAACAAAAGCTTCTGGGCCGACTCACATGATTTCCTGACATAATCTAGGAAAGAAGGTAAAGGAAGTTCACTCGTTGCACTCTCGTCCATAACTAAGTTATTCATTTCTGCAAACTTACCTGCTGTCTCAGCTAACTTACGTGTCGACTCTAGTAAAGACAAATTATTAGATTTAATCTCGTAAGACCAATTCGTTTGTGGATAGTACTCGGGCTCACCATGGGATGAACCATAACCTTTAAAAGATTGGCGTTCCCGACTACAATTCCCACCATGGTCATAAAAATGATGATGTCCATAATCAAATTCAGGTCGATACTCATTGTATTGGCTTCTATCATACCAGTTCAACATTCTTAATTGCAAGGGAATTCTACACAATCACAAGCAAGGCTGACTCGACCAAATCAAACCTATAAAATCTAGTAAACAACAAGCATGATGGCTCCCTTAGATTGTTTCTAGACCAGCTTCTATTCCTCCAAAAGGAAACTAGGTATCGTTTTTAGCAAACCTCTCTAGATCGATCCGAATAAAGTGAGTCGAAGAGAAGTAGGGGAAGCTCAGAGGAGCTTTGATACCCCCACCTCTTTGGAAACGTTTCCCGTTAGGGCGGCTCTAGTCGACTCAAAGTAATCTTCCTGAACTTTTGAGTTAAGCTAATAAGATACCCAATACTTCCCTTTGAATGACTTTCCTACAAGCTCGTTGCCCTATCGGTCTCGTTCTAATTAGTATTTTATGCTTGGGTTCGCGTAGGTTATGTGTTCCTAAGGCGGGCAAGAAGAGAACGGTGATGAAATCCGAACCCTTATCTTGTATGGCCTGGCCTTGCCCTTTACTAAGAAATTAAAGTCCGTATTCAAAACCTCAACATATATGCACCTTAAGGAAGACAGTAAACCCGCTGACAGGGGATTCGCGGGTGTTTAGAAGCTTACCTCCCGTACCAGACGGGCGATGAAACGGTTGTAGTCGACTCGGGCCACGACTCCTATGTCATGTACGAACCCGGGACCTAGTCCAGATTTGAACACCACACTGTATTAAGCCGCTACAGACACTAGCCTACTCCAAGTTAACTTCGGAGTAGAATGTAGTTTAGCCCTAACTAATCTCACACTGATCAAGGTACAGTCGCGTTCCTTACATCTCTGAATCCCAGCAGGATTCTACGCACTTGATTCCCTTAGCTGATCTCACCTACAACTAAGAGTTGCTACGACCCAAAGTCGAAGACTTGATAAACCAATCTGTCTCACACAGAAAAGTCTATTGAATAAATAAATCTGTCTCCCACAGAAATACCTAAAAGTTTTGTTTCGTCTTTTGATAAATCAAGGTGAACCGGAACCAATTGATACACCGGACTTATATTCCCGATGAACATCCTAGTAATATCAGTCACCTCACAATAATCTTAATCGTATGGTAGCTAAACAAGATATTGTGGAATCACAAACGATGAGACGAAGATGTTTGTGGGTACTTTTTATCTTGCCTATAGGAGATTAAATCTCGAGCAAATCTTAGAGAAGATGGTATTCAATCACGATAGAAAACAATAAGATCAGAACGCGCAACTACAGAGAAAATAGTTGGGTCTGACTTCACAATCCCAATGAAGTCTTTAAGTCGTTAACCTGCAGGGTTTTGGAAAAAACCTAAGGTTAAAGGAGAATCGACTCTAGTCGCAACTAGTATCACACAGGAGGTGTGGGATTAGGTTTCCCAGTTGCTAGAGTTCTCCCTTATATAGTCTTCAAATCAGGGTTTGCAATCAATGTTACCTTGGTAACAAAGCATTCAATATTCTCCGTCAGATGAAAACCTGATTAGACTCAAGCTAATATCTTTCAACCGTTATATCGAACTTAGCTTGTTACACACAAATGAAAAGTGACTTCATTTAGATAAGAGTAACCGTACCTAAACGTGTACACCTTGTTGGCTCAACAATAGTTAACCGAAGTTAGCCATATGAACACTTTCATATCAACCTTATTCATCTTAACCATAACTAGTTCAAATGACTCAAATGAAACTAGTTCTAGAGTTGTTCAATTGTTTATATTATCATAGAAGTATACAAGACACAATTGAAGAAAAATCGATTTTGATTCACTCGTATCAATTCATGAACATTATAGCCACGGTTTGCAAAAGATTGCATTCCTTATTATATAAATGTATTAGTTCATGAACAAACCGATTTTAGAACATAACCTACTCAAGTATGCAAACGGGTATGCATACTAAGTTCCCGAACTTTCATTAAACCAACCAGTACGCATACGAGTATGCATACTATGGTTCCCGGACTTGGAATAACTTGCAACAGTTAGCATATAAGTACACATACTTTGGTATATCCAATCATGGTTAATAGTTCTAAACTCCCATTTCAATCATTGAAACATTCTTAGAAGATGACAATAGTTGTCTCACACAAACTATTAGCTTCAAAGAAATTTTCAAGTGATCGAATGATCAATACGAAACATTCAGAGTCTACATCAAATGACTGTCTCACATAAATCATGTAAGATGTTACCAGGCGATTTTCACATGATCATCTTTTGAATTTCTTTAAGAATATAAGATAAATTTGGTTAAAGCGAAAACTTACCAACACATATTTCGAGAAATATGTAAGTGAGTTAAACTTAGCTCGAAATATCAAATGTGTATAATCGAAGTCTATATAGATATACGACTTTTGTCTCAAATAGGAGATAGAGTAGACAGGCTTTTGAGTGATAGATGAGTTCAATTCTCCATATACCTTTGTTGATGAAGTTCCACAAGCTCCCATTAGTAGTTCTTCGTCTACAATTGATGAACGCCGTGAAGTCTAATGCTCAACTACACTATCTATCCTAATCCGAGACTTGGCTATAAGTAGACTAGAAATCAAGACTTATAGTTTTGGAAACTAAACTTGACAAACAAGCTTGAGATTGCAACACTTGCGAGTTCAACCGAGCAGTGCTCTAACAATCTCCCCCTTTTGTCAATTTTAGTGACAAAACTATCAATACATATGGATTAAAAATAAATAAAAATTGTAGCTTCTCATCCAAATGCTTGATTTCCTTGGTTCTTCAACATTACTCGAAATCTTCGTCACTTCCAAGTACTCCAGTGATTCTTAACGTGTTCAACTCAGCATCATAGCTGTTGAAGATCTGTAGCTATAACAATGACAAAAAAGTAGCTCTCAATCATTGTTATACAATGTCATAGTATTATTACACGCATCAAAGTCCAATTGTATCACAACTTTGACAACAATACTATAGTGATATGTATCACTCCCCCTTAGTTAATACTTCATCTCACAATGAAAACCACTCCCCCTTACATAATGATCCGTAAACTATATGTATTTGTAGTGTGAACTACACATTAATTCTCCTCCCTTTTGTCAATATAAATTTAATACCCCGATATTCGGCAGTGGTTGGCCGAATGAAATATAAGTAATGGTTTGTCCTTTCCTAACACCGAGGCCTGATGGGTTCACTTGACTGAGTTATGGGAAAAACTTCTCAGTTAAGCATGCTCGGGCAGGAGCAATCTAGGGATGGGTGACCATCCGGGAAGTTTCTGCCGGATTACCGCAGCGATGCCCGTTGAAAATCCCACACTGCCGGATGACCGCAATGGCTAAGTGGGGACAGTATCGGTGGAGGGACGAGTCATTACAAATGGTATCAGAGCCTACGACGGGTTACCTGCCGAGGGTGGGAAGGTATGCTGGCCGGGGTTGGTCCAGGTGCTTCTCATGAGGGGAAGGGAGCCGATGACGGGTCACCTGCCGAGGGTGGGAAGGTACGATGGCCGCGGTTGGTCCAGGTGCTTCTCATGAGGGGCAGGGAACGTCGAATATATGGTCTTGTATATATATTCTGGAGCCGAGGACGGCTCCAATTTAAGGTGGTGGTATTGTAATACCCCGATATTCGGCAGTGGTTGGTCGAATGGAATATAAGTAATGGTTTGTCATTTCCTAACACCGAGGCCTGATGTGTTCACTTGACTGAGTTGTGGGAAAAAATTCTCAGTTAAGCGTGCTCGGGCAGGAGCAATCTAGGGATGGGTGACCATCCGGGAAGTTTCTGCCGGATTACCGCAGCGATGCCCGTTGAAAATCCCACACTGCCGGATGACCGTAGTGGCTAAGTGGGGACAGTATCGGTGGAGGGACGGGTCATTACAATAAATTGGCAAAGGTACAAAAACTAGTGGGATCATAATGAAATTCTCATAGAGATACTTCATGACTAAAAGAGAACATATCAACTTTGTTTCGATGATTTCACATAGTCGAAACTTAGTGTATTCATCAAGGAGTTTATAAAGATACAAGAAAACTCCTACAATATTCCACAGCCGCACACCCCACAAAGATTTGGCAATTAAGCACAAGTTCAATTAAGAACTCTCCCCCATATAATGTCATTCCCGAAAGAACAACAAGAGCGACCTTACTTTTGCAAAAAAAGAAGGATTTCTTTGGATATTAACAAATTACATGAAACATGAATTTGTATCTAGAAAACTCAATTAAATTAACCACAAGAGAACCCATGATTAATTTAACCGGAAATGCTCAAGATAAGAGAACTTACGGAGCCGCACAGTAATTTCACATATAAGTGGATCAGGGAAAGATCAATACTGCGGAATATTCAAAAATTCATTCTATTTTTCATCAATATTTGCATAAAGACATATAATAGACTTAATCTTTGCAATCAAAAGTTCATCCTATCTTCCATCAATATTTGCATAATGACATAATAGGCTTAACTTTTGACATATATGGGACAATCATAGTTCACGGACGCAAACATACATATACCATAACAATTTTTGCAATATATAAAACCAATAAAGATTAATACTGCAAAATTATCTTCCAAATATACTTTAGAATTTAAATAAATAAATCTAAAAACATTGCAAGATGAAAATCGTTGGCAATAGCTATGTGTACTCACAATAATTGTTATTCTAAACCCTAGTTATCCTTCTTAAAACACAAGAATAAATTCTCATAAGAAGTTTCCTAGACATTAAGACCTTTGAAAAATTCTTTATCGTCCTCGAACTCCTTGTCGTCAATAGCCATTGGAACATAAGGTTCATGAAGATAGGAGTCAATTCCAACAAACCTTATTGATTGATGCCAAACCAGGGCCTTCTGAATTTCAAGAGTCCTAAAAACAATAGCCTTTATTTGCTGTATCTCGTTTCTTGTTTCCTTCAACTCTTCAAGAACACCAGAAAACTTCTGAAGATTTGAAGGTACAGCCCTTGGTTTCCTCACATTCCTCCTTTTTCTTTTTAAGGAAGAGGGTACCGGATATTTATCTTTTTCCTTCATGATTGATGGCTTAACAATCATATTAACCTCTTTTCCACTAGAAGTCATAATGCTTGGAGTCTCCATACAAATATGGGTTTGTGAGAGAAATTCACAAAGCAAGCTCTACAAGCAAACTTGTGATAAAAAAGAGTTTTTTTTTAAGGAAGGAAAAACGAATGTAGGGTTATGGAACCTTTATACAAAGTAAGCAGATTCACGTACACACAACTCACAACCCTAAAGAAGGCAAAATTGTCAATTTTACCCCTCTTTTAATGAACAAACATGGAAACTTCTTTTCAATACCAATTTAGGATATGAAAACATTAACCGAAACCAAAACGAAAAGAAACAAAAAACTTTTTATTTTCCTTAAGACCTGTAAGTGCTTACTCTTGTCTCTTTGGGATCAGGTACTTGAAACAAGATGCACAGCCAACACAATTAAGCTGTGTTGGGGTGAACAATAATCTGTCCACCATGAACTTGTTAGAAAGAGTTCTTAAAATCCTCTTTCACAGAATGTATAGACCTTTTTCTTTTCTGAAGTGGTCTAACTTTTTCTTTAGAAATTAACTTCTTCGGAGAAGAGTTGAGTTTACATACCTCAAACGACTTCTGGATAAGTTTAAGCTTGTTTGCTAATCGATTTGCTCTCCGTTGAAGTTTATTGATATATCTTATTTTATGTTTGTACTTGTAACACTTGAAGAGTTCATGACCCATAAAAGTACAATAAGAACATGTCAATGTGGAGGACGATTTAGACACCATAGCGGAGCAAGTTGCTAGACAAGATGTGGTACCAGAAATATTAGAAACAGAATTTCCAGTAGATAGAGAAAAATCCATTTTATCTTCTAAAATAGTTGAAGAAGTTTCTCCAGGAAAAATATCAAGATTGATGTGAGTATTGCTACAATTATCAAAATCCATATTTTCAGCAAGGAGCGCAACACTTGATTTTTCATCTTCATTTGAATCATAGTAATCAGACATTTCATCAAGAGTTGCAGCAAGACCTTTGTTCCTAGTGTATTTTCTATGATTTGGGCACTCATTGGCAAAATGACCAAAACCTTTACACTTGAAGCACTGAGGCATATCCTCACCATCAGTATCGACTGTATCCCTATTTTTAGGAGGAACATGGTCATGAGGTTTAACTGATGATTTAGGATTATCTATGACAAACCGTTTACTTCTCTTCAAAAGAAGATCTCTAAATTGTCTTGTGATCAGAGAAACTGAGTTATCAAGATCTTCATCTGATGAGTCAGTCTCACTAGGATCATCCACAGATTTGCCAATATATTTACTTTTGTCAAGTAAGTTTGTGTTCTTTTGTTCTTTGAAAGCAATATCCTTTCCAGATTTGGATGTATGCTCATGATCAAAGATCTTTATCTTTCCAACCAGAGTATTTCTGGATAAAGTATTAAGGTTATTTCCTTCAACGATGGCATGTTTCTTAGAATCGTATTTGGCTGGCAACGATCTGAGAATTTTCATCACAATGTCCTTTATAGGAATAGTCTTACCCAATACAAAAGATGCATTAAAAATATCAAACACTTTGTTATTAAACTCATCAAAAGAATCTTCATCAGCCATACGAAGGTTTTCCCAATCAGAATTTAGGTTTTGAAGCCTAGCTTCATTTTCAGAGGTATTCTCTTCGAATACAGTTTCTAAGATATCCCATGCATCTTTAGACCGAGTGCACGTAGTCACATGGTGATGAAGATCTGGGGTAATGGCATGAATGATAGCATTTAAACCGTCATAATTTTGCTTTGCAGCGAGAATCTCGTTAGGTTCATATCTCCTAATATCCTTTGCAATAGAAACACCGTTTACTGTAACCATTGGAGGATCATAGCCATTACAACATAAACCCATGATATAAAATCACGCGCTTGAAGGAAGTCACACATAAAAATTTTCCACCATAAATAATTTGAGCCATCGAACACTGGTGGTACGTTTACGGAGATAACACTTCTGTCCAAGGAGTCATATCGCTACAAACACAGACTTATAAGGTCTTAAACGTGTTTTCCTGCTCTGATACCAATTGAAAAAGCGGGGGTATAACAACCACACCCAATATTTCGTTTAGGCAATCTGTATGGACAAACTCCAATATAATTCCAAGAGAATCAACTAGACAGTCAGACTCAATCAATTGAAATATATCCAAGAGTTGTATCTCTGTTTCACAATGTAATCAGCAAATCAAACAGATAGAAATCCACGAGCCTAATTATTATGTGAAACAAATTGAACGGTACAAAAAACAAATATTCAAGTGTCAATCAATTTACATCAACAACCAAAGGTTGGATTATCTAATTGATTGAACTACGCACAACCTATGATATTTCAGTTATATAAACAAATATAATGCGGAAATGAAATAACACAGACACCAGAAATTTTGTTAACGAGGAAACCGCAAATGCACAAAAACCCCAGGACCTAGTCCATATTTGAACACCATAATGTATTAAGTCGCTACAGACACTAGCCTACTCCAAGTTAACTTCGGAGTAGAATGTATTTGACCCCTAACCAATCTCACACTGATCAAGGTACAGTCGCGTTCCTTACGTCTCTGAATCCCAGTAGAATTCTACGCACTTGATTCCCTTAAGCTGATCTCACCCACAACTAAGAGTTGCTACGACCCAAAGTCGAAGACTTGACAAACCAATCTGTCTCATACAGAAAAGTCTATTGAATAGATAAATCTTTCTCCCACGGAAATACCTAGAAGTTTTGTTCTGTCTTTTGATAAATCAAGGTAAACCGAAACCAATTGATACACCGGACTTATATTCCCGAAGAACATCCTAGTAATATCAGTCACCTCACAATAATCTTAATCGTATGGTAGCTAAACAAGATATTGTGGAATCACAAACGATGAGACGAAGATGTTTGTGACTACTTTTTATCTTGCCTATAGGACATTAAATCTTGAGAAAATCTTAGAGAAGATAATACTCAATCACGATAGAAAACATCAAGATCAGAACGCGCAACTACAGAGAAAATAGTTGGGTCTTGCTTCACAATCCCAATGAAGTCTTTAAGTCGTTAACCTACAGGATTTTGGAAAAAACTTAAGGTTAAAGGAGAATCGACTCTAGTCGCAACTAGTATCACACATGAGGTGTGGGGATTAGGTTTCCCAGTTGCTAGAGTTGTCCCTTATATAATCTTCAAATCAGGGTTTACAATCAATGTTACCTTGGTAACAAAGCATTCAATATTCACCGTCAGATGAAAACCTGATTAGACTCAAGCTAATATCTTTCAACCGTTAGATCGAACTTAGCTTGTTACATACAAATGAAAAGTGACTTCATTAAGATAAGAGTAACTGTACCTAAACGTGTACACCTTGTTGGCTCAACAATAGTTAACCGAAGTTAGCCATATGAACACTTTTATATCAACCTTATTCATCTTAACCATAACTAGTTCAAATGACTCAAATGAAACTAGTTCTAAAGTTATTCAATTGTTTATATTATCATAGAAGTATACAAGACACAATTGAAGCAAAATCGATTTTGATTCACTCGAATCAATTCATGAACATTATAGCCACGGTTTGCAAAAGATTGCATTCCTTATTATATAAATGTATTAGTTCATGAACAAACCGAATTTAGAACATAACCTACTCAAGTATGCAAACGGGTACGCATACCTAAGTGTCCGGACTAAGTTTGGGTTCGCCAGTACGCGAACGGGTACCCATACCTTCCAAACTCAGTTGAAATTTACGGACATTAACTTTACGCCAGTACGCATACGGGTATGCATACTAAGTTCCCGAACTTTCATTAAACCAACAAGTACGCATACGGGTATGCATACTATGGTTCCCGGACTTGGATTAACTTGCAACAGTTAGCATACAAGTACGCATACTGTGCTATATCAAATCATGGTTAATAGTTCTAAACTCCCATTTCAATTATTGAAGCATTCTTAGAAGACGACATAGCTTTCTCACACAAACTATTAGCTTCAAAGAAATTTTCAAGTGATCGAATGATCAATACGAAATATTCTGAGTCTACATCAAATGACTGTCTCACACAAATCATGTAAGATGTTACCAGGTGATTTTCACATGATCATCTTTTAACTTTCGTCAAGAATATAAGATGAACTTGGTTAAAGCAAAAGCTTACCAACACATATTTCGAGAAATATGTAAGCGAGTTAAACTCAACTCAAAATATCAAATGTGTATAATCGAAGTCTATATAGCTATACGACCTTAAATAGGAGATATATTAGATAGACTTTTGAGTGATAGATGAGTTCAAGTCTCCACATATATTTTGTTGATGAAGTTCCACAAGCTCCCCTTAGTAGTTCTTTATCTTCAATTGATGATTGCTGTGACGTCTAATGCTACACTACACTTTTATCCTAATCCGAGACTTAGCTATAAGTAGACTAGAAATCAAGACTTATAGTTTTGGCAAATAAACTTGACAAACAAGCTTGAGATTGCAACACTTGTGAGTTCGACCGAGAAGTGCTCTAACAGTGTCTTTATACAGTATCGTGATCAATTTGGACGAGGTCCCGAGATTTTTCTGTTATCGCGGTTTCCTTGTGAACAAAATTTCTGGTGTCTTGTATTTTTCCTTTTCCACATTATATTATTTATATTTATAATTGGATTTATACAGTTTTGTGCGTATTCAATCTAAGTAGATATGTCCATTTTATTATAATCGAT
Source organism: Papaver atlanticum (assembly GCA_023531105.1). Taxonomy (NCBI): domain Eukaryota; kingdom Viridiplantae; phylum Streptophyta; class Magnoliopsida; order Ranunculales; family Papaveraceae; genus Papaver; species Papaver atlanticum. The sequence goes on along the minus strand of JAJJMB010002559.1, from coordinate 2,663,930 downwards.
TACGAGACTAATTTCTTGTAGAATTCGTATCTTGAAAGATAGATAACAAGTTTAATCACTTGGTAGAATTCCGATTGAATTATTTGGATACGACTAGATTGGTCTTGGATACTGATTTTTGAGATTGTCCAAGTATTATGCTTAACAATCAGGTTCACGGACCTTGTGTTCATATACATACTCATTGAGTAGAGGTTGAGATATTAACTATATATATATATATATATATATATTGTCAAGGATCATTAAGTTGGTCTACTTGCAATTGTATTAAGTTTTGTCTATACAGGTTGTCGAAAGAAAAATGTTTGGTGTATTTGGTATCCCATGCATTTTTAATTGGTATCAGAGTAGACAAACACTGTTCACCTAATAAATCTGTGTTTGAAGCGATCTGTATTATGGACAAGAGCGCAACCTCAATTAACGTATCACCAGTTATTGAAAAAACTGTTTTAACGGACTCTATTAATAAGATATAATCTTCCTCCATTTCAAAATTAGATGAACCTTTGGTTCCCATAAAGCAGTCTATTGTTGATAATTGTTATCCCTATTATCTTACTGATGAATATGATTCATAAGTAGAAAGGGAAGCATCCAAAGAAAGTGCTGAGATTCTTAGTCATCTAGGAATTCATGCTTCCAATGTTAATAGGTTGAAAACCAAAGTCAACAATCTTATTGGTAAGGTTAATCAAAAAGATTCACAAATCAGGATTCTTATTGAGGAAAAGGCTAAAGTAAATATTCAAACTATTTCACTTGAAGCTCAACTTGAGAAAAACTCATCGGTTACTGGAGACTCCACCACCTCTATGTAATACGTGTTATCCTTATCTATGGCCAATTTAAAAATAAAAGAGTTAGAGAAAGTAATTGCTAATGGCACTCACGATAAATCAAGTAAATCTCTTTTAGAAGGCCATGTTCAAAGTCTTACCACTTTGACAAAGGATGATCAGTTATGTTTCTCTGACCATGAAAAAACTACATCTCCTAGAAAGAAAAGTATTGTTGCTAAGCCTGTACAAACTGACTCTATCAGTGTTCAGAAACTTTGCTACTTCTGCAAGACAGAAGGATATGTTTAAATAAAGTGTAAGATTAGATTGAAAAGCAATCAAACTTAGTCTATTCAAGATACCTTTAATATCATCTTAAAAGAAGTTACTGACATTCAAAAGACAAAATCTTAGGATTTTAAAATGAAGGATACTGATTCTCGAATCAAGGTAACTTCCAGGAATGCTGATACAACTTGATATGGTGTTGGTGCTGCTGTGTTTTGTTTGGTTATGTTGAGCTGAGGTGCAGAGTTATTTGGTTGTGTGTGTGTGTATGAATTGAGGGTATGAGCAGAAGATGAGATGGATACTTCCTTGTTGGTGATAATGATTATGAGTGTATGGTGGTGGTATGAATGAGTTGAGAGTAGTGTGTATGGAACAAGAGTTGCAGTTAAGGATATGAATGATTTGAAGTGTTAGATGAATGTTAGGAGATTGCAGGTGTGTAGTTTTGTTGGTGGAGCTGTAGTTTGTTTTAGTGATTGAACTAAGTTGAGTTAGTAATAATGTATGATAGAATTGGGTGTTGCAGGTGGTTTGGGGTTGGTCAGTTGTAACTGCAGATTTGTAAGGGCATAAAGTTGTATTTTGAAAGTGCTGTGGTGTGTTGTTATACAGAATGGTCTGGTACAAAGTGGAGTTGGGTTGCAGGTGAAGTCTTGTGGTATTATGTTGAGTTGCAGTTGATGAAGTAATGGTGGTGCCTTCTTAGCAGTGTTGAATTGTTGTTAAAGGTGAATGTGATTGTTGAGTTGAACTGCAGTGGCAAGAGTGGGAAAAGTTGAGTTTATTTGTACTGGAAGAAACTCAGGTTGAAGGTATAGAGTTACCTGAACTGAAGTTTAGAAAGTATGGAGATTGTAACTCTGAAGTTAGTGTGATTGTATGTTTGGTAGATGAGTTGCAGCTAAGAATTATGAAGCATTAGAATGGTTGTGTTGTTTGAACTGAATTAGAGATGATGTTGTTGTTAACATAATTGATTGAGAATCAAGAACAAGAAATGGGGGTTGTATTTTTGGTTAGGCTGGAGGTTTACAATTGAACTTAGAAATGCATCTTTTGGTCTTGGCATGTTTTGTGTTGCATCATGATTGTGCATTAGAAGTTTGGCATGTGCAAAGGATTTGGCCTTAAACCTTTTTTTCCAGTCAGATGTCTGACTTAGCTGACTTAGTTTATTTGGCTGAGCCAAATGTCAATCTAACTTACCTGAATCAGTCTTGTTGACTGAGTTGACTCACCAATTTCCAGTTTGACCCAGTGGACCTTGACCGAGTTAACCCTTTGACTTAACATGGACCAGTTCCTGACCTTTGACCTGTTGACTGGACTTTGACTTGGATTTAGACGTTGACTGTTAGTTGACCTCTCTGACCTGACATAGACTTTTATTGACCGTTGGTTGACTCAGATGGACTGGACCTTAGTTTAACGGGATGGTTTGTTGGGCGCTTATGGCCAGTTTTCCCATTGAACATGAATTGGACCCTTATGGTCCGAATTGACTTTTGGTTCCTTCTACAAAGTTGTAGATGTTCTTAAGACATATCTAATAGACTATAGAACCAACCTATTTGAATTAGTAAACCTACAGATGTGCTGAAGATAGATAATAAAAAGGTGTAGAACCATAAATGGGCTTAGAATCATTAGATAATTCACTTAGCTTATAACTAAAGAATTGTATGAGATTATGTTACGAGCCTTGTATGAACCCTTTGTATAAATTCTTAGAGTGCATGTGTGATTAACATTTAATCTTTATTAACAACGAGCGATTCAAAGGACGAACCATTGGATTGAGGATCTCAAGGTAGGCGAGGCTTGTCATCAAAAGAGGTGGGAATCGATAACGAACTCTCTTGTATTCATTATTGTTTTCCAAATCTATCTTTTGTGAAATTCATGCATATCTTTGTTACTATATAAAATGTGTATGCATGTATTATTTGTGTGTAATACAAACTAGTTTTCTTTTACATTTTGGGATGGGCTTGGATCTTCAGAAATAACTAATATATGTGTTTTGGGAGTATTTACTTATTTTCCAAAGTTTCTTCTTTCCATTGACTGAAAGTATCTGTATGATTTAATTGTTTCTGTAAATGTTAGGGAAGAGGAAATTTCCATTATAAAGTCTTTTAGCACTTGTGTACGGGTGTAAAAGCATCCAATATTATCCTGTCTAGGGGCGTAAAAGCATCCAATATTATTATCAACGAGGGAAAAAGTTCTGTATGCATGTATATTTATTGTTCTTTTAAATTACTTTGAAAAAGCTTCTACATTATGTTTTGGTATTTGGAGTGAATGATGTTGAGAATCTTATATTTGATCGTTGGACTTGATTTGTGAGAGGATATGGCTCTCCATGATTAAGTTCTTCTGCCGGATAAAATATTGTCACCATTAGATCTCTTTGGATACTTGTTATGTAGAGTGCGCGTACATTGAGGTACTGGTAAGGTACCAATCTTATCTTACTACGAGGCCGCAAACCTCAGGGTGCTTTAATGATCATGAATGAATCCGCAAGAGTCATGCCTTACTACTCCAAATGAATACGTCGCGCAACTACTATATCTGTTATGAATGTGTGTCGGATGATTGGTTGGTAGAACTTTATATTTTCCGTACAACTTATTATCTTAATATGTTTTTATCTGTTTTTTGCGTTTTATCGGTTTTCTGCAAACCCCGCATTGTCTTCAAATCATGCTAGTGATTACCTGAAAGTTAGTTGTTATTTCTACTGGGCACCCCTTTAGGGATGATGTGCTCACTCAATTCCCACTTTCAGTTTCAGAGACAGATCAAGTTGTGTACGTGGCGATGGTCATTCAAATCTTGGAAGCTTCGAGGAGTTGAGTCCGTTAGTTGGTTAGCTTCTGCTATGTTATTTTTGTTGTATATTTTATTTGCAAACCAACTCACTATTGAATATGTATCATCTGAGAGGAATTCTTGTATTTATTTCAGAGAGAGTTTAGCTTTGGGTAAATCTTTGTTTAGAACTTCTAAATTAATTCTTAAATAGATGATTTAGATCCTCAGTGCCTCATTATGTAGTTGATCTATTGGTTTAGTAATCTGCTAGATTTGGGGGCGCTACATGTTCCATCTACACATGGTATTACTCGTGATCAGTCACACCAGTTACCAGGACCGGTTATACCAATTACAAGGATCGGTCACACACACTCATTATTGGTCACACCAATTACTAGGATCGGTCACACCAATTACAAGGATCGATCATACCATCACATGGTGATTACTTAGGATCGGTTACACCAATTAACAAAACCGGTCATTCCAAATCATAAGTCAGGAATTGTGATTAGTTATACCAAGATACATAACTTAAGTTGATGATCGGTGCTACCATCTAACAAATATTGGTCATCCAAAGATTTGCAATGAATAGCCGGACCAATAAGCCTATTGATTTACCTTTCGATTCACGAAACAAGTTCATGAATGTACTTCCTTTAAACAAATGTAAAACATTGTTTCCTAGGATGAAATCTTCACCATATCCCATTCACATAATCATAACAATATATACAAGATTATGTCGATGTCATATCTACGAGGTTCAAAAGATAAGCGTTATACTTCGTAGTCTAATTCCTTAATACTATGATCATACTATTTTGATCATGTCACATCACTAGAGTATTATACAATATGTACAGTATATACAGCTTCGCAGTTATGTTTTCAATATAGCACGACTTGAAAGATACGTTAGGAATGAAACAGTTCAAGTCAATATTACTAACCTCAAGTGGAAGGATGATGTCGTCATCGTAGTTCGTTACTTCTTCATATTCTTCAGGTCTTCAGAGTAATACTTGTATGTCTCAACATTCCTAGACTTTCTAGTCTAACCTAAACGAAGTTGAATCTAGTATTTAATCAAGCGACTCTAGATGAGTTTTGATACTAAAATATGACAACCAAACTTGACATACCAACGCTTGGTGAGTTCAACCGAGCTATGCTCTAACAGTTTGTTGAAGAAGATTCATGTTCACTAGTGGAGAAAGACCCCCTAATCATTGTCATCCTTATTGCTTGCATTAATATTTGTTTCGTAGTTTTTGCATTATTCATACTTTCAGAAATTTAATCGACAACTTTGACTCAACTCTCCCTTAGAGACGAACCTGCTTACCCTTGTTCTACTTATTAGTGTAAGAAAAGTAAGAGAATTATTATTGATAGGTTGACACCCTCATCAAATTGGCGCCGCTACTGGGGAGCAGTCGGTAGTTTGAGTTGTTATTTAATTTTCTGTTTTTGCATTCTTTGATTTTGCTAATTTGTTTTTATAGAATATTATTTTCAGGTACCATTAAATCATTCTTTTCACATGTGCACAATTGGTAACAAGAGGTAAGTCTCTAAACTAGTTGTGTCCATACATTTTTTCAAGATGAATCCTTTTGAGAGTAATGCATATGGTTTACAAGACCATGCATATTATGGTGATCAATTTAACTTTCAACCTTATTCTTATGACTTCCAACCATACTTGAGATATAATCAAAACCAATCTTTTGACTATGATGAACAATTACAAGGATGGGGGGATAGTTATACTTCTCATATGTTCAAATCTAACTTCATGCAGATGTTTGATGAATTTAAGGATTTGCAACGAGCATGGAAGCAAATTAACTCAACACCCAACATGGAGAGTTTCATACCAAGTGAAACTTATGATAGTGTATCTCGGCCTATTCTAGATCGTACTTATGATCTTTCAACCATTCAACGGGAAGAGACGTGGTCTAGAGAACCTATTGTGAGTAGTAGCGGAAAACATGTTAATATAAAGAAACTCTTTAGAAAATATGAGAAGTTGGAAGACCAGGGAGCAATGGAAGAGACTCTACAAGCAATTTCTAGGGATATACGTATGGAGGCTAGCCGCTGTGTGGATAATAAACAGGAGCCCGAGAAAGACGATTCCGAGGATGATAAACTCTTGGAAAATATTGATAATGATGGTGCTACTATCTTAACTCATGATCAAAATGATCATTCTCCTATTCAAAAGGAAGAAGTCGAGTCTAGAAACACTAAAGTTATTGATGGTTAGACTTATGTTGTGTATGAGAGCGATGATGATTATGACTACTTTGTGGACCCTACTCTAAATTCAGAGATAGTAAATACTCTGAATGAGAAGTCAACTTGTGATGAAACACATAAGGATTATGATGATTTGCTTGGCAAAGATTTTTATTTTTCTTCCGATGAGGACGACTTGGTTGTAGAAGACACCGATGAAGAATGGTTGAACAAGAGTTTGAACGAGAATACTGATACTTGTGATGTATGAATGGAATTATCCAGCAGTGCCAAGGATCCGGTAATACATCAGATTTTACAAGGTTTGTCCAACCCTTTACATGAATCTCTATCTAATGATGATCCTCCCAAACTCGAAGTAGTTTCTCATAAGGTTGTTAATCCGACTTTTAGAAAGATACCTCATTTAGGGCTGGAATTATGTGCTTCTAAAGTTTTATCTGATTTTCTTGCTTCTAAGTATCCGCCATATGTGTTTGAGTCTAACACCATGCAGGTTTTCCAAGAGGAATTAATAAAAGTTCCATCCACTTATATATGTTTTGTACATACTTCCGAATGTGGAAAGAACTAGTGTGGGGGTGATTATTTTGAGACGATAATTTCACTTTTATCACCATTTGCTAATATTCTTATGAAGTTATTGCTATATATGCAGATTTTTTTATGGGTGGATCCCCAATTTTTCATATTATTGATATATGGGGAATCTATTTTGAAAGTTACTCGTATGCGTCAATCAGGTGAACAATTTCAATTCTTACTTCCTTGTCTTTTTCAAGTATTCCTCTTATTCTTTTTGCAATAGTTTGAAACATTGAGGACAATGTTTGAAAAATGCGTAAAAATAGAAGAGTATGGCTTTAGAAGTAGTTATCTTTAAGATAAATCCTATTAAGAGGGAAACCATCTATTGGGTCTCAAAAAGAGAGGGTACCAAGTACACCACCAACTTTTTCATTTGGAAACATGTATGGACAAAACCTAATAAAATTGCAAGTAGACCAACTTAATGATCCTTGACAATATGTATGTAGAAGAGTACTTGGACGATCTCAAAAATCAACATCGAAGATCAATATAGTCATATCCAAAACAATCAAATTGGAATTCTGCCAAGTATGAAACTTGTTATCTATCTTTCAAGATACGAATTCTACAAGAACGAGTCTCATAATCAATCACAATTAGTATAAACTTATATATTATAATTGAATACGTATTACTTGTGTTATTCATATATAAATAATATAATACGGAAAAGGAAAACACATAAGACACCATGAGTTTTGTTAACGAGGAAACCGCAACTGCAGAAAAACCCCGGGACCTCTTCTAGATTTAAACACCAAACTATATTAAGATGCTGCAGACTACTATTAGACTGTAGTTAAGACCAAACCCACCCTCCAAGAAATTCAGTTGCAGTCGTGCTCCTTACGTCTCTTAAATCTCGCAAGACTCTACGCAATTGATTCCCTTAGATTACGTTATTTACAACCTAAGAGTTGCTTCAGCCTAAGTGAAGAATTTTGATACCAATCTTCCTCTAACAGATAAGCATATTTGATTTCCCTTTAGATCGAATAGATCAAGGCTTGAAAATCTAAGCAAACCTTGATAACAGATAAGCATATTTGATTTCCAAATCCTAAATATTTTCACTGAGTTAGATGAGAAGCCTGTATTCTTAACCACCTCTCAATAAAAATCGTGAACTAATTAATTAAGAATAGTTTTCAGATATCTATCTTGAGGAATCACAAAGTTTGAGTCGAAAACAACTTTGCGATTTCTATCTATTTTGTTTCTGAAAGAGATTAATAAAACCTTGATAACAGAAATAACAAGATCAAGATACACGAACTATCAAGGTAAAGGTAGTCTGACATGGGTTCACAAATCCCTAAGTGAAGTCTTTCAGTCGTAAACCTAATTATGTTTCTCAGAGGAAACTTAGATTCATAGAGGACGACTCTAGCAATCAACTGGGATACATAAGTGTCAGGGATTGAATTTCTCAGTTAAATGAGTCTCTTTATTTATAAATTTTCCAGACTGAGGGTTGCTTATAATTCAAGCTAAGGTAAGTGGAGAATCAAGCAAACACTTTCTCTATTTGGATGAAACTTAGTTATGGTTTCAAGTAAGCATGTGAGAAACTTATCTTGAAATCACATAGAAGAATATACATAATGGTACGGGTTTCGGAACCATGTACGATGATAGTGCTTGGCAAATATGCCGTTCGAACTTATAAGCAATATTGTGTTCATTTAAACACTTAAGACTTGAATCATGATGCACATACACAAGGTGTTTTAGTGATCTAAGATGTGTTAGAGGTGTTTATTAGATTCATATCAATGCTAAACATACTTATAAAAATTATCTTTGCGCATCTTCTAATATGTACTGAGATGGTTTTTGAAATGGTTCGCGAATTCAGGGTGCTACGGTTCGTGAACTGCTCACCAATTCCTGAACTCAAATGTCTACAGTTCTTGAACCATTGGCTATTTCAAAAATTAAGATCCCAACAGTTCGTGATCTGTCCCATTCAGAACTCTACAGTTTACGAACTGGTTTGCCAACCTACCTATATTATGAACTTTAGATATTTATGGTTTCCGAGATGGTTCGCCAACTTACCCTAAGTCCAGATTTCAGTATAGTTTAAAAACACTCTCTTTTGATGTTAAAACATTCCCATTTACCGTAGATATAAAATATCATTGTGTAGGCAATTTTCAAATGATCCATATGACATAAAAATAGTTCTTGAACGATAAATTGTTTGAACTAAGATTGCTATGGACTAATAAACATCCATTGATTAAATCATATTTCGAGATGTTTAACAAGACAAGCTTGACTCGAAATTTATTCTTAACATTATAAAATCTACTAGAAGTCATACGCCATAGTCTCATAAAGATAGAATGGTAATGAATGTGAGTAAATATAATGGTTCATTCTTCACATACCTCTTTGTTGATGAAGTTCTCCAAATATCTTCGTCGATCTTAAGTCTTCAAGGGTTATTCAGTGATATCTGATACTCAACTACCGACCTCTATACCTAATCCGAGACTTGACTTCAGTAGACTAGAAATCAAGACATAGTTTTGTGCATCTAACATTGACAACAAGCTTAAGATGTCAAAACTTGCAAGTTCGACTGAGCAGTGCTCTAACAGGGTCGATATCCCTCTCTTTTGGATTAAAAAATAGCCACTATCAGATATTTTTAGTTCCACGTGACGAAAGTCTACATTGACTTTGTAATTTATAAGGATCTTTCTTTCAAAGGTTAATATTTATTTTAAAGGAAAAAACAACCATTAAATATGAAAGGCAATACATTACTTATGATTTTAAATTATTTTTAGTTAATAACAGCTTCCCAAAGAGTAATTAATTCACGATACAAATATTAGTCAAATAATTGCAAGTTAACTAGAGCCTCAAATAAAAATTGAACATTCACCTAATGAATGATCACCTTAGTTTTCTTTAGTCTTTTCCAAGCCATAATCCTTTTGTTGCTTTCGTCCCAAAAAGCCCAGAAAATAGCAAAAATATATATTTTGTGAGGACTCTTGCTTAGAAGAAATCTGACGGACATCGATATCTTTGGATATCAAATATTTGAAACTTTAAAAATAAAAGGAAGAAAATATATTTTGAGTTTCGAATTGTTCTTTAAGAAAAATAATATAATACTAGCTTTTATGTTCATGATCTACAGTCTAACCTCGATAAATGAATGTTTGATAAAAGAATATTTTTCTCCAGTTCCAACTTGAGCAAAGGGAATAGAAACCCTCGCTAAATGCATTCATGAATAAAAAAAATTGAGTCCTTAAAGTCCCCATGAGAATATAAATGAACGATCACTAAATTTCATTCAAAAAATTATGTATAAATATACCAAAATACATCATCCAAGCAACATTATTCATATAAGAAGTCAAATTCTTACAAAAAAAAAATGTATTAAAGTTGATTAATTGTTCCTTCTAGATAAACCAAAATGCATCCCACCTTTGTAATGTATTCACAACTTTTAAAATATTTTGCACGTGCCATAATCAGTAAATTTTTTTACTACTACCCTTTTGTACATCTTATATTTTTTTAGTATAGTTCTTATTTCAGAAACTTATTTTAACTTTTCAAATGTAAAAATGTTCTCTAAACTAATAAATATCAATTTATCGATAAATAAAATAATGTCGCTTAACGATTTTTATTTTTGGTCCCGAGGTTATGCATTTATCGAGGTTAGACTTATATGTTGGTCAGTTGGGGAATCTTTTTCCCGTCGGGTAAAAGAATACTTAATTCACGCATTTCTTACATTTAGGGATGGGTGGTGCTCCCCCGCACTATCAATAAATAAAATAACCTCGCTTAATTCATTATAAGCTATCGGCCGGGTTAGCTATTGTTGGATTTATTTTATTTTGTTCATCATAATTAAATTAAAGATGTAAATATTAATCTAATTAAAACCAAATCCTTAATCTTATCCCATATTAATTATCGAGTACAAATTATTTAAAGCTGTAAATATTAATCTAAAACCAAATCCTTAATCTTATCCCATATTAATTATCGAGTACAAATTATTTATTACTTCGCCTTTCCTTTTTTACCTGGACTAAAATTTCTTTACCTCCAAATTCATAGAGAAGATGAAATATGTAACTTTCAAACAATAGTTAATCAATCAAAAATATGCTCAAGAGATGACATGATCTAATAACAAGCACTAACTATAACTACTAATAGAAACAAGAAATGCTCAAGAGATGACATGATCTACTAAATAGAAGAGAAACAAAAAATGACTGCTTCCTTTTATATTAGTTTAGGTAGGATCCATTTTATTTCTAGTTCTAGTTTATTAGATTAATATCTAAATAAGAAACAAAACAATAGTAAACAACATACAAGAAAAGTGTGATCCAAACGTGATAGAGTTACTAAGTTGTTGTCAACTCATGACTTTTGACCCATCAGTATGGAAGCCAAATCAAAATTCAAGTGACTCGATCAACTTTCTGATCACAAAATTGGATTCTTTTTCATACTTGTTTTTTTTGTTTTTTTTTTGTTTAACACAGTATACTCCAGGTGGCTTGTAACATGCGACAAACTTGTCATTTCATCAAAAGGTTTAGTCAACTAAACTTAACTAGATATATAGGATGTGAAAGCTGTGATTGAACCTGGTACGGTTTTGCTAGGGGTTTTACAAGTTTCGTCTATGTGGATTCTAAATTGTGGCGTTAATCATTTTTTTCTTGAGTGATTCTAAATTGAAGATCCAATCCCAAGCATAAAACTGATAATTAATGATCAAAATGAGCCAAACCTTACTCTTTCCTTTTGAGATAAAAATTCTTGCATTACGCTTAATTTGAATACCCCATAAGATAAGTTAAGAGAAAGTTTCGTAAAAGATCACCTTGTCAAAACTGAAGCTAAAAATATGCCAGTTAACGGATTTCAAAAATCGGAGATATGGAATCTGGATACCTCTCCAGCTATACATATCTTCATATGGGAATGTGCTCATGGCATCCTCCCTACTAATGCCAAAATTGCTAGCATTCTTTCTTATATTGATCTTATATGCAAAGTTTGTAAGTGTGCTCAGGAGGACACTACTCATGTTTTGCTATCCTGCCCTGGTGCTTCTGCAGTCTGGAGAAAGCTCTTTGAAATCAATCATCAACTATTCAACAACTTCTCTTCCTTTTATGATTGGCTCGGTAATTGGTTCAAACCAAATGCTCTTCTTGCTAGTTGGAATGCCACCTTTGCCACATATGTTGGTTTATCTGGAAAGCTAGATGTGATTTTGTATTCAGAAATATCACTCCTACTACTGACATTACTACTAATAAGATCTGTAACACCCCAAGTTCCGGATCAGGGTCAAATCCGTATGGAGGTATGAACTCGAAGCGTTATGGGTCGGAAAGAGACATATGCATATATATTTCTCTTACTTAAATTTTTATATCAAATATGATAAAAGCTTTATGAATTGATGAATTTGAATTTACTAAAAAAATAATCTTTAACAACATTTTAGTTCAAATTTACATTTCAAACAATTACAAGAAAACAACATAATCACTAAGCCACTCATTTCTAACCTCCGCTGCGCAACTCTAATAAATCTGCAAGGATGTCAATTGGGGTGAGATGACAGCTCAGTAGAATGCATTCCAAATTCTCTAAAGATGCGCAAACGTAAAAAAATTCAAGGAAAAACATATAACAAGAACGCAGTACAACTTCAACGAATCAATGATATATTCAAGAATAACAATACCAACAATATTTTCGATAAATTATCCAATCTAGAATTCAGTCTATGGGTTCACAACATTAATATTATTATCAACTAATCATCCATTTAGGATCAACTCAACAATTCACAACAACAATGTTGTTTTCAACAATTCATCCATTTAAGTTTCCACACGTCATTCACATATTAATATTGTCACCAACAAACCATGAGTTTACAATACCAAAATGATTGTCACCAAGTCATTCATCAATGATTCAACACATCTATTCACGTATTAATATAGTCACAGAGAAACCATGAGTTTACAATACCAAAATAATTGTTAACAAGTCATTCATCAATGATTCAACACATCTTTTCACGTATTAATATAGTCACAAAGAAACCTTGAGTTTACAATACCAAAATAATTGTTAACAAGTCATTCATCAATGATTCAACACATCTATTCACGTATTAATATAGTCACAAAGAAACCATGAGTTCACGGTACGAAAACCTTGGTTCGTACACCCACCTATCGTTCATCGGCACGGACAACCTCCATCGATGGTCAGGAACAAAAGTTCCTATGGGGATCATACCCATCCTCTCTCGGGGATCATTACCCGTTTAATTCACGGTACGAAAACCTTGGTTCGTACATCCACCTATCATTTACCAGCACGGACAGCCGCCATCGATGGTCGGGAAACACAAGTTCCCATGGGGATCATTACCCATTTAACTCTCGGGGATCATTACCCGCCGTTAGCATGAAACATGTTCCATATAACGGTAAAACATGAACTCATTTCCTTTTATAAATCATTTTCACAAACAACACAAGCAATCATGGCTTAACAACATGAATTTCTTTCAAGCATTTATGCAAACAAGTTAACTGCAGCCATATAACATTATATGTTCCATGGTGTAACTTTATCTGATCATCTTTAAACTTTACAAGGACATATATGAATCAATAATATACAACATATCAAAAATTCACGGTAAACCAACGGTTCAAACAAAATATGTTGAATTTATAATGACAACCTAAAAACTGGGCAGTTTACATGTTATTACCAAACAATTCACTATAAATTCATATTAGTCTAAAATTAGGCAAGTCCAAAGCAAAATGAAATATAAGACATTTATCTACAACTTTTGTTAGTATCTCAAATCATTTTAACATCATTAATACTGCCTAAGAACATCAAAACCACAGCAAAACAAAACTGTCCAGAATTTCAGAAATCATAATCCAAATTACAAGGAACATTCAACGGTGAATTTGTGTAGGAATTTTTTTAAATTTTAACAAGAGATGCCTAATCATGTTTCCTATCAATATAAGAAGTCTGATCATCAATAAGAGATACATATTTATTCAATTAAATTGCAGAAACCTAACAATTCAAAGACATATGAAATAAACACCAAAAGAGAAAGGGTTTCACATTCTACCTTTAATTCAATGACCCTTTGATGATTTTCCATAGTCTTCTTCTCTAAAAATCTTAGCTCCATCTCCTTCTCTTTCTCTCTAGGTTTTTGGTTTTTCTGTAACTTCTCTCATTCCCTTTCTTTCTACTTTATTCTAAATCCTATATAAATTAATACTAATTACCACAATTATATATAAATATTTATTATTTATTCTTTTTATTATCTTTTCATTTTCCTCAAATCCATTAACTCATCTAACAATAATTAGGTGGCTATATTTACACCCTAACCTTTTACTAAGTGATAAGAGAATGTCTTCTAGATATCTAAGTTCAAGTGCATAACCTACTAGGCTAAGGCAAACAAAACAACTCCACAAAAAACCAAATCACAATTAAGGTTAGCTAATTAGTCGAGCAAAATCAGACCCAAAATTGTAAATAAAAATATCGGGTATTACAAGATCACCTAGCACCTCTTATCCTTCAACAGAGTGGTGCACAATTCAGGGCACATCCCAAATAACCTCCTTTATCCAAATAATCAGACTACCAGATCTGACAGACTCATAAGAACCCATAAGGAAAAATTTGGGATCACTATTAGCATTAGTACTATGGAAGTCCTGTCAAATAATGTTAATGGTGATATCTACATGTATACTAACTCTGCTTTAATTGCCATGTCCTTCTCAGGGAACTGCATGGGAGCAAAAAATTGCAAGGACATCACCATTGGTCTTGACAGGGCAGCAAGAGGAGAAAATCTAGCTCTGGAGTGGGGAAGGAACTGCGCAAATCCAACATAGATTTTGAGGCTCAAGATGATGCAACCCTGCAAGCAATTAGGAAGGCTACCAAAGGGAAGTTCAAGGAAGATACCACTTAGGATTTCACCTGATGCTGGGAGGAAATTTTAAAGCTATTGATTTTGTCTTAGGCAACTTGACCAAAGTGGAACAACATCAAAACCTATCGGCAATTAGATTATCTAGAAAATTTCAACTGGAAAGGTCCCAACCTCCAGCAGTTATTCGTTACTCTTTAGTCTTTTGATCTTTCGGTAATCGGCAAAAACAATACTATTATGTACCACAATGAGGTTGTTCGGCTTGGTGCTAACTCTAGCCCAGCTGAATGCCATCTTGTAACTTTTAGGTAGTTGTTTTTGTTCTGACGGCATCTCTGTTTTCTTATAAATAAATAAAAATAGATTTCAAAAATGAACATACACCTCAATTAAAGTGACCTTGAAAATTGAAACATTTTTCGTTTTTTAAACGTTGACTATAAAGTTAAGTCCCTGAGCTTCCATAAAATTAAGTGTCCATTGACCTTAAACTCTATATACATACGTATCGATAACTTTTGTTCATTTGATTTTCCTTGTTTTTGATTATTGTACCCAACATCACATTCATCGAGCAATATAACGAGCTATAAGTGAACTATGGAAAACTAATTGTCGAGAAAAAAAGGGGTTAAAATGAACCTTTTTTTGAAGGCAAAGGTTAATGTTTTAGTAATATGAAAGTATCCGGGCTTGAAAAACCAAGCCCAATAACAATCATAATTTGCTGCCCACGCTAACCAACCAAAAATGAACAAATTACTTAAGACATGAGTTAAAAAGCCTGATTTGGCAAATTTTCAATGCGCAGTGAGGGGAGGTCAAAATCGATAAAGCTAAAAAAGCTAAAAAGCTATGCCAGGTTTGGCACCAAATATTCTATTGCCAAATATAACAAGACATTAGTTTAATGCGCATCTTCAGCTGGACGTAGTTATTAGAATCTTCTGGGGACATATGAACATATAAATCACTTCTGAATTTCAAACGGACATGTAAGCTAGTTCTGGATCTCAAACAGACATATAACTTGTGTTTGGATTTCGTTGAAATGCTTTTATAATGTTTGTTTCTTTGCAGACGGGCTTATAAACCACGTCTGGAATCCACATGCAGATATTATACGCGTTTGGGTATAACATTTCGTCCACTAGTGCGTCTCAACCAAAGAAACCAAAGCTAAAAGCTAAACATATCTTAGTTATTTGACTTTTTTGCCTCTCATGACTACAATTGCTCTAAGATTCAAAGCACAAATAATAGTTGTCCATTCATAAAGCCTACGACCACTTGGATTGGCCTTTCATACACAAAACCCTTATTGCCATAGGCTTCTCACTAAAATTCATTTTCCTCACCATGTTGTGTATTCAATCGGTGACTTACTTATTAAAAATTAATGGAAACATTGTCGGTTTCATAACTCTGAATAGTGGGATTAGATAAGGAGACCCTTTAACTCCCTATATCTTTAACATCTGCTTGGAAATTTTATCTTCTAATCTTTTTCAATTGGATCACAACAACAAACTTCATGGTATCCAGATTTCTTCTTCGGGACCTAGTATATCTCATCTCATGTATGAAAATGACCTACTGATCATGTGCCATGGCCCTGTTGCAGATCATTACAATATTGTGTCAACAATCAACTCTTACTCAAAATTAGTAGGTCAAGTAAATTAGTGTTAATTCACCATCCTAGAGGACCATAATGTAAGTTGCATCATTTGATCCACCTCCTCCGGGTACCAACCTATGACACCCCTCCAACCTATCTGGGAGTAACATTTACACATAGAAGAAACTCAAGGAATGCTAATACAGCTCTGCTTCATCGACTGATCAGCAAAGTTGCCTGATGGAAACTAAAAACCCTATCACCGATAGGTCGTCTCACCCTCATCAAAAACAGCTTGGAGCCCCCCACCAATCACATAATGCAATCCACCTTACTTCGAGTTTATGTCCCCAACAACATTAATCAAATAAAACAGAATTTTTTTTTGGGGGGTATGACTCTTCGGTACAGAAATTGCATACCATCAACTCTGGAGTACTATGCACACCCATTTCTGAATCAGGACTAGGAATTATATCCAGTAGGGACTCAAACTTAGCTTTCCTGCTCAAGCGTGTTTGGTCTTTGCACGACGACCCGAACTCTCTGTGGGCTCAAATTTGCTTCCCCAAATATCTCCCATAAAGTATTATTACCGAAATACCAACAAGCTCCAACTCAACACCAAGCAAGTTATAGCCAGGTCTTCGAAAGGCAGATGCTTTCCTACATCTCGACATTTTTGTTCAAATAGGTAATGGTATCTATAGTAAAATATGGACAACTAATTGGCTCCCCAATCATCAACCGCTAGCTCCACCACCATTAGCCAACCCTCAACAACTAGTTAATTCTCTCATCGACTCCATTACCAACCAATGAAACTTCTAGGAAATCTTCGCCACTCTCCCACTTTCAGAAGCCCTGTGATGAACTCTATCCATGATCTCCACCTACATCCATCACCAGACACTATCCTTTGGAAAAACTCCAAGACTAGCAAATACACGGTGAAAAGTGGATATTACCTAATCCACTAGAATAACAACAATCCAAATTCCTCACACTTGCCAGTCACCTCCTTAATTTGGAAGCTTAACTGCCAGCCAAAGATCAAATTATTCCTTTGGAAAATCCATCATAATGGCCTAACCACAATAGACCTCTTGCGCTCTAGGCATATTGCAACAACCAACATATGCCAACACTGTCGTACTGAGCCAGAAACACATAACCATTTATTTTTCTCATTTACTAGGGCAGTCCAGAGTTAGAATCATTTTTTCTCCCACCTTAGCAAAGACCCGGACCCACCCCACCCCTGCTCCTCCACACCTCATACCAATCCAACTGCACTCATGTCTTTGTTTTTCCCCAATCAGACCATTAAACCATCATCTCACCTAAAAACACTCTATAATTACATGTTTTGGAACATTTGGTTAGCAAGAGATGCAGAAATTTTTAACCATAGAACCCTCTCTCCGTCCCAAATGGTGTTGATAGCATTGTGCATGTCTCAAGAATTTATCCAGGCGAGATATACAAGAGTTCCTATAACTCCGCTACACCAACCAACATACACAACATCGGGCAACACATACCTACATATCTTAAGTGATATGGAAAGCCCCACCGGAGCAATGGGTCAAGATTAATACAGGTGGTGCTTCACAAGGTAATCCAGGGCTTGTGGGGGCAAGATACATCATCAGAAACCACCAAGGAACTCTCCTTCAAGCTGGCTCGGTACCCCTTGGAATTACCCCCTCTTTTGTTACAGAAACCAAATCCATGCAACTGGCTTTAACAGCTGCCAAGGAAATAGATTATCTGCGCATAATCTTAGAATTAGATTCACAACAACTGGTCCTTATCATGCAGGGAAAGGCTCGGTCACCTTGGTGCACAAATCCTATAATTAACAATATCATGACTGACCTTCGTACATTATCTCAACACCAGATTCTCTATCAGTATCGAGAGGCAAATCCACCAGCAAACGCATTGGCAACAAAGGGTGCTTTAAAGTCCAGACAACTTCTCATACAGGCCACGACAAGTTTTTGGGACCGTTCTGTTCCATAATTTTTACGTTCTTTTGTAACCGATGATCAGAAACATGGATGGTTTCCAAAAGTTGTAACTTTACATTAATTAAAATAAAGCCTTGTTTCGAAGAAAAAAAAGTCATAGTTGTCCGAGACTGTTAAATAAGGCAGTACAAAATTCTAAACAACATTAATCATATAGGCGTCTCGACATCATCCCTTCCCTTAATAAGTACTCCCTCCGCCCAACTATTAGTTGACCTATTTAATTTTAGATTTTGTCCCATAATAGATGACCTATATATCATTAAATGAGGAGATATTTCTAAAATTATACCTTTATTTGATTATTGTTAGTATAAGAAATATGCATAATTTGATAGGCATGTTTATATTCGTTACGTAGGTGTTTTAAAATGCTTTTCAATGGTATATAGTTTGCGAACATCCGTGGTGTAGTTTGAGAGATAAATCATTTTTAAATTTTACTAGGTATTACCCATAAGGGTTGTAAAAAATACTTAAATACACTCTTTTCCCTTCCTTGCCTTAAGAATTGTGCAAACTTGAACTAGGTCATCTAATAGTGGGATGGTGGGAGTATTATTTATTGGGAAAATTAGGGTTAGGCCCCACCCATGGATAACCCATAATATGAGGCCCCTAGTTAAAAGAGTTTTAAAACCAGGCCCCGATTTAAAAATAAATTTAATTAAAGTTGAAATGACTAAATTAGCCTCAAGTATATATGAGTCCTGACCAACCTTTCTCTCGTTACGACGCCATTATTTCATTTCCAGGAGAGAGAAAACAAATATCACTCTCACCAGAAACAGAAGCAGATCGAAAACAATCAAAAAAATCTTGCTGAAATCGGTTGCAAAACACAGATCGAGATCAAAACTATTCATCATCTGCTGAATCGCTAAACCCTAAATCACAGCAACAGATCGAAACACGCTTTTCAGTTTTAGATTCAAACCCTAAATCGCGGTTGTTACTGATTATGAGAGAAAATAGTCTGATGATGAAACAATAGGTATGTTTTAATTTGAATCTGTTAGTTTTGATTCTTGTTGTTACTGATTAATTCGTGTTGATTCAAAAATTCCTGAACTAGGGTTTGAAAAAAATTGTATTGAGATTACAACGAACATAACTCATTCTGACTGATGATTTTACAGATCGGAGAAGAAGAACAATCGTTTGTGCATAAAATTGAATAGAAGGCAAGGTAAGACATGGATGTGATTTAACTGATTGAATTGTGACTTCGTTGTAATTTGATTTCAGGGATTTCATTTCTGAGATGTTACTGTTTCAAGTTAATTTGATTTTATTACTACTTCAACTTCAGAGTCAAGATCGATTTTTTCTTGAACTAAAATGGTGAAATGAAAAAAGAATTCCCCCTGAAGAAGATCCTGCCATAACAGGTATTAAGGTGTGAAGACTATACAACATATTAAAATGTGCAAACTATACAACAAATTGATTGTGATGATCTCATGTTTATTTCTCATGTAATACTTGTGAATGTGTAACTATACAAACAAGGGCCTGTGTAACTATAAGTTACACAATCAAAATCTCACCACTGACTGTGTTGTGGTTTGTATTTTGATTGTGTAACTTATAGTTACACATACAAATGAGCCCGTGTAACTATAATCTACATATTAAAATCTCACTACTGACCTGAATTCTTGATTGTGAAACCACTGATTTGGATTACTGGTAGATAAACGTAATCATATGAACAAACTAAACATCTAGCAACTCCATCTATACTACACCTCTTCCTGTGAAACTATAAGTTACACATTCAAAATATCTCCACTGACTTGTATTGTGGTTTGTATATTGTTTGTGTAACTATAACTTACACATATAAATAGAGCATATGTAACTATAAGTTACACATTCAAAATATCTCCACTGACTTGTATTGTGGTTTGTATCTAGGCTTACGTAGTGTTTAGCTTATGTAACTTATAGTTGCACATCAAAAAATGGAGTGTGTAAATTTAAGTTACATCTTCATATGCATGTGTAACTTAAAGTTACACCTTGTAGCATGTGTAAGATTAAGTTACACCACATATATATAGCATGATTCAGTTTATGTTCTTGGAAAAAGATAAGCATGATTATACTTGGAAAGATACACATACTGATTCATGCTATTTTGTGTGTGATGTGTACAGAAAATTTAAGACATTCGTTCAATGCGATTAAGGATTTGGTCAAGGAGATAAAACCAATAGGCCTATCTGATAGAGCTGTAAAATATCTTAGGAAAGCAACTTATGGAGAGCTTGTAATGATGTATTACGAGGAATACGATGCGAAGAAAGTGAAACAAATAACTAATAACAAGCACGGGGTTGTAAAGCTTCTGAACTACTTTGATAAAGATGGTGACATACCGTATTCATTCAAGTTTGCTGATAAGTATATAGAGTCTACACTGGAAAAGTGTGCTGGTATACTTGCAATAAAGAGGACTGGAAGTAGAAAGGGTCAAAAGTTGCTAAGAGAGTTTAAGCTAGCTGATTTGGATGATAACGTTTTATATAACAAGTACTTTAGTGATATCAAACAAACATCACATCCAACGTCGGTGACCAAGAGGAACATCATAGAGA
Source organism: Papaver atlanticum (assembly GCA_023531105.1). Lineage (NCBI taxonomy): Eukaryota > Viridiplantae > Streptophyta > Magnoliopsida > Ranunculales > Papaveraceae > Papaver > Papaver atlanticum. The sequence goes on along the minus strand of JAJJMB010002559.1, from coordinate 2,642,877 downwards.
AGATAAAACAGGTTATGAACAAAAAAAAAGATGAGAAAGCTTGATGATCAGCATGTAGTCTGTGTGATAGGACTTTATCTTTGTTGTGTACTCTTTTTTCGGGGACATAAATGCAAGCGCGGTGAATGTGAAATTTCTTGCTATTATTGAGACTTATGAGACTCTGCTTAAGGTGTCATGGCCAGATTTAATACATGAGTACTTGTTTACCCAACTTCTAGAAAATGCTTGTAGTGTTTCAAACGTCAAAGCTTGTGTGACATACCTACTGGTATGGATAATATTTTTACTTTATTGTTGTTAAATTAGTTTTACTGTTACTTTGTAGATATTTTTTTTCAATCGACTAATTAAATTTATATGTTGCAGATCTTGTTTGCTGAGCACACACCAGCAGATTTAATCCCAAAAGTTCAAAACAGTGAACAAAAGATCCTGAGGGTTGGAAGGTGGGACGTGCAAGTAATATCAGATTTCATAGCTGGTGCAAACATGACAGAGTTTTCGGTAAATGTTTGCTATTACTTGGTTTATATCTTGTTTACTATTACATTCAAAAGAGCTTGTGTAACTGATATTTACACATGCAAAATATCACCAGTTAATTTAGTTATATTGTGTATATGGCATGTGTAACTTTAACTTACACATATAAATGTGCTTGTGTAACTTTAAGTTACACATGCAGATACCAGTGAACTCAACTAAATTTTGTATATTTAGATTGTGTAACTTTAAGTTACACATGCATTTTTCCTTTCTCTTTTTAACTTCTCTATCTTTTAATTGCAGCCAACTGCTAGCTTTGTATAAGAGTTTTCACAGCTTGAAAAGCAGCTTGGTATAGCAACAGTGGAACCAAGCAAGGACCAGCTACAAAGGTGGCTCCGAGAGCAAACAATTGGTAACGGAAAACAGAAAGAGCAACTACAAGCAAAGCAAAAGATGTTTGATGCAGTGCATAAAATTTCCAGAGAAGGGATAACAGAAGAGGACCTTTCCAACACACAAAAATAAGAGAAGCACATTGTATGTTGCGAGATTATGAAAGCAATGGGTATTGAACCTTACGCAGTGACCCATGGAGAGTTTATGCCACAACAAGATGTTGGACAAGGACATGGAGGTACTGGGCATCATGAAGAAGAGTCCGAGGAAGAGACTGAGCAAGACAAAGATGACGCGGAAACTTCCTTCCAAGAAGAGTGTAAGTAGTTGTTCTTCGTTCTTTTAAAAAAAAAATTAACATCATCATCATATCCTAAATTAAAAAATCCTTAATATTGTTTCCCATTTCGATCCTTATGCAGTTCCATGTATCAGTCTTGCAGCTGGAAATACGCCCACAATTATGCAAGCTCAAACTGCTGCAGAGGAGCGCAAAACACCTCCAAAGAAAAGGCTCGTTGCAAATCTAAAGCCCACTCCTACAGTTGTTGTTGTTGAGGCACAGAAGAAAGCTGCAGAAGGTGGTGTTGAGGATGAGCCACAGAAGAAAGCTGATGAAGAGACACATGTTGCTGATGAGGCGCAGAAGAAAGCTGCAGAAGGTGATGTTGTGGATAAGCTGCAGGAGAAAGCCGCAGGTGCTGATGTAACTGCAAATGTCGATGAAGAGACACCTGCAACTGTTGGTGACAGTTTGGTTATGACTGCTCCAACTCAGCCAACACCTACAACATTTGATGACAGTTTTACTTCAACACAACCAACAAGTTTGATGACTCTATAGTGATAACTGCTACAACCTAGCAAACTCAGTGTGACAATCCTGAGACCTACAGGTTGGAATAGGACCTAACCAAGGTGATATGACGGATGTAACTGAAATGATAGATTCGGTTGTCAGCGACATTAACCAAGCTGAACGAATTTCTGAACATGGACCTGCAGAGATGGAGAATCTAGAACCTACCTCCAGTGGTAACCCATCTTCCTTGTGTAACTTCTTATGAATTTTTTTCCTTCTGATTCCATCTTTTTGTTGTTGTTTATAATGCAAGTGTAACTTCTAATTACACATTGTATAAGCATGTGTAACTTAAGGCTACACACATTACACACAAACTATGCAAGTGTAACTTTAGTTTACACAAGCTGAGCATGTGCAAATTTTTTTTTGATTCTGCCTATTTTTGTTGTTGCACGGCTCAAACTCAGGAGAACCTTGGTAGTGATCAGTTCAATTTTAGCCTTGGAATAGATAGAACTCCAAAACCCTTCGGAGAACTACTCAAGGAAGTTGGGAATAAACAAAGACAAAGCCAACCAGGAATCATACAAACATCACGTGCTGAGGAGCTGAAAAGATGAAACCAAAAATCTCAAACAGGATGAAAGAAAGACAAAGAAGAATAAAGGTATTGTTACTGATGAAACAATGGTTGCAGTCCCAGAAGTAGAAGAAACAATGGCCACAGTCCCAGAAGTAGAAGAACAATGGATGCAGATGTTGAAGAAGATGATGGGACTATGAGCAAGGATGTAAAAGGTTCCCGAATTATTGAAATGCTGGATGGCGATCAAAAGCGAAAGTACTTGAATACTTCAGTACACATCGCAGAACGTAAGTAGATATAACTGAAACCAAAAGGTTCCGCATTTATTGATTCTGTTATGGTCTTTAAATGTAGATTTTAATGTAAAACGTTGCATCTTACTACTTGATTTTGTTATGTGGTTTAATTGTTTCTTATTTTTAATGCAGAGACATTGCTTGTATGGAATTCAAAGACAATGGTAGCCCGATGTTTGATATAAGTGGAGAACTTATGTGTTAGAGCACTGCTCGGTCAAACTCGCAAGTGTTACTATCTCAAGCTTGTTTGTCAAGTTTAGTTGCCAAAACTATAAGTCTTGATTTCTAGTCTATTTATAGCTAAGTCTCGGATTAGGATAGATAGTGTAGTTGAGCATTAGACTTCACGGCGTTCATCAATTGTAGACGAAGAACTACTAATGGGAGCTTGTGGAACTTCATCAACAAAAGGTATGTGGAGACTTGAACTCAACTATCGCTCAAAAGTCTATCTACTCTATCTCTTATTTGAGACAAAAGTCGTATATCTATATAGACTTCGATTATACACATTTGATATTTCGAGCTGAGTTTAACTCGTTTACATATTTCTCGAAATATGTGTTGGTAAGTTTTCTCTTTAACCAAGTTTATCTTATATTCTTAACGAAAGTCAAAAGATGATCATGTGAAAATCGCCTGGTAACATCTTACATGATTTTTGTGAGACAGTCATTTGATGTAGACTCGGAATGTTTCGTATTGATCATTCGATCACTTGAAAATTGCTTTGAAGCTATTAGTTTGTGTGAGACAGCTATTGTCGTCTTCTAAGAATGTTTCAATGATTGAAATGGGAGTTTAGAACTATTAACCATGATTTGATATAACACAATATGCGTACTTGTATGCTAACTGTTGCAAGTTATTCCAAGTCCGGGAACCATAGTATGCATACCCGTATGCGTACTGGTTGGTTTAATGAAAGTCCGGGAACTTAGTATGCATACCCATATGCGTACTGGCGTAAAGTTCATGTCCGGAAATTTCAACTGAGTTTGGAAGGTATGCGTACCCGTTCGCATACTGGCGAACCCAAACTTAGTCCGGCCACTTAGGTATGCGTACCCGTTTGCATACTTGAGTAGGTTATGTTCTAAAATCGGTTTGTTTATGAACTAATACATTTATATAATAAGTAATGCAATCTTTTGTAAACCGTGGCTATAATGTTCGTGAATTGATACGAGTGAATCAAAATCGATTTTTCTTCAATTGTGTGTTGTATACTTCTATGATAGTATAAACAATTGAACAACTCTAGAACTAGTTTCATTTGAGTCATTTGAACTAGTTATGGTTAAGATGAATAAGGTTGATATGAAAGTGTTCATATGGCTAACTTCGGTTAACTATTATTGAGCCAACAAGGTGTACACGTTTAGGTACGGTTACTCTTATCTATATGAAGTCACTTTTCATTTGTGTGTAACAAGCTAAGTTCGATCTAACAGTTGAAAGATATTAGCTTGAGTCTAATCAGGTTTTCATCTGATGGTGAATATTGAATTCTTTGCTACCAAGGTAACATTGATTGCAAACCCTGATTTGAAGACTATATAAGGGAGAACTCTAGCAACTGGGAAACCTAATCCCCACACCTCCTGTGTGATACTAGTTGCGACTAGAGTCGATTCTCCTTTAACCTTAGGTTTTTTCCAAAACCCTGCAGGTTAACGACTTAAAGACTTCATAGGGATTGTGAATCCATACCAAACTATTTTCTCTGTAGTTGCGCGTTTTGATCTTGCTGTTTTCTATTGTGATTGAATACTATCTTCTCTAAGATTTGCTTGAGATTTAATCTCCTATAGGCAAGATAAAAATTAGCCACAAACATCTTCGTCTCATCGTTTGTGATTCCACAATATCTTGTTTCGCTACTGATGTCGTTTTATAGTTGTAGTGGTAAAAAGGTTCGTTGCTCGAACTTGTGAAGG
>JAJJMB010002559.1:2334959-2638349 GCA_023531105.1 Papaver atlanticum | reverse complement strand
CTTATCCAAAATGAGAGTCCGAATAGCAAGTGTCCTCCCAGGAGCCTTTAACAACTTTTCGAGCCAATTTTCCCAAAAATGTTTATTCCCCAAAAATACCTACAAAGGGATAAAATACCAACATTAGTACAAAAATGGGTACTAAAAATATACACAATAGAGATGAAAATAGACACATAAATGCGTCTATCAGCTACCATACGATTAAGATTATTGTGAGGTGACTGATATTACTAGGATGTTCTTCGGGAATATAAGTACGGTGTATCAATTGGTTCCGGTTCACCTTGATTTATCAAAAGACGAAACAAAACTTCTAGGTATTTCTGTGGGAGACAGATTTATCTTTTCAATAGACTTTTCTATGTGAGACAGATTGGTTTATCAAGTCTTCGACTTTGGGTCGTAGCAACTCTTAGTTGTGGGTGAGATCAGCTAAAGGAATCAAGTGCTTAGAATCCTTCTGGGATTCAGAGATGTAAGGAACGCGACTTTACCTTGATCAGTGTGAGATTAGTTAGGGCTCAACTACATTCTACTCCGAAGTTAACTTGGAGAAGGCTAGTGTCTGTAGCGGCTTAATACAGTGTGGTGTTCAAATCTGGACTAGGTCCCGGGGTTTTTCTGCATTTGCGGTTTCCTCGTTAACAAAATTTCTGGTGTCTGTTTTATTTCTTTTCCGCATTATATTTGTTTATATAATTGAAATATCACAGGTTGTGCGTAGTTCAATCAATTAGATAATCCAACCTTTGGTTGTTGATATAAATTGATTGACACTTGAACATTGGTCTTTGGAACCATTCAAGTTGTTTCACATAATAATCAGGCTCGCGGATTTCTATCTGTTTGATTTGCTGATTACATTGTGAAACAGATATACAACTCTTGGATATATTTTCATTGATTGAGTCTGACTGTCTAGTATATTCCCTTTGAATTATATTGGAGTTTGTCCATATAGATTTCCTAAACGAAAAATTGGATGTGTTTGTTAGACTCCCGCTTTTTTCAGACACTAGCGATTCAGTTACAATCGCGCTCCTTACGTCTCTTGAACCTCACAAGGTTCTACACACGTGATTCACTTAGCTGACTTCCTTTACATCCTAACAATTTCTTCAGCCGAAGTGAAAACTTTTGATACCAATTTTCCTCTAACAAATAAGCCTATTTGATTTCCGTTTAGATCGAAGATCAAGGTGTGAAAATATGTTTGCAATAGACAAAGCTAGAAAACCTCACATATCCGGAACTTATGACTCCCGAAGAGCATCCTAGATTCTTAACCACCTCTCAAGAACAATCGTCGAAAGATCAAATAAGATAGATCAGTCTTTAGATATCTATCTTGAGGAATCAAGGTGTTGGTTATTTCAATATCTTGAAAATCGCTTTGATGAAAAATAGTTTGTGAATAACAACTATATAACATCCTCTAAGAATGTTTCAATGATTGAAATGAGAGTTTAAAACATGTAACCATCTTTGGATATAAGCATAGTGTGTTTTCACATTTGTGTACAAGTCCAAAACCGGGAACCCATAGTATGCGTACCTGTACGCGTACTGGCGGTTGTTGGAAATCCGGGATAGTATGCGTACCCGTACACGTACTGGCAGAAAGTTAACGTCCGTGAATTTCTGCTGGAGTTATGAAGTGAAAAACAAACTCAATCCGGCTACTTAAGTACGCGTACCCGTTAGCATACTTAGGTAGGTTACTTTCTAAAATCGGTTTGTTCATGAACTAAAACATTTATATATATTAAGGAATGCAATCTTTGCAAACCGTGGCTATAATTTTCATGAATCGATTCGAGTGAATCAAAAACGATTTTGCTTCGATTGTTTCTTGTATACTTCTATGAGATCTAAGCAATTGAACAACTCTCTAACTAGTTCATTTGAGTCATTTGAACTAGTTATGGTGAAGATGAATAAGGTTGATATGAAAGTGCTCATATGGCTAACCATTGGTTAACTATTGTTGAACCAACAAGGTGTACACGTTTAGGTACGGTTACTCAAACCTAAATGAAGTCACTTTTCAATTGTGTATAACAATCTAAGTTCGATCTAACGGTTGAAAGATATTAGCTTGAATCTAATCAGGTTTTCATCTAACGGTGAATATTGAATGCTTTGTTACCAAGGTAACTTAGATTGCAAACCCTGATTTGAAGACTATATAAAGGAGAACTCTAGCAACTGGGAAACCTAATCCCCACACCTCATGTGTGATACTAGTTGTATAAGATAGAGTTGATTCTCCTTTAACCTTAGGTTTCTCTCGAGACCCTGTAGGTTAACGACTTAAAGACTTCATTGGGATTGTGAAGCCAGACCCAACTATTTTCTCTATAGTTGTGTAATCTGATCTTGTTATTTCTATCTTGATTGAGTGCAATCGTAAGATTGGCTTGAGATTTATTTCTACGATAGGCAAGATAGAAAAGTAGTCACAAACACCTTCATCTCATCGTTTGTCATTCCACAATATCTTTTTTCGCTAGTCGATTAAGATTATTGTGAGGTGATTGATAATTCTAGGCTGTTCTTCGGGAATATAAGTCCGGGTTATCGTTTGGTTCCTGTTCACATTGATTTATCAAAAGACGGAACAAAACTCATAGGTATTTTTGTGGGAGACAGATTTATCTATTTCTATAGACTTTTCTGTGTGAGACAGATTTGTTTATTCAAGTCTTCGACTTTGGGTCGTAGCAACTCTTAGTTTTGGGTGATATTAGCTAAGGGAATCAAGTGCGTAGTATCCTGCTGGGATCAGAGACGTAAGAAGCACAACTGTAGCTTGGATCAGTGTGAGATTGATTTGGGTTCAACTACAGTCCAGACCGAAGTTAGTTTGTAGTAGGCTAGTGTCCGTAGCGGCTTAATACAGTGAGTTCAATCTGGACAAGGTCCCGGGGTTTTTCTGTATTTGCGGTTTCCTCGTTAACAAATCTTCTGGTGTCTGTGTTATTTCTTTTCTGCATTATATTTTGTTATATAATTGAAATATCACAGGTTGTGCGTTGAATCGATCAATTGGTAAATCCAACCTTTGGTTGTTGATTGAAATTGATTAATCCTTGAACATTGGTCTTTTGTACCGTTCAAGTTATTTCTCTTGTATTCAATCAGGCTCGCATATTTCTATTTGTTTGAGTAAGGATTGAATCGAGAAATTGAGATATAACTCTTTGATATACTTTTTATTAAGATTGAGTCTGACTGTCTAGTTGATTCTCTTAAAAGTATATTGGAGTTAGTCCATACAGATTGCTAAGCGAAATATTGGGTGAGGTTGTTAGACCCCCGCTTTTTCAATTGGTATCAGAGCAGGCAAAAACGTTTAAGACCTCATAAGTCTGTGTTTGTAGCGATCTGACTTTATGGACAATAGTATTATCTCTGACAAACGTATCACCAGAAACAAAAGTTCTGTTTCTATGAAATCTATTGATGAGAAAGATTTTACAATCTCAAATATAGATGAACCTAGTGTTCCAACGAAACAGACTTGCATTGACAAGTGTTATCCCGATTACCTTTTGAATGAGTCTGACTCTTTTGAAGAAAGTGATGCATCCGAAGATAGTAAACTGATTTTAAATCTTGTTAGAATTCAGGCTGATAGAATTAATCGGTTGAAAAACAATGTCAATGTTCTTCTCGGTATAGTGAGAGATTGTGACTCTAATGATAAAGCTCTTTGCAAGGAAAACGCTGATGTTCGGTCATCTTGTATCTTACTCGAGGCGAGTCTAAAAAAGGATGCTTTTGAAATTGAACATCTCTTGAGTAAACTCTCTATTCAAGGATGTCCCAAAAAGTCCACTATACCACATCACATGGAAGGAAGAAATCTCCCAACATGGAAGGATGTTCCAGTTCCAGAAGTAAAATCAAAATTCCTTCCTAGTGGAAAAGATGTGCTTACAGCCTCCTCTAATCAAGGAAGTTCCACATCACATGGAAGGAAGAAATCTCCCAATGATGGTATTAAGACTGATCTGTCTAATCACTCAGGTGATCAGAAAATGTGTCTCTTTTGTGATTCAAAAGGAAATGTTGAACTAAAGAGGAAAACGAGGTTGAATGACAATTCTATTGTTCGTCTTCAACACACCTTAGATTTAATTCTCAAAGGTGTAACTGGCATTCGTATTTCTAGACCAATTGGTTTCAGTACTCAACCTGTGTATTCTACCAGGAAAGTCAGTTCGATGAGTTCCTCAAATGCTCAAAAGCATAACAGACGTCTTAACAAAAATCGTCCAAGAAAAGATCAGGAATTCTCTTCTGTCAAAAAGGGAGATAATGCTGCTTTTGATGTGAACAAAGTATTAGGAGAAAGGAGCAAAAATGATGATATGAAAAATAACCTAAAGGTGATAATTGAAGGTTATAAAGATATCGTCAATAGGCTGTCAACTTCCTCTAGTCAAAATTCTTCTGGTAAGAACTCAAACTATGTCTCGTATTTTGATGACAGCAAGTTTTATGACAATTTTCCATATCAAAGGGAATCCTTTCCTAGATTCGAAAGGAAAAAGAGACTCAACCGTAAACACATTTCATCTAATGAGCTTAGGGATCATACTTGTGCTAATTAATCACAAGGGTTGAGAACTTACTCATAAAAATCATGTTGAGTAAGATATGTTAATAATCAGGTATATTGTTGGCAAAATTGTTTTCTGTTTAGTTGAGCTATTTTCTTATCGTCCATAGCTAAACTATTGTCCGCAAACAACTTTGCTTAAGTATTGGTTGTGTCTGGTGTTGTTTGTTTTTCTCTCAAATAAATTTTTCGTTGCAACTATGTTGCCTGCTACTTTTGTGCTTTAAATTGTTTCTCTCTGAAGATAAAAAATTTATTGAGCCAAAAATCTTGTGATAATTTTCACGTAGCAAAATTTATGTTTTGTCGCAAAAATACGAGCTTTTGCGTGTTTTTGTTATTGGGTCAAGTTGTGTTCGTACGGGTACCCGTGTTACTGTTACGAATCAATTTTGGAAACCCTAAAAGTTACCTTTCCTAAGAAACCATTTAAATACCAAACCCTTGAGTCACGTACGCATGCTCTGGGTTGTTTTCTGTTCTGTCAAAAATGTCTTCATCTTCTCGCTCTGGTGATTTTGCAAGAGGATTTCTTGATAAAGGTATTGGTTTCGAGTCCAAAGGGAGGAAGAAAAGAACCCTAGTAGAAGATGGTCATCCTAATGCCTCATGTTTCTACTCCTATACACATCAGGACATTAAGAATGAGGATATGGTTTCTGCTGAAGTAGTTCATGATTTTCTTAAATACTTTGAGGAAACAAAACTGCAGCTCGTTGATACTTTGAAGAGTCTTTATGTCTTAAGAACTGAGTTGAAAAAGGTTAATTCTGACTTTGTTCTCATGAAGACACATGTTAAAGAACTTCTCAATGAGGATATCTTCTCTGAAGAAGCAGTGGATGCTGTCAATTACAAGCTCAAAGATCTCAAGGCTCGTGAGGACTCCGAAAAGTCTATTTGACTTCAGTTCGTGTTCGGTTTTGGTGGTTTAGGAGTATTTCTTTGTTTATTAGCTTGTTGATTTCTTGTTTTTATCTAGGAAACTTCTTATGAGAATTTATTCTTGTGTTTTAAGAAGGTTAACTAGGGTTTGGAATAACCATTATTGTGAGTACACATAGCTATGTCCAACGTTTTCATCTTCAATGATTTTAGATTTATTTATTTAAATTCTAAGTTATTTGGAAGATGATTTTGCAGTATTAATTAATCTTTATGGTTTTATATATTGCAAACTTGTTATGGGATATGTGTGTTTGCGTCCGTGAACTATGATTGTCCCATACGTGGTCAAAAGTTAAGTCTTTCATATGTCGATATGCATGTATTGATAAAAGAATGAATGGACTTTTGACAAACAAAAGTTAAGCCTATTATGTCATTATGCAAATATTGATGGAAGATAGGATGAGCTTTTGTTTACAAAGATTATGGCTATTATACGTCATTGTGCAAATAGTGATGAGAAATATAATGAATCTTTGTTTATTCCACAGTATTGATCTTCCCTGATCCATTTTTTTTTTATGTATATACTGTGCGGCTCCGTAAGTTTTCTTATGTGAGCATTTCCAATTAGATTAATCATGGGTTCTCTTGTGGTTAACTTAGTTAAGTATTCCGATTGAATTAATCATGGATTCTCTTGTGGTTAATTTGATTGAGATTTTTGGATACAAATTCATATTTTTATGTAATATGTTATTGTCCAAAGAAATCCTTCTTTTCTTGTAAAAGTAAGGTCTCTCTTGTTGTTCTTTCGGGAATGACATTTTATGGGGGAGAGTTCTTAATTGAACTTGTGCTTAATTGCCAAATCTTTATGGGGAGTGTGGCTGTGGAATATTATAGGGGTTATCTTGTATCTTTATAAACTCCTTGATGAATGCATTTAGTTTCGGCTATATGATTGCATCTAAAAAAGTTGATATGTGCTTTCTTTTGGTCATGAAGTGTCTCTATGGAAATTTCATTAGGATCCCACTAGTTTTCGTACCTTTGCCAATTTTATTGACAAAAATGGGGAGAATTAATGTGTAGTTCACACTACAAATACATATGGTTTTCGGATCATTATGTAAGGGGGAGTGGTTTTCATGTGAGATGAAGTATTGACTAAGGGGGAGTGATACATATCACCATAGTATTGTTGTCGAAGTTGTGATACAATTGAACTTTGATGTTGTGTAATAATACTATGACACTGTGTAATAATGATTGAGAGCTATTGTTTTCTCATTGTTATGGTTACGGATCTTCAACAACGATGATGCTGATTTGAATATCTTTGGAATCATTGGAGTACTTGGAAGTGACAAAGATTTCGAGTAATGTTGAAGAACCAAGGAGATCAAGCATGTGGACGAGAAGCTACAAAGTTTATTTATTTTGTATTCCATATGTATTGATGGTTTTGTCACTAAAATTGATAAAGGGGGAGATTGTGAGAGCACTGCTCGGTCGAACTCGCAAGCATTGCTATCTCAAGCTTATTTGTCAAGTTTAGTTGCCAAAACTATAAGTCTTGATTTCTAGTCTATAGCTAAGTCTCGGACTAGGTTAGTAAGTGTAGTTGAGCTCTAGACTCCATGGCGTTCATCATGCAAAGACGAAGAACTACTCAAGTAACTGGTGGAACTTCATCGACAAAAAGGTATGTGGATACTTGAACTTATCTATCACTCAAAAGTCTATCTATTCAATCTCCTATCTTGAGACAAAAGTCGTATTGCTATATAGACTTCGATTATACACATTTGCTATTTCGAGCCGAGTTTATCTCGGTTATCTATTTCTCGAAATATGTGTTGGTAAGCTTTCGCTTTGGCCAAGTTCATCTTTACTCGTTACGAAAGTCATGTTGGTTATTTCAATATCTTTAAAATCGCTTTGATGAAAAATAGTTTGTGAATAACAACTATATAACATCCTCTAAGAATGTTTCAATGATTGAAATGAGAGTTTAGAACATGTAACAATCTTTGGATATAAGCATAGTGTGTTTTCACATTTATGTACAAGTCCAAAACCGGGAACCCATAGTATGCGTACCCGTACGCGTATTAGCGGTTGTTGGAAATCCGGGACAGTATGCATACCCGTACACGTACTGGCGGAAAGTTAACGTCCGTGAATTTCTGCTGAAGTTTGGAAGTGAAAAACAAACTCAATCCGGTTACTTAAGTACGCGTACCCGTTCGCATACTTAGGTAGGTTACTTTCTAAAATCGGTTTGTTCATGAACTAAAACATTTATATATATTAAGGAATGCAATCTTTGCAAACCGTGGCTATAATGTTCATGAATAGATTCGAGTGAATCAAAAACGATTTTGCTTCGATTGTGTCTTGTATACTTCTATGAGATCTAAGCAATTGAACAACTCTCTAACTAGTTCATTTGAGTTATTTGAACTAGTTATGGTGAAGATGAATAAGGTTGATATGAAAGTGGTCATATGGCTAACCATTGGTTAACTATTGTTGAACCAACTAGGTGTACACGTTTAGGTACGGTTACTCAAACCTAAATGAAGTCACTTTTCAATTGTGTATAACAAGCTAAGTTCGATCTAACAGTTGAAAGATATTAGCTTGAATCTAATCAGGTTTTCATCTAACAGTGAATATTGAATGCTTTGTTACCAAGGTAACTTAGATTGCAAACCCTGATTTGAAGACTATATAAAGGAGAACTCTAGCAACTGGGAAACCTAATCCCCACACCTCCTGTGTGATACTAGTTGTATAAGTTATAGTCAATTCTCCTTTAACCTTAGGTTTCTCTCGAGACCTTGTAGGTTAACGACTTAAATACTTCATTGGGATTGTGAAGCCAGACCCAACTATTTTCTCTGTAGTTGCGTTATCTGATTTTGCTGTTTCTATCGTGATTGAGTGCAATCTTAAGATTGGCTTGAGATTTATTTATCCGATGAGGAAGATAGAAAAGTAGTCACAAACACCTTAGTCTCATCATTTGTGATTCCACAATATCTTGTTTCGCTATTCGATTAAGATTATTGTGATGTGATTGATAATTCTTGGCTGTTCTTCGGGAATATAAGTCCGGGTTATCGATTGGTTCATGTTCACCTTGATTTATCAAAAGTCGAAACAAAACTCGTAGGTATTTCTGTGGGAGAAAGATTTATCTATTTCTATAGACTTTTCTGCGTGAGACAGATTTGTTTATTCAAGTCTTCGACTTTGGGTCGTAGCAACTCTTAGTTGTGGGTGAGATCAGCTAAGGGAATCAAGTGCATAGTATCCTGCTGGGATCAGAGACGTAAGGAGCGCAACGGTACCTTGGATCAGTGTGAGATTGATTTTGGTTCAACTACAGTCCAGACCGAAGTTAGTTTGTAGTAGGCTAGTGTCTGTAGCGGCTTAATACAGTGTGTGTTCAATCTGGATTAGGTCCCGGGGTTTTTCTGCATTTTCGATTTCCTCATTAACAAAACTTCTGGTGTCTGTGTTATTTCTTTTCCGCATTATGTTTTGTTATATAATTGAAATATCACAGATTGTGCGTTGAATCGATCAATTGGTAAATCCAACCTTTGGTTGTTGATTGAAATTGATTGATCCTTGAACATTGGTCTTTGGTACCGTTCAAGTTATTTCTCTTGTATTCAATCTGGCTCGCAGATTTCTATTTGTTTGAGTAAGGATTGAATCGAGAAATTGAGATATAACTCATTAATATACTTTTTATTAAGATGGAGTCTGACTGTCTAGTTGATTCCCTTAAAAGTATATTGGAGTTAGTCCATACAGATTGCTAAGCGAAATATTGGGTGAGGTTGTTAGACCCCCGCTTTTTCATTATGCTTCAACTAACCAGCAAAGAGGCCTACTTGGAGTCGGAATTCATTGATTTCTACATTAGTAGGTTGAGGAGAACGATGAACTCAAACCCCAAGTATGAAAAAACGATATTCCTCTCCCCGAAAGCATATGTAAGTACTTCGGAAAATTTAAAATCTTCTTGTAACTAGATTAAAAAAAGGTTCATTCTTTGATTAGAACGTTCATTATTGTATGTAGATTCAAAAAATTAAAACTTTCTTGTAAGGTTCATTCTTGTATGTAGATTCAAAAAATTTAAAATTTTATTGTAAGTAACTTAAAGTTACACATGCTTATACAATATGCATTTATAACGTTCATTCTTTTGCTTCCTGTTTATGCAGGAATCTTTTCTGAATGATAAGGATGAATTTAAAAAATTCTGGATTCAAAAGCTTGCTAATGACTATCGTGATTGCGAACCAGTCAAATTGTTCGCACCAATGAGTAACAACAAGACCCATTTCTCACTACTGGAGTATGACTTGACTAGCGGTGCAGGTTGGTCCCACAGGAACTCGTTAAGTGTAGCGAAGAAAAAGAAAGAACACTTTGATCAAGCTAAGTCCTATGCAGCTGCAATAAGTCAAGCACTGAACTATCAAATTCCTCTTGGATTGAATCCGAAGGCCAGATCTATCATTTCGCCTAAACAAGGTTCATATCCTGATTGTCTGTTATTTGTATGCTATTACATGAAGTGTGGGATGAAGAATACAGTATTTGAACCACAATCATCTCGCGTAAACACACACATGCAGAGGGTAACAGTTCGAAAGGTGAATGACATGAGAGCAAGCATGCTTTACAAGATTATTTCAGATGCAGACAGTAGGGCTGATTAAACATTATTGTAAAAACAGTTCGTCGGATTGAAAAACTTCTATACTTTTATGTAACGCAGTTCCTTTAGATTAGGAAAATTTTATACTTTTGTTAGACTTGCAAAACATATTGTTAGAACTTCTATACTTCGTCAGCTAGTAGATCTTTAATTAAATAGAAAGTTATCTATGTTTTGTTGTTGGAAAAATTTAATCATACTTGCTATAATGTAGTTTTAAAACTACAAGTTATGCAACTTAGAGTTAAAAAAGTAACATGATTGTGGAAGTAAAAGTTACATAAGGTGTAACCTGAGTTTACATATGCATTTACAACAGTGTAACTTCTGGTTACACATCCATATTTTTTAGTGTAAACTGAAGTTACACAAGCATTTGACCACTGCTCAGAGGTACACACTAATAAAAATAAATAAAAATGCATTTCACCTGTGTACTCACAAAAATATAAAATCTGAATAAATGATCCTTGCACATAATCAACGTTGCAGGAAGATAAAAAAGTTAGGTGTGAAAAAAAACTAAAAAACAAATAATTCAAGACAAATAAAAAACCACACATAAAATCAATACTTGCAGAAATGAACTTTGATAGCTTCAAGCTAGGGGGTGTGTACTTCAGAGGATTCTTACAACCTGCCCCGTTGTGACCTGCTTCCTTGCAATTGCTGCAATGAACTTTCCTCTTCACTTTCTTTTCACCTTTACTAATAATCCTTTTCCCTTGGGGTCTACCTAGTTGTTTCTTTACGATAGGCGGGTTGATGGTGTTTTCTTCTTCAATAACAGCAGGTCTGTTGTAGTTGGGAATCGACTGGATGACATGCAAATAAGTCTTCCTAAAATAGTCGCTCGTAAAATACGGTGAAATGAAATCAATAGCTTCACGTTTAATCTTTCGTATGGCTGCAAGAGCATGAGCACAAGGGAAACCATATACGCGCCACCTTCAAAAAATATAAACACTCAAAAAATCAATTAGTTACACATGCAAATCATAAAACACTCAAAAATCAGCTAGTTACACATTGCATATACATGATGTGTATCTTTCAGTTACACATGCATATACAGGATGCGTATCTTGTAGTTACACATGCAAATGAGATGTGTAACTGGTAGTTACATTTGCATATATCT
Organism: Papaver atlanticum; assembly: GCA_023531105.1. Taxonomy (NCBI): domain Eukaryota; kingdom Viridiplantae; phylum Streptophyta; class Magnoliopsida; order Ranunculales; family Papaveraceae; genus Papaver; species Papaver atlanticum. Next base: position 2,626,940 of record JAJJMB010002559.1, on the reverse strand, counting down.
AGTGTAACTAGAAGATACACATCCTATAAACTTTCAAAAAAATAACATACAAAAAGAAAAAAAACATAAGAAACAAAACCTTTGACAGGTGCAAGTCATGTGTTCGAGGTCCACTCTGTGAGTACTTTCGCTAAAAACTTCAAACACGGTAGGACTAGAAACCAATACTTGCCAAGCCAAACCTTCATCTTGAAGAGCTGCAAGCTTTTCCTCATACTCTGGAGTTAATGGAGTCATCATATTAGCGCTATCGTGACGACAGTCTGCCATCATTGTCATTACTTTCCTCCTAATCTGAAAAACAAAAAAAACTTATGAATGTACAAAGTGACAAAACAAGAAACAAAGACAAAAAACAAAAAAAACACTCTACTAACCTGATCAAGAAGAGCAGATGCAGGCATCTTCTTGTGAACCAGAATCCATCTATTAAATGATTCTCCTATATTACTAGATGTGCGTCCATATCGACAACCTTTGAAGTAGGCATTCGCATATGATTCAGGTGGGATGGTATCGATATAATCAGCCACCCAATCGCAATTCAAATCTCTAATTTTCTGAATGGCCTTAGCATGGTTTTCAGGTGAGAGTGCGTGTGTCACTTCTTGGAAATGGTCGAGCACAAGCGTGTACCTTGGATCTGAGCCAGTGATGGGCAGATTATTCTTCAAATGATAGTAGCAGAAGTTGTGGAACGAATCTGGAAAGACAAGTGGAACACCATGCAAGATTCCTTCATGGCGATCCGAATGGAAGGTGATTGTCCTCCTATCACCAACAACTTGAGTCAAATTCCTTAAAAACCACTCCTAGTTGTCGTTATTCTCAGAACCGACTAGTGCCATAGCAAGTAGGAAAAATCCTACAAAAGTGTGCAGAAATGAAAAAATAATAAGTTTCACAATAACATAAAACAATGTGTAAATAGAAGTTACACATCCTAAAACAAATGTGTAACTTAAAGTTACAGATGTTATTCCCAAATGTGTAACTAAGAGTTACACACTGAGTAAACCAATGTGTAACTGAGAGTTACACATGTGTAACTCTCAGTTATCTGTCAGCTAAAGTTGTTCAAAAAAACATAAAAAAAACATACCTTTACCACCATTGATCCCAGTAGCTTCCATCAAGCAACCTCTGAATCTACCAATAAGGAAAGTAGCATCCAAGTATACCATTGGCCGACAAAACTGGTACCCTTTGATGCATACAGCAAACGAGATGAAATTCCGTTGGAACTGTTTATTTTCAGGATCAAATTCAAAATCAATCACACTACCGGGGATGGTTTCCCTTATAGCATTAATATATCATACCAAGTGCGAGTATGAATTCACATTATCACCATAAATGGTCTCATAAACCTTTTCCCTACCATTATAGGCCTGATAATACTCCATGGTAATTCCATAGTTGGTCTGGAAATCATCTGCAATTTTCCTTGGCTTCTTGTGAGGATTTTTCCGAACTTCTCCCTCAATCAAACTAGACGCGAAGCTGGTTGAGTATTTTTGATTCAAATTGCTCCCACCAGCACCACAAGTGTGCTCAGGGTTATACGTTCTGACCTGAGAAAGTTCATACAAAATATAAACAAATCAACCAAAAGTAATCTGGTGCAAAAAATATCATGTGTAACCCAAAGTTACACATACTGTAACAAAACATAACATATGCTAACAAAGCATAAGATCACATAACACAGAAAACCTACCTGAAACATTTCATTCCTTTCATCAATAGAAGCTGCATGAAATTTCCAGCCGCATTCTTTTACTGCACACTTAGCCGTGAACCTAGAACGCTCATTGTGTGTTACAACCATGTTGAAACCAGTGCGAAGACGACACTTGGTGTAAGCAATCCTGACTTGCTTAATTCCTTCAACAAACACATGACCAATCTCACCAAGGACCTTAGGCCAACCATCCGATAACAAAGGTTTTGCAGGCTTGCTTTTATCTTCCAAATACATTCCAACTGATAAATTGTTTGTCGACGAAGTGCTAGAACCATTAGAAATAGAAGAAGCTTCCCTAGAGCTAGATGAAGAGGCTACATGAGTAACATTTTGCAAAAAAATATCAAACTGGTCTTCTTTTTACTATGTGTGAGGGATGTAAGAGCTTGCAACGAATAATCACATTCAACCGGAAGATCTTTACCACCTTCTCGAAAGACGAAACAAATACCAAGTGGAGTAAATTGCTGCCATTGCTTGCAAACTTCGACCTTAAACTCATCAAGTGTGGTTTCAACATCAACACGAGTGGTAATGAAATCTGAAAAGTAGCGAACAACAGCATCCATGACAACCTGAAAAATACAAAACATACACTAAAAATATCAAGAAACAAACGAATGCAATTCACTCGTGGGCGTTGCCCCCTCGTGAGAAATATATCCTAGGCGGCAAGCTAAACATAAAATGAGCAATCAACATACTCAACAAAAAGGAAAACAAGAGAAATATGAGTAAAAGATACAAATATATGTGTAACTTCAAGTTACACATGCTAAAAATACAACAGGATATATATGTGTAAAATCAAGTTACACATGCTGTAACAAAAAAACAACATCTCTACATCAATTGTTTTCCTTCTGAAACAAAATTGTTGTTCTTCTGAAACAAAATTGTATCTTCATCCTCTTTACACATGCTTAAAAATACAACATGATATATGTGTGTAACATCAAGTTACACATACTGTAACAAAAAAACAGCATGTCTACATCAATTTGAAGTTGTTATTCCGAAACAAAATTGTTTCTTCATACTCCTCTCAGTATCAACAAAAAATAAACAACAAATCCTCATATCGGACATGCAAGAACAACAAGTCAAAAAAATAAAATGAAAAAAGATTTGAAATTAAACCAAAATAAAATTCGTACCTAGATTTGTTGGTTTCCTTCTTCTGAAACAATGTTATTTCTCTTCCTCTTCTCAGTATCAACCAAATCATGTTTTCAGTATCAACCAAATCATGTTCTCAGTATCAACCAAATAAAAAAAATGAAAAAAACGAAATAAGAAAGATCCAAATCATAAAAATCGAAATCAATAGAATTCAAAACTGGATCGAAAACACACCTATGTTGATTTCTCTATTCCAACCTGTCTTCATCCTCTTCTCAGACTCAACAAAATCCAAACAAAAAAAGATACGGAAATCAGTAGAAGATCGAAATCAAAAAATCGATCAGAAAAACTAGTGAATCAAACGTATTTGATACAAACAGAAAAGATAAATTGATACAAACCTATTTGTTGTTCTTCAATGCAGCGTCTCACTCTCGTCAGATCTGAAAACCAGTGAATAACATCAACAAATTGAGAAAAAAATTAACGAATTGTTGTTCTTCCTCTCGTCTTCAACACATCAAACTAACAAACTCTTGTTCTTCAATACAACGATTCGTGTGAAGAAAAAAAATCCAATTCTGTTTCTGAAGAAAAAAATCTACGAGAGCAGAGAGAAGAGAGAGCTAAAAAAAATGATTTGATTTTCTGTTTCTGTTTCTGTATAAAACGACTATAAATAGTGGAGGTTAGTTTTGGTATTTTTAGATTTATTAAAAAAGTTGCTGACGTCAGCAATCCGGAAGAATTCAAAACCTGACCCCAAAAATAAAAGATCTGGACCTAGAAATATCAAAAAGTGAAAGTATGGAGTTGATAATGAAGGATCCATTTTATATGCCTTCTATATATTGAACCATATAGTAGGGGGTTATAGTATTTTTCACTTATTATTTATAATCTTAGGCAATCATAACAAGCAACAAAACAGTAAGGTTCCCACATCATGATGAGATTATAGTGACATCAGAATAATTACTGAGGGCCCTCAAGTCTAAAGTCATACACACGCTTCTTCCAACCCCCAAGTAACTTGTGGCATTGCCTAACCCACCAATGCCCTGTTTTCTCTCCTTCTTTCTTTTCTTTTTCCCTTCTGGTGTTCAAGTCGTTACTAACTTCTAACTTCTTTTTGTCTTTTCGTTTTTGTTCATATATAAATACTACTAGGAAACAGGGTATGGAGAAGAACAGACAGAGACAATTTCTCAAACAGAGTGAAGACCTAATTGTTTAATAGATTAAGACGTAATTATTTATGAGAGCTATTATAAATAATCATAGATTTCTATCCCAATTGCTCTCACGAACCAAAACCAAAATCTCTTCTTGTTTCTTGATTAGAAGTATGTCTTCAGAAGTTAATCAGAATTTCACTAAATCAAGATTGGTAATTAAGAAAGTATTAGCTAAACCTCAACGTGAAGGAGAAGGAGCTACTGTTAAAAGAAGCATTGGAAGGTTTTTTCTTCTTTTCCTAAAATTATACAATTGACGTTTTCTTGTTTTTTTGATCGGTCAATAAGAATTTTGGTTGTTGATTTTTTTTCATTCTTAGAATGGAATTGAAGTCCCTGGATCCTTTCCTTATGTTGGATGAATTTTCTGGTAAGTTTATAATCTTGGTTCTCTCAATCTGTTACAAATTTTATGTTTATGTTTCGTTTTCTTGATTGTGTTGGGTGATGATATTGCAGTTTCACCCCCTGCTGGATTCCCAGATCATCCTCATAGAGGTTTTGAGACCGTTACATATATGTTAGAGGTCAGCACTTACTGTTTGTGAATAACAAATTTTCTGTATTTAATTGGGAACTTAAAATTTTAGAAAACTGAATTTGGGTGAATGGTTTTTATTTCTTTCCAGGGAGCTTTTTCTCATCAAGATTTTTCAGGGCATAAAGGAACAATCAAAACTGGAGATGTTCAGGTATATGAATCAAACCAAAACAATATTATCCCAAGTCAATGCCATTTAAGGCCAGGACAGACTCTTATACTTGATGTCACTAGTTCGGGTCTTGTCACTAGCCAAAAATATTATAATTCGAAAAAAGTTTACGTTTCACTTTGATTACTTTGTTTTAGTGGATGACTGCTGGTAGATGAATTATTCATTCAGAAATGCCAGCAGGTGAGGGTATTTTTACAACTTTGGATCAATTTAGCATCTAAAGATAAAATGTAAGGAACACTATACATTTTAACTTTATAACTTCATTAATCATTTATGTAGTATAGTAGAAGTTTTGATTGGAAAATTTTAAATTTTATTAGGATCGAGCCGAGGTACCAAGAAATTCAAAGCAAAGACATAGAACGAGCAGAAAAAGACGGGGTTGAAGTTCGAATTATTGCGGGAGAATCCATGGGTATACGCTCACCAGTTTATACAAGAACGCCAACAATGTACCTTGATTTTACACTAAAGTCAGGAGCTCAATTGCACCAAAGTATACCAGAATCATGGAATGTATTTGTTTATGTAATTGAAGGGGAGGGAATATTTGGTTCAACGAATTCCAGTCCGATAACTGCTCATCATACGTTAGTTTTAGGCTCTGGTGACGGATTGAGTGTTTATAATAAATCTGGAAATTCACTTAGGTTTGTGTTATTGGAGGCCAACCTTTGAATGAACCTGTCGTGCAGTACGGGCCGTTCGTTATGAATACACAAGCTGAGATTGATCAGACATTCGAGGATTATCGGTATTCTAAAAACGGATTTGAGAAGGCTAAGTACTGGAAATCTCAACCTTTGGGATGATGTAACAAGATACTTTGTTGAAATTATCGGCTCGTGGGTGTTTACAGTTTGCAAAGGGGAAACACATTAATAAAGGTCTGAAGTTTTCAAGACTCAGTTAATCATCATTTCTTTTTTATCAGTGTCTTAATATTCAAATATGCGTTAGAAACTGTTTGTTTGGTGTTCTTGTACAAATTGTTTGTGGGATATTCATTTTTTGTTCAAAGTGCTTACTTTTAGGTTCTTGGTGTTAGATAGATTGACGTAGTTGTTGTTGGTGGTGTTGGTGAGTTGTGTTGTTAATCATTTTTTGCACCCAATACTTGGAAGGATGTCATAGGTGCAAGAAGCACTCAATATTTGTAATGAGTTGATACTCAAAACAATATCTCCTTTCGAGTGTTTAGTGGGGTATAATTGTTTCATGTAAGCTTTACCAAGCATGTAGAAATTTTTATTTTTGGCAAACTGTGGATAGACTAAAAACTAAAGATCCGCTTAAGGGATCATAATATTGTTGGTTACGGAAGAGGAGGCCGTGTTTGCATAGTTACAGACCCTCCTTTAGAGAATTCAACGCTATAAGTTTGAGTTGATCTATAAACAGATCATCCAAAAGGAGACTGGAGCTAACCAAAAAACGTATGTTCTTTAGTCAAGTCCCAAAACTCTGACACCTAGTCCGAGTTCTTGATCTTCCTGCTGAGGTTCTTTCTTAGAATCGAGCTTCCTCCTTGCGAGGAGGCGTTTCTTAACACCTTTTGTTTTTCCCATTGCAAGGCTGATACAACTACTGCTACTTCTCTTTCTCCTCCAGAGTTAAGTCTGTAGATTCTTTTTGAATCAAGGATGTTTCCTTTTCCAGCAATCAGACTAAACCAATGCCATAACAGTATTATGCAAGTCAGACTAAGAGTACAACTTGAAGTTCTGTTTATTTTAGAAATCACCTATTGTCAAGATTTAGAAAATACTTATTTGATTAAGAGGCCAAAACTTTCTTCCATAGAAGGACTAAGGGAATACCTATGACAATCCATCTTCAGGAGTTAAGTCTTGCGGCAAGACTGCAGCAAGATATGCTCATTACTCTCTTCTTCGTCATCACAAAGAATACGCGAGTTGTGCAACTAAATCCCCTTGCGAAAAAGGCTATCTATCAATAGTGTTAAGCCTTCCATATACAGCTCTCCAAACAAAACAAACAACAACAAAAAAAACTTTAGGTGGAATTGAATTATCACACACAAAGAAGTTTGGGAAAGAAGAATTAGACGTGCCTGTTTTAAGATGAGAATACAAAGATAAACCCTGAATTGTCCATCAGACGTCAGACTCCAAGACCTTGCATCTGCCCCATTGTTTAGTGCAGGTTGTACTGCCTCCACCAGTGCCAGCAAATTTTGAAACTCGGCAACTTGACCATCATTAAAATTGCGCTTAAAATCTAAGCACCAGCTCCTATCAGCACCATAAACCCTGACACAATCGTTAACTGATAAGATTTGCTATGCACAAAAATTGAACAACCTAGGACAGTGATCTTTCAAAGCTTGAGAACCCAACCAGTTGTCAATCCAAAAAAATGTTTGAGCAGAGAATTAATGTTACATTTCGAGTTCGGCATAATGAGATGTGATGTACGACCTAATGGTTTTGCCACATGAGATACTATGAGGAGTCCATATAGATGCCTCTGCCCCATACTTCATTGGTCTTCACGACCCAAATTTCCAACACATTTGCTTAACATACATTAAGAACTAACTTAATGTGAGAACCATATCCAGCAAATGATTAAAAATGCAGACGAATAACATGGTAGAATGACAGAGTGGTAGTTAGGTTGCAGTACATAATATTAAAAAAGCTTGACCCATGTTCCTAACCTCTGCACAGACCTTTGATGCTTGAAGCATTTTCGCGTCTGCTATGAAGCTCATTTGGAGGAGTGAGTTCCTTCCCTATGCAATGAGATAAATGCTGCTTCAAGAAGTGATAGAGAGCTACCAAACAATGCTTGTTTAGAGAAATCTCAATGCGTTTGGGTGTTTATGTCTTGGCAGAAACAAATAGTTAGTGGGAAAAGACAACCAACCAATGAGAAAACGAAACAAAACAAAAGGTGCAAACCAATGGTTTGGAAGTTACTCTCTTCTTCACTAGATTTTGCACCGACATATATCAATCTATTATTACTCGTCTTCTTTCTAATTCTTATAGAATCATCCGTTGGTGAAAGAAGATAAAAGCAAACAACCCTTTCAATCATTCTGAACACGACTAACATAAGCCCCCGCCCATACACTACACACACAAAATTGCTAGCAATGTGCAAATTCACCTGGAAAAATACATATTACTGCTTCAGTTTGCTTTTGGGGAAATGACGCAGCTAGTGAGGTAATAATGGAGGCGGATCAACTGATGGTCCAAAACCGACAGAGGCACCGTTCATAATGCATTTATGTTGCAGTGTCTACCACAACCACAAGTAGGCGTGGCTAAAACAATACCGTGTCATCTTTTCAGCCATTTAAACAGACCAATATCTCTCAGATTTCAGAACATTTGATCTTTATGAAAGATAACTTGATCGATCATAGCATATCATATAGAAAAACATTCAACCATGAATACCCAACAACAAGATGATGATCATATAATAATGTTCCCGTTCATGGCACAAGGTCATATCATACCATTCTTAGCTTTGGCAAAGCTAATCTCTCAGAGAAAACCCAACACTAGAATCACTCTTGTTAGTACTCCTCTAAACATCAAATACCTTCAGCTAACCTTAAGTTCAGAAACCAAAAACATATCTTTAGCTGAACTTCCTTTCTCGGGTACTGATCATGGGTTACCACCTAATTCTGAAAACACTGATTCTTTACCTTCTCATCTAATCGGAAGCCTCTTCTACGCATCAGAAACCTTAAAACCTTCTTTCGACAATCTTATAACCCGAATCATAACAACTGAAAAACGTGTCCCTGCTTGTATTATCTCTGATATTTTCTTAGGCTGGGTTAATGATATTGCAAAACGTGTCGGTGCGTATCATATTTCTTTCACCACTGGTGGTGGGTACGGCACTGCAGTGTATTTCTCAATGTGGATGTACCTTCCACATCGTAAAAATGATGATGATTGCAATGATCTTATTGAAGAATTTCACGTACCCGAATTTCCGGATACGTGTCGGTTGCATATCTCTCAACTTCCAGGGTATCTAAGAGAAGCAGATAAAGAAACCCCATTTGCCAATTTTTTCCAGAAACAGATTTCGCTGTCACTGAAATCAGATGGAATGCTGTGTAATACTGTCGAAGAGATTGAAGTTTTGGGTTTGGAAATTCTTAGAAAACATATGGATTCTAAACCAGTTTGGACTATTGGTCCTTTACTGCCTCCATTTTTACTAGGCAATGGGAGGGATTCAACAAATAAAAGTGTTGCTTCAAACTTACGGGCAGGGAAAGAATTCGGGATTTCTCCAGAGAGTTGTATAGAGTGGTTGAATCATAGAAAACCATCTTCGGTTCTATACATTTCATTTGGTTCTCAAAACACAATTAGAGCATCAAAAATGATGGAATTAGCTTTGGGTTTGGAGAAAAGTGGGAAATGTTTTATATGGGTATTAAGACCACCGAGTGAATTCGATATAAAATCTGAATTCAGGTCTGAATGGTTACCACAAGGATTTGTTGAGAGAATCAAAGAATCTCAAAGGGGGTTGTTGGTGAAAAAATGGGCACCCCAACTGGAGATACTATGTCACAAGTCAACAGGTGCATTTCTTAGTCATTGTGGATGGAATTCGGTGTTAGAGAGTTTAAGTCAAGGAGTACCTATAATTGGTTGGCCCTTGGCAGCAGAACAATGTTATAATTCTAAGATGATGGAAGAGGAAATGGGTGTTTGTATGGAATTGGCTAGAGTTGACGGACAAGTAGCTAATGAGGATGTGAAGAAAATAATTGAACAAGTAACGGATAGTAGTAAAGGAGACTAAATGAGGAAGAAGGCAATGGTGATTGGGGAGAAAATTAGAGCTTCAATGACGGAAGATAAAGGTGAAGGTGATTGTCAGAAAGGGTCGTCTATTAGATCAGTTGATGATTTTCTTGCAACCATAACTTCTAAACAGATTAAGCTATAAAACTTTATATTAGTCGATAGATTTTTATTGTATTTGGATTTTCCTAGAAATGCAATAAACTTTTGCGTTCAGGTTCAGGAGCAAGCAATTTAGTGCATGATTCTTCTGGGCCTTGGCCCCAATCTAGCCGAGACCAGAGATGTGCAGCATTAGTTGTGGCTTAGCTCAAGGATAGAAACCTGTTTTGAGGCATACTGAATTTTTTTGAGGCATACCCATTCATTATCCCATCTAGGGTGGGTTTATAAGGGGTGTCTAAAGGTAGTGCAATTACCTATATATCCTTAAACAATTTAAATTACTAGAGTGCCCTTATCCCCAAAAACCTAAAATCAAAAATCAAAATAACCTTTAAACTTAAACATCTTGGACTCCAATTCAATCAAGCAAAGGAAACATGAATCGAAGTGGGCGATGTTGGAGTGCGAAATCCAAATCTCAATTGCTCTCAGATGTATTTTAGAATGTATTTGTAACAAACCCATCTTGTTTTTGATTGATTTTATTTTGTTAGATCGATAGAATATGATTTTAAAGATGGAATTAGGGTTTTCTGAAGATCAGTTCGGCTGATCTTGGAATATAATTTTGAGCCGAACCTAATATATGATTTAGAGAAACACTATGTTCGGCTAATGCGACTTTGCTAGATTTTGTTCGAATCAGCCGAACCTAGCCTTCTTCTTCATTTTAAATTTTCAGAAGATCAGTTCGGCTGATCTTGGAATATCAATTTTGAGCCGAACCTAGTGTATGATTTAGAGAAACACTATGTTCGGCTTATGCGACTTTGCTAAATTTTGTTCGAATCAACCGAACCTAAAATTCGTCATTCACAGAGTGAAGTTCGGCTGATAACTTGTCAGTCGAACCTCTTTTTTTTTTAAAATAGACCTAGGTTCGACTGACAAGTCAGTCACAGAGTGAAGTTCGGCTGACAAGTTGTTAGCCGAACCTAGGTATAATTTCAAAAAAAAAAAGAGGTTCGTCTGACAAGTTATTAGCTGAACCGTTCATCTGGTCAGTAGATCTGGGTTTTAAAAATTCAATTTTTTGACAGATTCAACTTATAAAAAGGACATTAAACCTCGTATAGAAGTCTACCTATGATTTGAATCACACATTTTGGTCACTTCTAATCACTAAAATCTCAAAACCCAAGTTTTTTTTCTTCACTTCTTCTTCTTCCTCTCAAAAATCCCAACTCTCTCACATAAATTTGATTTCTCTGCTAATTTACCACTAGTAATTTAATTTTTAATCAATCCTTAAAATTTCTAATTAATCAAATCTAATCATAATCATTAACACTAATTATGGAAGGGTAGTTATGCCATTATCAAAAAGGGTGGATAAGGGGTGATGTTGATTTTTATTTAGTTACCCTATTTTGGCATTATTTAGTATGCCTCAAAACAGGTTTCCAAGGATACTCAATTTTCATCCAGGGTGGAAACCCAATATCCGTGAAGTATTTGCAGACGGATATTCATCTTTTTTTTTTTCTTTTTTTTTTATGATAAAGAATTTTATTGAATCAGGTGGAGTGAAAGTTTGTGTCTTGTGCCAAAAGACTACAAATAGCAACTGAAAAGTTATTGTCTACCTCAACAGAAAGAGTGGACTCTCTAACAGATTTCGCGTGATCTGCGACCTGATTATCATCTCTACTAATAAAATCAAAACTACAATGCATAAAACCCAAAGATAAATGTTTGATTTCTTTGATAATATTCCTATTCTCCCACTGAATAAGCAAAGTGTCACCAGTGATGGATTGAATGACATTTCTAGCATCAGCTTCCACTTGAATTTTTGTAAGCTGCTTTAGTTTTTCCCATCTCATTGCTTCATGCACAGCCCAGCATTCTCCTTCCTCTGCACTTAGTGCTCCATTTGAGTAAGTTCCCCTAATTCCATGACAACTACCTGTGTAATCACGTAAAACAATACCAGTACCCAATTGGTTAGTATCAGTGTCAAAAGAAGCATCCACATTAAATTTTATAATACCTTCTAATGGAGGTATCCATCTAAAAAATCTATTAACATCCATGCTTAAAGTGTTACTGCAAGTATCATGCAAATGAGATGCTAAGTGGAAGTTTATTCTATGTATAGTAGTGAGATAATTGAGAGAAACCCCTGAAAAGCCGCATCACATTTATCTTTCCAGAGAACCAAAGAACCAATCGTGACAGTGAAAAGCCATTTATCATCAAGATTGTAATCAAGGTGACTGAACCAACTTATAACCCATTCAGAGACACTGTTACAATTAGCTCTAACTGAATCAATATCAATGTTGACCCCTCTCCATACCGTTATTGCATGTCTGCATGCAAATAATAAATTCTCCATAGTTTCTTCATGTTGGCCACATATGCTGCACCAGCCATCTTGATCATTGTTGAAAGAAGCCAATTTACTTTTGGTAGTGTGCAACTCTCTAATGCACTTACATGCAAAGAGTTTAATTTTGTGAGCCACATTGCACTTCCATATCCCTTTCCATACTGCAAGATCTATATTAGTGCCATTAATTTGAACCAATCTGTTACACTTAGTGAGCATATTATATGTGCTATTGACTGAAAATTTTCCATCTTTAGCAGGCATCAACAACATCACATCTTCTTTAGAGGAATCAATGAACAAATTCTGGATTCTACTAGAGGTATTGGCATCAAAGAGTTTATTAAGCAGATCAACATTCCACATACCAAAATTTGGAATGAGCAGCTCAGAAACCACATCATATAACCTAAATAAATCATTAATTGGAGTAGGAGGGTTTGACATACCAGGAATCCATCTATCCAACCAGATTTTAGTTTTTTTCACCATTATTAATCTCCATGAAATAATTTTGATAAACTATGTGTAAACCTTTTGTGATTTCATTCCAGGTGTAAGAACAATTTTTAACTTCAATGTGTTGATGCAAAATGTCACCAGTTTTGAAATATTTACCTCCCAGAACTTGAACCATAAGGTGACTTGATTCAGTGCGGATTCTCCAAGCCAACTTAGTGAGTAAAGCTAGATTAAGCTTTTCCAGATCCCTGAAAGCAAGACCTCCAATGTCTTTAGGTTTGCACATATTTTGCCAATCAATGGGGTTTAAGCCTCTATTAGATTTATGGCCCTAAAAGAACTTTCTCTCAATAGCAGTAAGTTGCTTTATGAGATTATTGGGTAATTTAAAAGTTCCCATTTGATATGCAGGAACAGAGCTCAGAACATCCTTGATCATGGTTGTTCTACCTGTTTGAGATAAAGTGATAGAAGATCATACAGAGTATCTATGTTCAAAACTTTCCTTAATGGCCTTGAAGGATTCTTGTTTAGAATGAAAAAGAAGTAAAGGATATCCTAAATGTTTTTCCTTGGAATTCATAACTTTGACTCCCAAATCTGAGTTAGAGTAGCTGCAACTTCAGGCTTTGTGTACTTACTGAAATGGACAACTGACTTCTCAAAATTAATCACTTGACCTAACTAAGAACTGAAATCTTGAAGAAGCTCTAGAAGATTATTAACAGAAGTAAGATTAGCTTGAGTAAATATTAAACAATCATCTACAAAAAGTAAGTGATTTATGGCAGGAGAAGTATTGGAAACTTTGATACCCTTGATGTTGTTAATCTGTTGTGCATGTTACAAGTGCCTAGATAGATATTCCATTGCTAGAATGAAAATATAAGGTGAGAGTGGATCACCTTGTCTGATTCGCCTTGTGGGTTGAAAACTTTCACATTGAGAACCATTTAGAAGAACAGAAAGAGAAGTAGTACTTATGCACTGATAAATAAGCTCACAAAACTCTTCACTAAAGCCAAAGCATTGTAGAACTGTTATCAAGAAATTCCACTCTAACCTGTCAAAAGCTTTTGACATGTCAAGTTTGAGAGCCATCCACCCTGTTTGACCTTTTTTCTTCTTCATGGAATGAATGATTTCTTGTGCAATAATAGTATTATCACTGATGAGTCTTCCCGAAACATAAGCAGCCTGAAAGGGAGAAACAATCTTGGCCATTAAAGTTTTCATTCTTCCTACTAATTTTTTTGAAATGATCTTGTAAGATGTGTTACACTGGCCAATTGGCCTATAATCAGCAGCACATATGCATTTCTTCTTCTTTGGAATGAGAGAGATGTAAGTATTGTTGATTTTCTTTATAATGTGTTTGGTTTCAAAAAATCTTGAGACCATTTGACAATCATCTTCTCCAACAGTGTCCCATTGACTTTTGTAAAAACCAGCCTGAAAACCTTTTGGTCCTGGAGCACTCCAATTCTGTATACTCTTGAGAGTAGAAATTTTTTATTATTGAGATAGAATTCTAGTAAGAAGTATATTATCTTCAGCAGTGACAATGGTAGGCAACACATGATATAATATTTCTTCAAGAATGGGTGAAGTGGAAGTACTAATTTCTCTAAAATTGAGAATGGGATGACTTGAAATATGCTCTCTTGAGTGTAACCAAACATTGTTATGATCCTTAATTGAATCTATGTTATTTCTTGTTCTCTTCCTGTTGGCTCTGGTGTGAAAGTATTTGCTATTATTATCCATGTCCTTTATGAAGTGTTCTCTGGATTTTTGATGATAAAACTCACTTTTGACCTTGTTCCACTTACTCAGCTCCATATTAATGGCCTTGATATGATTATGAGAACCAATATTTGGAGGTTGTGCTTGAAGTACATCCATTTCTTTCTGCAGACTGTCCACCTTGTTATTAATGTATCCAAAATGTTCTCTATTCCACTTTGATAGTTCTTTCCTGGTAAACTGAAGTTTCTTGACAAGCTGAAAACCAGGTGAACTAACAACACTATTTTTCCAGGCATTAGAAATAACAGTGGAGCAAGCATTATCATTAAGCCAAGTAATAAAAAATTTAAAAGGTTTCCAGCATTTAGGACTAGCAAAATGAGTGAATAACATGACATGGCTATGGTCACTACCTACTTGAGTAAGATGGTGCAATTTAGAGTTTGGAAAATGTATATTTCATTCACCATTTCCTAAGGCCATATCAAATTCTAGATCTTTTGGATCCAGTACCTAAATTATTACTAGTCCAAGTGTAGTCATTTCCAACAGTCTTCTAAGCCACTATTGTATTGACCCAACCATCAGTAGAAGAGGAAGTACTATTAGAACTGTCTAAAATATGAAAGTTGGGTCTCCTAATACAATCCAAGGACTACTATTTTCTATACTAATTTGTTGTATGAATCTCCATTGTTCTTTTTTCTTCTCATATTGAGAATAGCCATACATACAAGTAAGGAGAAACTCAGGCTTACTGTGATCAGCTTGTATTAGAGCGTTAAAAGTATTTAGTCTAGAATCAAGGATATCACATTGAAAACCATTCTTCCAAAGAAGAACTAAACCTCCAGAGAGCCCAATAGGATCAATAAAACATAATTAGGGTATTGATATTGATTCAGAATAGGCTTACACTTGGCTTGGCCAATTTTTGTTTCACACAAGAAAATGATGTCTGGATTTTGGTTTCTAATGAGAGTACTCAGATGGCACCTAGTATCAGGATTTTTAAATTATTGCACATTCCAAGATAAAATTATCATATTTATCTCTTCTTTTTTTACTGTAAATCAGTGTAGTGAAAAATAGGTTGTAGAATATTTTAAAAAGAGGATGCAAATGAAATATGTAAATTAAATGCAATATTTACCTAACAAAGAAAAAAGAAACCAGAACAAAATAAATGCAATGACGCTACTAAGGAAAAACCAGATGAAATAAAACAGAATGATTTTAATAAGGGTTATAGTAATTACCTGATTCTCCTTCTGTGAAGCTTTGTTTTGATTATCTCTTAGAGTGATTCTTTGAGAAGTTTGATTGTCTGTGATATGTGCAGTAGTGTTACTAATGGAAGTGTCTTCATTTCACCTTCAGCTGTCAGGGAGTCTTTAGTGTATCTGTGCCTTTTTCCAAGCCTAATATCTTCATCTATTACAGTATCTTCACCATTCTTAAGTAGGAAACTCATGTTAATGACTTCACCATCCTTAAGAGGAATAAAAACTGCATTCTTCACAAACTTCTTCTGGTTCACTTTTGTAACTGGAGATGTATTCGAGGACACAGTGGAAACAGTTTTCTTAATGCTATTTGTATTACCAAAGAAATAAGGTTTCTCGTGAGCTTTGACCAAAAAATTTGTTGCATCCTTACAAACGCCTTTGCAATGTTTGATAATCTAGCACTCAGTACAGATGCCTGCTGGTTGCCTTTCATAAAAGAACTTGATCCATTTGCTAACACCAGCATTAGTTATAGCTTTGACTCCCCTTCTCAAAGGATTAGTCAGATATATGTAAACACAAACCTTCACTGGTACTCTCCTGCTGGGATTGCATTTTTTGGTTCTATCTTAATAACCTCACTGTGATACTACCAATTTTTGTGACTGCTGCTACATTCATATGCTCAGGAAGCAAAAACTTTAGCTGAATCCAAAAAAGTTGAAAACCCCAGTGTTTTTCAGTATAAATCCTCTCAGGAATATAGTCATGGACTACTAGTAACTGCTTATTAATGTTCCATGGTCTTTCCTCTATTGTTCAAAAGTTCCATTTGCTGAACTTAAAAATCATGATATTAGGATTCATCTCTACTATTCTGATTTGTTCAGATGAAATGAACGGCCATGTGAATTTGATGAATTTCTCCACCATGTCATAACTCATTTTTCCTTCAGTGACGAATTTGCTAATGGCACTGGCTTTCCATTTCCCTTCTTCCTCTTCTACCTGATTATTTTCCGAATGAACCACCAAAACTTCATTAGCATCTCCTAAATCCAAAGCATCTTGTTTGAACTTATTGACCAGATCACCAACTTGATTAGAATTTTCTGCCTCCATAGCTTTGGCACAGATAATGTTTTTTTTTAGGGATTTTCCCATTTCTTTCAGAAGGATAATTATAGGAAAATAAATCTTGAGAAATTTGGATTTTATGATGAATAGGATACAAAATATTTTTTGGTTGATATTTTGGCTTGAAACATGGTAACAAATTGTTTGACTATCCTCAGAAAAATGGTACATATTGCAGCTATAAACTAACCATCTGATGAAAAAAATAAGGTAACAAACTTGTTGAATACGACAATAATCACGGACCTTGAAATTTTTTAATTTAAATTCTCCAGGGGGGGGGGGGGTTTGGGAGAAGGATGACTTGGCGAGTTGTACCGATTCTGTATCTTCTTCCATAGTAAACCAGTAGCACCATCACAGGCAATACCAGTATTCAAACGATTAACTAACTTCTCAGCAAACGCAATAATCACAACAACAAATGTATAGGCAACTGCCATATATGAGATAATCCAAACTGCATACACATAATGGAGAAAACATGATTGATTAGCTACACATTTAGATCGAAAAAATAAAGAAAACTTAAGAAGAAATAATTAGATGAAAGGTAGAAACTTGAAAGTAGATTGCAACAAAATATGAAAAGGGAGAAGATTTAATCAGGAAATCATGGTTAAAGAAACAAGAACAGTGAAATAATTGATTTGTAAAAGAGAGATTAGAGAAAAGTTAAGGACTGAGTTGACACATCACAATCCCCCGATTCGCATAGCAAAAAAAGTACTTTTCACTTTGAGACGGATATTCAGTTCTCTCCCAGTTTTTGACGAAAATTTAGTTTTCGTCTTTGATTTATTATTTGTTTGGCATTTTGTTCTCACAAATCTTGGCCTTTTATCATGCATAACATGGTTATATTTTAGACCATCGGATGACTATTTTTCTTAAAAAAACTTTACGATTTTTTTTTATATTAAAAGAAAAATTATTGCCAAACACAATTTGCCCCAATTAATTGAGTTCCTTAATTTTCTTCCCCCTCTACTACTTAAATTCTTTTTGTTATAATTCTACATATGGTGAAGAATTCCACTCTCACAAAAGACATTTATCTTAAAAATGCTAACATTTACAATGCCATTAATGGGGCTATTAGTTTTAGGCAAGGATCAATTGTGTTCTGGAGACGTATTCATAGATTCTTTGCCCAACTTAACATAAATAAAAATTGTACAAAATAAATTTATTATAATTAAGGGTGTTCCTTTATATACCCCCTAGAAATACAAACGATATCCTCAACAGTTAGTTATGTTAGTTATAATTTCGTTAACATGAAAATCTTTAAATTTTTTGAATTTTTTTATATCGATACCCCCTCTCAAAAATTTGTTATATAATCATATATGAAAAGACGAGGGTACCCAAATACAC
Organism: Papaver atlanticum; assembly: GCA_023531105.1. NCBI lineage: Eukaryota > Viridiplantae > Streptophyta > Magnoliopsida > Ranunculales > Papaveraceae > Papaver > Papaver atlanticum. The sequence continues at coordinate 2,608,837 of JAJJMB010002559.1, read as the reverse complement.
CACAATCTTTAAATTATCCACCTATAAGTCCTCTTACCGAAAGTGATTGTCTATGGACAAAGTCGAGACAATACAACAAATCGATATTCACACTTTGTATGATCGTCTATGGATACGAGATCGAGACAATACAACAATCAAAGTGTGATTACTTGATAATAGGTTCGGACTTAACCAAACTCTATAGGATCACTATCAAGTAAAGCGGAGTTAACGTTTATGTATTTTACTTCTAATTATAATAAACAATTATAATTGCGGAAATAGAAAAGTAAAAGACACAGCAAGATTTTGTTAACGAGGAAACCGCAAATGCAGAAAACCCCCGGGACCAAGTCAAGAATTGAATACTCTCAGAATTAAGCCGCTATACAAAATCTAAACCAACTTCGTATAGTTGAGACCAAGCAACTAACCCTAGTTCACTTAGTTTCTTCAGTATCCCTGCGCTTCTGACATTCAATAAGTGCACGCACTGGAACAATTCCTTTGGATCGTATTCCAAACAGTAAAGGAACAACAAATTTGTTTGGTAACAATTCTCTTGATTCTTTCCAGATAAAGATATCTCAAGTCATATGCAAAGGCTCTTCCGTTTAAACTAATAAACTCCTTTGCCTGGTTAGATCAATCCAATCTCTATTACCTAAGTAATAATATTCGGATTTGTAACAATAAAAAAAGATCTCAAGAGAACTATTAGGTGTTACCGATCTCACGCAACTAATCAATCGAATAAATCCGATTATAGTTGGATCCCAGCCGATCAAGGTTTGTGCTACAAAGATATGAGAAACCAATAAGAAATCTTCTTCGTCTTCAAATCTTCTTTAATCTTCAATTAAACCTACACAACACCACTTGAATCTCATGTGATCAATCACACACAGAAGGGAGTCTGTTAACAATGGATTATCACAAGATGTCTTTAGATCCACAAACAGTTCTAAATATCCCGTTGAAACTTCGATCTAGTTTGAGTGAATCTTATATCAGAAGAGAAGATTCTTAAGAATAAACAAACTAGGTGCAATCGAAGTTCAATAACCGTTAGTCAATCAAATCAATCGAAAACTAATAAACTGTAATTATCTAGTTTCCCACCAACGGTACTCGTAGAGATTTTTGATCCCACAGAAGTCTTTAAACGAGAGGTCGTAAGAGATTTCACCTAATTAGAGTACTTTCCTCTCCGGATAAAAAAGACGGCTCCACCAGAAACAACAAAAGATGAAGTTTACAAGGCTCTTAGGATAGTTTGCTAGAAACGAAAACTTAGGTATTTATAGACCAAGGATGTTTGGACAACAATGAATTTCCAAAACCGAAAGTATTCTCAAGATATGCAATAAATGCCCAATCGGTTTTCATAATTCCAGGAAATGCTTTGTCCAGTATTTTCCGAAATCTCTCAATAGAAAATCTCCAATTAGTAAATGCACATTACTAATTTTTATTCTCTAGAGATATGCATTTAATTGCTGGTAATTAAAGCATATATAACTAACAACCTTAATTAAAAGATTATTAATTTATTTCAGATCGGGATCAAATATAAATCACATTCATGGGTTCAATCGGTCCTACCAATCACTAGGATCGGTTATACCTTAATATGGAATACTTGTGATCGGTCATACAAGTTACCAGGACCGGTTACATCAGTTACCAGGATCGGTTACGTCAATTACCAGGACCGGTTACCATATACTCATGGTATTTCTTGTGATCGGTCACACGAGTCACTAGGATCGGTTACACCAATTACCAGGATCTGTTACACCAATTACTAGGACCGGTTACACCAATTACAAGGATCGATTACATAAATCTTTTGTGATCGGTCACACCAATTACTAAGATCGGTCACACCAATTACAAATATCGATCATACCATCTCAGGTGATTACTTAGGATCGGTTACACTAATTAATCAAAACTAGTCATACCAAATCATAAGTCAGGCATTGTGATTAGTTATACATAACAAGTTATGATCGGTTCTATCAACTCACACATATTGGTAATCCAAAGATATGCAATGAATAACAATACCAATAAGCCTCGTGATATCCCTTTCGATTCATAAAACAAGTTCATGAATGTACTTCCTTTAAACAAATGTAAAACATTGTTTCCTAGGATGAAATCTTCAACTTTCCCCATACGCATAATCACAATAGCATTCATACGATTATGTCGATGTCATTTCTATGAAATTCAAAAGATAAGCGTTATACTTCGTAGTCTAATTCCTTAATATTATGATCATATGATCATGTCTCACTACTAGAGTAAAATATTCATCCACAGCTTCGCAGTTATGTTTTCAATATAACACGCTACTTGGAAGATACGTTAGGAATGAAACATTTCAAGTCAATATTACTAACCTCAAGAGGAAGGATGATGTCGTCGTTGTGGCTCGTTACTTCTTCACGTTCTCCAAGTCTTCGAGTAATACTTGTATGTTTCATATTCCTAGACTTTCTAGTCTAACCTATACGAAGTTGTCTCTAGTACATAATCAAGGGACTCTTAGATGAGTTTTGATTCACTAAAATATGACAACCAAACTTGACATACCAACGCTTGGTGGGTTCAACCAAGCTATGCTCTTACAATCTTCCCCTTTGTCAATTTTAGTGACAAAACTCTTAATGCATATGGATAAACAAATTACAAGAATTCATTATACATATGCTTGATTCCAAGTTTCAACAGCACAATAACCTGCATATATTCAATCAATAAATTCCGTTGTTGACATCTGAATAACAAAGCTTATACTCCCCCTAAAGGTAAGATAGGTAGATATTCAATCCGTACATCTTTGTTATTCCCCTTTTGTAGTCAAGATAACTACACAACAATATGATATGTTTCTCCCCCTTAGTCAATGCTTTACTCTTCCGTTAGATATAACGTTTAAGCACAATTTTCCTTTCCTTAGTGATTGCAAATCACTTGTTTACTCCATATATTTCTCCCTATTTTTGTCACAAAATGACAAAGGTTCGAGCAAATAAAGGTCAAACCGAAAGGATCTTACAAATCTAAAAGACTTGTATACAACCTATAAGAGTTAAGCACGAAGGTTTCGCATACCACTTTAGATAACCAATATTAAAAACGAAACTACAAGTAATTTAGTTTTAATATGTTATCAAGGAAAACTATTGCCCGAAGAAATTTTCCCTAATAGTTTAACAAATTGACTAAGAAACTTAGTTCCCTTGTACACATACAATCGCTTATTTCGATAATACCAAAATAAAGATCAGAATTAACTTTATTTCTCTCATCAGGTTCTAATTAGTCAGACAAGACAAGTACTAGGTTAGTTAACTAGTATTTCTTGTCAAGGCATTCGATTAGACTTGAATAACCGAATCCTTCAATTTGATAAGTCTAACTAAGATCAGAATTAACTTAGTTTCTCTTATCCGGAATTGAATTGGACTAAGCAAATGATCCCGTATTTCGTTAAGCCATAAACAATACATACAAACCAAAATAAATTGACTTGCACAATTATTTTCTTAACCGGAAGCAATTGAAACAAACATAGACATTATAGCACCGCAATTGTACCGAAATTTCGTTAAGAAAAAACACTTGATACCAAACAATAAAGAAGATACCAAACAATATGCCAAATAAATTGACACTGTTTTTCTTAACGGGAAACAATTGAATAACACACACACACACACACACACACACATCCATACACACATAATGGAATATATATCAATTGTACCGAGATTTTGTTAAGCAAAAGCAAAATATATGCAATATAAGTAGGCTTTTCTTAAACAGGAAAATGATTAACTAACAAATTCGTTACCTCTGATTCCGCATCCTCTTCTTCCCAAAAAGATATATCATTAAGCGCAAGTTCAAGTTAGAACTCTCGCACAATATGTTGTCATCCTCTCGCAAGAACCAAAGAACAACAACAAAGAGCAACCTTTACCAAAGAAAGGTTGAATCGGTTTTAACTAATGCGTGCCAATAACAAAAGTTGAAAACCCAAAACAATTGAATCATACACACATCCATACACACATAATGGAATATATATCAATTGTACCGATATTTTGTTAAGCAAAAGCAAAATATATGCAATATAAGCAGGCTTTTCTTAAACAGGAAAATGATTAACTAACAAATTCGTTACCTCAGATTCCGCATCCTCTTCTCCCCAGAAAGATATATCATTAAGCAAAAGTTCAAGTTAGAACTCTCCCACAGTATGTTGTCATCCTCTCGCAAAAACAAAAGAACAACAACAAAGAGCAACCTTTACCAAAGAAAGGTTGAATCGGTTTTAACTAATGCGTGCCAATAACAAAAGTTGAAAACCCGAAACACATATGTTTATGCTAAACACAACTCATGTAAACACATATTGATTCAACACATTGCGACTTTTTACATATGAGTTTCAATCGGAACACCTTATGATTTGATAAAACCGAAATCAGTGATGTGGTTTGTAATGGTAGTAAAAATGATTCGAACTCTAAGACTTGTGAAGGATTTTCTAGACTCAAATTAAACTCAACAATTAAATAAAGTTGTATCAAAAATATAAAGAAAACACCGAGACTCTGGATTCCACCATTGACCAATTAAATGATAAACTCTAATCAATATTTATGCAATTTTTTTATTTTTAAGTGATTCTAATATTTTGCCTCTAATAGATTTTTGAAGTAATAGTTGTAAACACAAAGCATGAAACATCAAAAGTTTTAAAACCTAGCATTTCCCATCAAAACAATTCACAACTACTCAATAAAAATCAATTTTCCTATATTAGTTCTATGCAAATAATCATATAAAAAATTGCAAAATAATTAAAATAGAATTATACCACTTTTCATGGAACAATGGCTTCCTCCGTCGCCTCGGCTAAGGGTTTTAGCTCCTCATAATAGAAATATGCTCAAAAGTTGATTTTATTGCTCAAATAAGGTGTTTTTATTAAGAAGGACGAGCTGTAGTTACAGAAAGCTTTTGTAAGGAAAGTAATGGTCGCTGAAAGTATTAAGCAACGACAGTGAAAAACGATAACAGCTTTCTGTAGTTGAACATAAGACTGCTTCTGCGACGGTTCGGTGTGGGTCGAAGTTCTTCGTGTTCTTCAGCAGCAGCAGCGGGTTTTCTTCAACTTTGATTTCTCGGCTCTGTGGTGTTCTAAACTTCCCCTAACTTTCGACACCTCTTCTATATGACCCAACCAGCCTATTTATATTAAAAAGACCGATTAAATCACTCCAAAATCTTCCAAAATCTCTTCCTTTTTCTTCACGGCCAAGTTGCGGCAATTTCTTGTTTTAGGATTTCTACGCGTATCTTAGATTTCCTTTTGATTCTAAACTCTTCCTTAGATAGATATCAAGCTTTGGGAAGAAAATCTTGCCTTTAGTCTCCCTGAAATTCCTAAAATAATTCATCAAAGACCCAAAACTTCCATCACCTCTGTTTTGCTCTAATTCGATCTCTAGCCAATTTGGGTTCAATCCAAATACTTTACCAGGCCTGTGTAGTCCTAAGGAGTAAACCCAATCAATTTCAGCCCTTTAATCTCCATAAAAATCGATCAAAACTCCAACCCTAAAATCTGTCTGTGAAAACCATTTTTCCCGCCAAAACTTTCCTTTTAAACCGTGAAGAAGGTGTCCCCCTATCCAATCCCGGTCTGTGCTTAGCAGCTGCTTGGAAATGGGTTACCCCTTATCCAAAATGAGAGTCCGAATAGCAAATGTCCTCCCAGGTGCCTTTAACAACTTATCGAGCCAATTTCGCCGCAAAAGCCTATTTCTCCAAAAACACCTACAAAGGGATAAAATACCAAAATTAGTATAAAAATGGGTACTAACAATATACACAGTAGAGATGAAAATAGACACATAAATGCGTCTATCAATCAGACATCCCATAAACGAAGTTTTTTGTTTGGAAACAATATAGTCCAAACTTTTTTATCTTTGCGAGAGTTGCAGCTAGAGGTAGACATTCTGTCAGATCTCTATGAAATGAAATATAAAACCTTTCCCCTTATAAATAAGAGAAGTTTTTCTCACAATCTTTGAGAATATTATTTCATTTAATCCCTTAACCGAAAATTTATTTAGAAATATTTTTATTAAAATATTTACATACATATCCTTAATGTTTACTTTTTGAGGGTAAAGAAGTAAGGATCCATGTTTATGATAACTAGTTAGGTTATTAATTTTCGGTTGTTAAATTTTCTTCCCTTAGAGGTTTCAACATTCTTACAGATTTGAGAATCTTTTATGTTTGAACTGTGAGGTTCGTTTCTCAAATTTGACGCAAGATCTTGATGTCTAAAAATCACATTATTCAATTTTTTACGTTGATTTTCTGAAGTGATTTTTGATCTGGACTTAGATCTTGGTTTTTTGGATTGACAGAGTTTCTCTCTCTGTGTGACACCAGGGCATTATTTTTGATAGTGCCTGTCTGCATCCAAAACAAGCCCCAGAAGTATTTCGATTACAACCCTTTGGTTTTATAGGTTTATTCAACCCTGCTTCCTTGTCTTTTGATATATTCATATCAAGTGTTGATTTGCCAGAGCAGACAAGTTTATCTCTCAATTTCAAATTCTTTGCTTTTAACTTTTTGATTTCATCTTGACAACAATTTATGTTATGAATGAGTTTAGATACTTGTTCTTTCTCATAACATTGAGAGAGTTCGATTTTCACAAGACGCTTGTTAAGTTTTACCTTATCATTCAGATAACTTACTCTAATTTGATCAAGAGATGATTTTATATTCCATTGATTTCAGATTCAAGAAACTGAGTTCTTTTATCTTTACAAGGAAATTCTTGTTGAAAAAACTTAGGAGTGAACTCTTCTTGAGTATCTATTGTTGAAAGTATTTTAGAATCATAGACTTCTGCAATGGTTGCAACATGGTCTATCATACAGTCTTGATTATCCTCGTCAGGGGAATAATCAAGTGTGGCAGTATATGCATTTCTCTTCCACTAAATATCCTTAGTTGGACAATCTGGAGAAATATGACCAAACCCTCTACATTTGTAGCATTGAGGAATAATATCATCGTCATCCCATGTATCTTCAATTTTATGCGTAGAAATATGATTTCTTTTCGATACAAGAGGTTCTCTTTTTCGGTGTCTCAACAATTTCTTGAATCGTTGGGTAATAAGAGACAAAAGATGATTTAGTTCAGTCTCATCTTGATCTTTATGATCTTGGGAGTCTTCTGGACATTGAGTCGGCGGATTTTCACTGGCTTTATAGGCCAACTTGTCTTTTTGTTTTGACAAGCACTCCTGCTCGAATATATTTAGTTTTCCAGCAAGAGAACTTCTTGATAAGGATGAAAGATCGTTAGCTTCGATGATTGCATGCTTCTTAGATTCGTATCTAGATGGCAATGATATGAGAATTTTACACACTATATCTTTTTCAGAAATAGTCTTTCCAAGAGAGAAAGAAGCATTAACTATCTCAGAGAGTTTAATATGAAACTCTTCAATAGTGTCGTTTTCATCCATTCGAAGGTTTTCCCAATCAGAAGTGAGAGTTTGAAGTCTAGCTTCCTTTTCTGATGTGTTACCTTTGAATACGATCTGAAGATTATCCCAAGCTTCCTTTGAAGTTTGGCCTGTTGATACATGAAGTTGTAGATCACGACTTACAGCATGTATAATAGCATTCAAACCATCTGAATTCTGCTTTGCAAAAGCCTTTTCTTCGCTTGTATAATCCACTAAACGTTAAAACTCAGTTTCCGAATTTTCTACTTTCGGGCGATTATAACCATCGACGACTAATATCCCAGTATTAAAGTCTCGTGATTAAACTAAAGATCTCATAACAGATTTCTACCATAGATAGTTTGTTCCGTCAAATCTTGGCGGTACGTTAACTGAAATCGATTCATGTGAACTCGAGTTTATTTCTTATAGGTTGGATCGCACCAAACACAGATTGTTAGATCTATTCGTGTTTTATTGCTCTGATACCAATTGAAAAGATGAGGCTACCCAAATACACCACAATCTTTAAATTATCCACCTATAAGTCCTCTTACCGAAAGTGATTGTATATGGACAAAGTCGAGACAATACAACAAATCGATATTCACACTTTGTGTGATCGTCTATGGATACGAGATTTAGACAATAGAACAATCAAAGTGTGATTACTTGATAATAGGTTCGGACTTAACCAAACTCTATAGGATCACTATCAAGTAAAGCGGAGTTAATGTTTGTGTATTTTAATTCTAATTATAATAAACAATTATAATTGCGAAAATAGAAAAGTAAAAGACATATCAAGGTTTTTTTAACGAGGAAACCGCAAATGCAGAAAAACTTTGGGACCAAGTCCAGAATTGAATACTATCATAATTAAGCCGTTACCAAAAATCTAAATCAACTTCGTATAGTTGAGACCAAGCAACTAACCCTAGTTCACTTAGTTTCTTCAGTATCCTTGCGCTTCCGACATTCAATAAGTGCACGCACTGGAACAATTCCTTTGGATCATATTCCAAACATCAAAGGAACAACAAATTTATTTGGTAACAACTCTCTTGATTCTTTCCAGATAAAGATATCTCAAGTCATATGCAAAGGCTCTTCCGTTTAAACTAATAAACTCCTTTGCCTGGTTAGATTAATCACATCTCTATTACCTAAGTAATTAGAATCGGATTTGTAACAATCAAAATAGATCTCAAGAGAACTATTAGGTGTTACCGATCTCACGCAACTAATCAATCAAATAAATCATATTCTAGTTGGATCCAAACCGATCAAGGTTTGTGCTACACAAAGATATGAGAAACCAATAAGAAATCTTCTTCGTCTTCAAATCTTCTTTAATCTTCAATTAAACCTGCACAACACCACTTGAACCTCTTGTGATCAATCACGCACAGAACGAAGTCTGTTAATAATGGATTATCACAAGATGTCTTTAGATCTACAAACAGTTCTAAAGATCTCGTTGACACTTCGATCTAGTTTGAGTGAATCTTATATCAGAAGAGAAGATTCTAAATAATAAACAAACTAGGTGCAATCAAAGTTCAACAACCGTTAGTCAATCAAATCAATCGAAAACTAAAGGAGTTGGAGCCCAGCTTGTCGCTAGGATTCCTTCTAGTTTTATGAAATGATTGTTATTTTACAGTTATAATTGAGCAACTAAAAATTAATAAACTGTAATTATCTTGTTTCCCACCAACGGTACTCGTAGAGCTTCTTGATCCCACAGAAGTATTTAAACGAGCGGTCGTAAGAGATTTCGCCTAATTATGGTACTTTCCTCTCCGGATAGACGGCTCCACCAGAAACAACAAAATGATGAAGTTTGCCTGGCTCTTAGAATAGTTTGCTATAAATGCAAACTTAGGTATTTATAGACCAAGGATGTTTGGACGCCAAGGAATTTCCAAAACCCTAAAGTATTCTCAAGATATGCAATAAATTCCCAATACCTTTTCATAATTCCAGGAAATGTTTTGTCCAATATTTTCCGAAATTTCTCAATAGAAATCTCCAATTAGTAAATAGACATTACTAATTTTTATTCTCTAGAGATATGCATTTAATTGCTAGTAATTAAAGCATATTATAAAACTTACAACCTTAATTAAAAGATTCTTAATTTATTCCGGACCGGGATCTCCTTGAGTAATGTAAGAGATATCTTTGAACAATAAAAGATAAGAGTTACTGTTCGTGTTCAAAGTATGTTGACATCTTTTCTTTGTAAATTATCTTTCATATTTACAATCTTGGAATCGATTATACCACGCTTCCAAACAAGTTTAGAATTGGTTCATCTGTATTCCAAGACAATTATGTGATTAATCAAATATCAAATCACATTCATGGGTTCAATCGGTTCTACCAACCCCTACCTTAATATGGAATACTTGCGATCGGTCAAACAAGTTACCAGGACCGGTTACATCAGTTACCAGGATCGGTTACGCCAATTACCAGGACCGGTTACCATATACTCATGGTATTGCTTGTGATTGGTCACACCAGTCACTAGGATCGGTTACACCAATTACTAGAACTGGTTACACCAATTACAAGGATCGATTACACAACTCTTTTGTGATCGGTCACACCAATTACTAGGATCGGTCACACTAATTATAAATATCGATCATACCATCTCAGGTGATTACTTAGGATCGGTTACACTAATTAATCAAACTAGTCATACCAAATCATAAGTCAGGCATTGTCATTAGTTATACCAAGATACATAACAAGTTATGATCGGTTCTACCAACTCACACATATTGGTAATCCAAAGATATGCAATGAATAACAATACCAATAAGCCTAGCGATTTCCCTTTTGATTCATAAAACAAGTTCATGAATGTACTTCCTTTAAAAAAATGTAAAACATTGTTTCCTAGGATGAAATCTTCACCTTTACCCATACACATAATCACAATAGCATTCATACGATTATGTTGATGTCATATCTACGAAGTTCAAAAGATAAGCGTTATACTTCGTAGTCTAATTCCTTAATACTATGATCATATGATCATGTCTCACTACTAGAGTAAAATATTCATTCACAGCTTCGCAGTTATGTTTTCAATATAGCACGACTTGAAAGATACGTTAGGAATGAAATAGTTCAGTCAATATTACTAACCTCAAGAGGAAGGATGATGTCGTTGTTGTAGCTCGTTACTTCTTCACATTCTTCAGGTCTTTGAGTAATACTTGTATGTCTCAAATTCCTAGAATTTCTAGTCTAACCTATACGAAGTTGTGTCTAATACATAATCAAGCGACTCTTAGATGAGTTTTGATTCACTAAAATATGACAATCAAACTTGACATACCAACGCTTGGTGGATTCAACCGAGCTATGCTCTAACAATATATGAAATTGGAAAAGATTAATCCCTATATATGCGTGTAAATAAAATCACTACAAAATCTTTCTTATAATTTGGTAATAGTATCCAACCCATTCGATAAGAATAGTGATAATGAGTATCATAGGCGGAACTTTTTTGTCAAAATTGAAGCAGCAATGTGGTGGCCAGTTTACCTCGAAAATGGAGGGCATGGTTAATGATTTGGCACTAGTACGGGACACGCACTCCGACTATGAGGATTATATAATGAAAATTAATTATGCTCATTATGGCGCCGATTTTAATGTCTTCTTACTGCAGCATAAAAATCCAAAAATAGGAAACTAGTAGTCAGTGCATTTACAAAACGATTACATTGCATATATAACAAAAATGAAATATTCAGCAATCATCATTAATATTCTTCAGGACTTGATCATATCAATAAATGTACCTGCATAATTATTCAACCCCTCGATCTTGAAGGAAATCAAGTTAGGAAAAGGCTCGAACACAATACCCTCATTAGTAGTAGTATCGGTTAGCTCAGATGCCCAGGAAGATTAAGCCATTGATTAATATCATGATCAAACTCGATTGTTCCCTAAAGCAAAACTATAATTATAAAAATCCGTAGATGAGGAAGATTGATAATTAAATTTAGGTTCGAATTGAAGAGAGGGGGATTCATTCAACATAATCATATAATAATCATCACATCCATTTGCCAAAGGATCACTAGATTTGTCCTTCTCCATCAATTAATTTATTCTCTTAGAAATCATACCATGGGCTCCAAACCCTAGTGACGCAGTTTAGAAGATATAGGATATTCTGAATGAATAGACATTTGTGGTGTACCGGGGAATGCAGAATAAATGTTTTTGATGGGGTGGGAAGATTAGTTCAGAGGGTAGGAATATAAAGGGCTACCGTTAGTGTTTCTAAGGGGTATATAAAGGAACACCCATAATTAAACACAACCTAAGGGATTGTGTGGGAATTCTTAACGTTATATACCGACAATATAAAAACAGTGTTTCACAAGAATACTTGGTAAGTTCTGAAAACACGAGGGTACCGCAATACACCATAATCTTTAAATTATCCACCTATAAGTCCTCTTACCGAAAGTAATTGTCTATGGACAAAGTCGAGACAATACTACAAATCGGTATTCACACTTTGTGTGATTGTCTATGGATACGAGATCGATACAATACGACTACCTAAGTGTGATTACTTGATAATAGGTTCGGACTTAACCAAACTCTATAGGATCACTATCAAGTAAAGCAGAGTTAACGTTTGTGTAATTTACTTTAAATCATAATAACAACAATTATAATTGCGGAAACCAAAAGTAAATGACACAGCAAGATTTTGTTAACGACAAAACCGCAAATGCAGAAAAACCCCGGGACCAAGTCCAGAATTTAATACTCTCAGAATTAAGCCGCTATACAAAATCTAAACCAACTTCGTATAGTTGAGACAAAGCAACTAACCCTAGTTCACTTAGTCTCTTCAGTATCCATGCGCTTCCGACTTCGATGAGTGCACGCACTGGAACAATTCCTTTGGATCGTATTCCAAACAGTAAAGGAACAACAAATCTGTTTGGTAACAACTCTCTTGATTCTTTAAGATAAAGATATCTCAAATCATATGCAAAGGCTCTTCCGTTTAATCTAATAAACTTCTTTGCCTGGTTAGATCAATCCAATCTCTATTACCTAAGTAATAAGATTCGGATTTGTAACAATCAAAATAGATCTCAAGAGAACTATTAGGCGTTACCGATCTCACGCAACTAATCAATCAAATAAATCTGATTCTAGTATGATCCCAGCCGATCAAGGTTTGTGCTACACAAAGATATGAGAAACCAATAAGAAATCTTCTTCGTCCTCAAATCTTCTTTAATCATTAATTAAAACCTGCATAACACACTTGAATCTCTGGTAATCAATCATGCATATAACGGAGTCTGTTAAAATGGATTATCACAAGATGTCTTTAGATCTACAAACAGTTCTAAAGATCCCGTCGATACTTCGATCTATTTTGAGTGAATCTTATATCAGAAGAGAAGATTTTCAAGAATAAACAAACTAGGTGCAATCAAAGTTTCAACGACCATTAGTCAATCAAATCAATCAAAACTAATAAACTGCAATTATCTAGTTTCCCACCAACGGTACTCGTAGAGCTTCTTGATCCCACGGAAGTCTTTAAACGAGCGGTCGTAAGAGATTTCGCCTAATTAAGGTACTTTCCTCTTCGGATAGACGGCTCCACCAGAAACAACAAAAAGATGAAGTTTGCCTGGCTCTTAGGATAGTTTGCTAGAAACGCAAACTTAGGTATTTATAGACCAAGGATGTTTGGACACAAGATATGCAATAAATGCCCATTCAGTTTTCATAATTTCAAGAAATGCTTTGTCCAATATTTTCCGAAATCTCTCAATAAAAAATCTTCAATTAGTAAATTCACATTACTAATTTTTAATCTCTAGAGATATGCATTTAATTGCTGGTAATTAAAGCATATAAAACTAACAACCTTAATTAAAAGATTCTTAATTTATTTCGGACCGGGATCTCCTTGAGTAATTAAGGAATATCTTTGAACAATAAAAGATAAGAGTTATTGTTCGTGTTCGTGTTCAAAGTATGTTGACATCTTTTCTTTTTAAATCCTCTTTCATATTTACAATCTTGGAATCCATTATACCACAATTCCAAACAAATTTAGAATTGGTTCATCTGTATTCCAAGACAACTATGTGATTGATCAAATATAAATCACATTCATAGGTTCAACAGGTTCTACCAATCACTAGGATCGGTTATACCTTAATATGGAACACTTGTGATCGTTCACACAAGTTACCAGGACCGGTTACATCAGTTACCAGGATCGGTTACATCAATTACCAGGACCGGTTACCATATACTCATGGTATTGCTTGTGATCGGTCACACCACTCACTAGGATCGGTTACACAAATTACTAGGACCAGTTACACCAATTACAAGGATCGATTACACAACTCTTTTGTGATAGGTCACACCAATTAATAGGATCGGTCACACCAATTATAAATATCGATCATACCATCTCAGGTGATTACTTAGGATCGGTTACACTAATTAATCAAAACTAGTCATACCAAATCATAAGTCAGGCATTGTGATTAGTTATACCAAGATACATAACAAGTTACGATCGGTTCTACCATCTAACACATATTAGTAATCCAAATTTTCAATGAATAGCCATACCAATAAGCTTAGCGATTTCCCTTTCGATTCATAAAACAAGTTCATGAATGTACTTCCTTTAAACAAAAAAAAAACATTGTTTCCTAGGATGAAATCTTCACCATTACCCATTCACATAATCATAACAACATTCATAAGATTATGTCGATGTCATATCTACGAAGTTCAAAAGATAAGCGATATACTTCATAGTCTAATTCCTTAACACTATGATCATATGATCATGTCCCACTACTAGAGTAAAATATTCATGCACAGCTTCGCAGTTATGTTTTCAATATAACACGCTACTTGGAAGATACGTTAGGAATGAAACATTTCAAGTCAATATTACTAACCTCAAGAGGAAGGATGATGTCGTCGTTGTGGCTCGTTACTTCTTCACGTTCTCCAGGTATTCGAGTAATACTTGTATGTTTCATATTCCTAAACTTTCTAGTCTAACCTATACGAAGTTGTCTCTAGTACATAATCAAGTGACTCTTAGATGAGTTTTGATTCACTAAAATATGACAACCAAACTTGACATACCAACGCTTGGTGGGTTCAACAGAGCTATGCTCTTACAATCTTCCCCTTTGTCAATTTTAGTGATAAAACTCTTAATGCATATGGATAAACAAATTACAAGAATTCATTATACATACGCTTGATTCCAAGTTTCAACAGCACAATAACTTGCATATATTCAATCAATAAATTCCGTTGTTGACATCTGAATAACAAAGCTTATACTCCCCCTAAAGGTAAGATAGGTAGATATTCAATCCGAATATCTTTGTTATTCCCCTTTTGTTGTCAAGATAACTACACAACAATATGATATGTTTCTCCCCCTTAGTCAATGCTTTACTCTTCTGTTAGATATAACGTTTAAGCACAATTTTTCTTTCCTTAGTGATTGCAAATCACTTGTTTACTCCATATATTTCTCCCTATTTTTGTCACAAAATGACAAAGGTTCGAGCAAATAAAGGTCAAACCGAAAGGATCTTACAAATCTAAAAGACTTGTACACAACCTATAAGAGTTAAGCACGAAGGTTTCAAATACCACTTTAGACAACCAATATTAATATCGAAACTACAAGTAATTTAGTTTTAATATGTTATCAAGGAAAACTATTGCCCGAAGCAATTTTCCCTAATAGTTTAACAAATTGACTAAGAAACTTAGTTCCATTGTTAAACCGATTGTACACATACAATCGCTTATTTCGGTAAGACCAAAATAAAGATCAGAATTAACTTTATTTCTCTCATCAAGTTCTAATTATTCAGACAATAACTTAGACCTTTAGACAAGACAAGTACTAGGTTAGTTAACTAGTATTTCTTGTCAAGGCATTCGATTAGACTTGAATAACCGAATCCTTCAATTTGATAAGTCTAACTAAGTTCAGAATTAACTTAGTTTCTCTTATCCGGAATAGAATTGAACTATACAAATGATCCCGTATTTTGTTGAGCCATAAAAAATACATACAAACCAAAAATAAATTGACTTGCACAATTATTTTCTTAACCGAAAGCAATTGAAACAAACATAGACATTATAGCACCGCAATTGCACCAAAATTTCGTTAAGCAAAAACACTTGATACTAAACAATAAAGAAGATACCAAACAATAAGCCAAATAAATTGACACAGTTTTTCTTGACCGGAAACAATTGAATCACACACACACATCCATACACATCATAATGGAATATATCAATTGTACCTAAATGTATTTAAGCAAAAGCAAAATATATGCAATACAAGCAGGCTTTTCTTAAACAGGAAAACGATTAACTAACAAATTCGTTACCTCAGATTCCGCATCCTCTTCTCCCCAGAAAGATATTTCATTAAGCGCAAGTTCAAGTTAGAAATCCCCCCCAGTATGTTGTCATCCTCTCGCAAGAACAAAAGAACAACAACAAGAGCAACCTTTACCAGAGAAAGGTTGAATCGGTTTAAACTAATGCGTGCCAATAGCAAAAGTTGAAAACCCGAAACACATATGTTATGCTAAACACAACTTATGTAAACACAAATTGATTCAACATATTATGACTTTTCACATATGAGTTTCAATTGGAACACCTTATGATCCTTTGATAAAGCCTACCAACATGGGCTAGAACTTAATCCCGCTAAATCAAAAAGTCACACAAACCATAAGGGTTCACATCTTATGAGATCGAATATTAAGGTTATGAAAACCAAAATCAGTTATCCCATAAGCCGAAAACACATAGCAAAATATAGACATTCAAGCACATGCTATGTAATCAGAAACTATCACAAGAAAAATTATAAAATAATAATTTTATTCATAAATAATGATAGTTTTATTCAAAAATAGACTTTATACAATAATCGAAATAAATCAAAAACTGATGTTTATTTTCTTGGATTTAGTGTTACAACATATAACTTAATCCCTAGTGGTGCTCTTATTGTTCACTGAGGTTTCTTCAGTGTTCAAACTCTTGAAGCATGTCTTGAGATACTTGTCTGCAACCACTTCCTATTTTTCAATCTTTTCAACTTGAACCTTCATGTCTGCAAGATCAGCTTTTGTTTCCTCTATCCTATCCTTGAGCCAATCTTGATTTCGAACCGTTATTATGAGATTGGTTCTTAGTTCTTCAAAACCATGGATATAGTCAATCATACTATCAGAAGGTATCCACTTAGTTTTTGTTGGATCTTGAAGGATGTAAGCCAACAAGCATGACTCATCTTGGGATCCAGCAGAACTATCGGTATCATAATCAGACATGATTTTGGATATGATTTTCTTCTTCCTGTATTGATTCCTTGACAATCATTAACCTTTTGAGCTTCCTCCTTATTTGCCTTTGTAAAACTGCGAGTTATTGGAGGCATGCTCAGGGATTTAAATAAGAATTAATCAGGGTTTCTCAATACAACCAAGAGAAAGTTTCTCTTAAGAGGAGACAACTTTTCGGACCGAAAATACAAAGGAAATTCCGAAAATATATACAGAATATATTTTGTTTCCCGTGTCTGAACTTTTCATGCTGGAAGGTTTATTAAAATTCGAAAATTTCAAAGAACACCTATTTTTTGGAAGATCATGATAAACATAAACATTTTAGACAAAAATTGGATTCGCAGCTTTCCAGAAATTGTCACAGATTTTTCTGATAAAAACACATACGAAAAATTGTGCTCTCGTTTTATGTGCTTTCTCATCCCAAAGGTTATGAGCACGAACTAGGATGAGAGTGCACTATCTCCATACAACTAGGTTGTATCGGAGTAAGCCTTTTCTTGCTTACACCGAGTATCAGAAATATAGTTCATGTTTCTCTTTGGAAATCTCTGCCCAAAGTATTTTCTCCCAAGAAGATGATCCTTCCTTGATCTAAAGGTATGATCATGAAGAGAAACTGTACTGATGTAAGAATTTTCAGAGATAGATAAATCTCTCTTAATTCTGTCAATGAGATTTTCATAAGATTTTCTCATTCTAAGGATTTCCTTGGTATGCACATCAGTATGATTATCTGAATAAATTATCGGAAATCCTTGATTGTTTCCTTTGGCAGAGATATTCTCTTTCCCTTTCTTCTGGAATCGTTCTTCATGTAAACAAAAACTGTTTCGACATAAGTGAGGAGGAACCTTTTCCCATAAGTGATTATCAACTCTTACTTCTGAATTTTTTAAGTTGATCTTATCAGTTTGGGGTATATTCTGTCTTTCTACTGAGGAATGATCTTTCAGTTTTTTAAGACAAGAAACTTCTTTTAATACTTTTACCACAGTATTTTGAAGAAGTATAAGTTTCCTGTCAAGTGACTGAAAGTTGTATTCCTTAAGATCTTTTTCACGGAATCGATTCAAAGTTTCCTTTGGACAAGATTTCGTTTGATCATAAGTAGATGTAAAAGATGGTTTCTCATTCTCTTCTGACTTGATGTAGTTAGGCAGACTACCACCATCATGGGTAATGGAACACGCCCTGCTCCCTGCTCAAAAGTTACCCCACATTACTGACTAACGGTGGATAATCATCTGATATGTTTCAGATGTGATCAAACAAGTTTTGTTATCACAATCTTTAAAAGTCGAGCAAGGACTTTTATTTTCCTCATCAGAAGAAATTATAACAGAATCAACAGTCAGAGTCATAGGATGAGTCTCTTGATCTTGAGTAAGAGATTTACCCAGAGCTTCTACTTTGACTGTGAGATCCATATTTTCTTTGGCCAGAATATCTAGTTGAATATCATTTACTCTGATCTCTTGCTTGAGAAGATTAGATTCTGTCTTTAATATTAGCATTCTTGTAGGCAGAGATCTTATAGGATTTATGAGTTTTACCGACTCTTTATCAGCATCTTCTTTTCCATCAGAGATAGACTCGGATGCTTTCGTAACTCCTGGATCATGAGTTACCGAAGTAGGAGCATCTTCAACATTTAAGTATTCATACTCTCGCAACGTTAACTGAATCAGTCATTGGATTCAATTCTTATAGGTTAGATCGCACCAAAAACATATTGTTAGATCTTTTTTGTGTTTGCCTGCTCTGATACCAATTGAAAAGATGAGGGTACCCAAATACACCACAATCTTTAAATTATCCGCCTATAAGTCCTCTTACCGAAAGTGATTGTCTATGGACAAATTCTAGACAATACAACAAATCGATATTCACACTTTGTGTGATCGTCTATGGATACGAGATCGAGACAATACAACAATCAAAGTGTGATTACTTGATAATAGGTTCGGACTTAACCAAACTCTATAGGATCACTATCAAGTAAATCGGAATTAACGTTTGTGTATTTTACTTCTAATTATAATAAACAATTATGATTGCGGAAATAGAAAAGTAAAAGACAAAGAAAGATTTTGTTAACGAGGAAACCGCAATTGCAGAAAACCCCCAGGACCTAGTCAAGAATTGAATACTCTCAGAATTAAGCCGCTATACAAAATCCAAACCAACTTCGTATAGTTGAGACCAAGCAACTAACCCTAGTTCACTTAGTTTCTTCAGTATCCCTGCGCTTCCGACTTCAATGAGTGCACGAACTGGAACAATTCCTTTGGATCATATTCCAAACAGTAAAGGAACAAAAAATCTGTTTGGTAACAACTCTCTTGATTCTTTAAGATAAAGATATCTCAAGTCATATGCAAAGTCTCTTCCGTTTAATCTAATAAACTCCTTTGCCTGGTTAGATCAATCCAATCTCTATAACCTAAGTAATAAGATTTGGATTTGTAATAATAAAAATAGATCTCAGGAGAACTATTAGGCGTTACCGATCTCACGCAACTAATCAATCGAATAAATCCGATTTTAATTGGATCCCAGCCGATCAAGGTTTGTGTTACACAAAGATATGAGAAACCCATAAGAAATCTTCATCGTCTTCAAATCATCTTTAATCTTCAATTAAAACCTGCACAACACCACTTGAATCTCTTGTGATAAATCATGCACAGAACAGAGTCTGTTAACAATGGATTATCATAATATGTTTTTAGATCTACAAACAATTCAAAAGATCCCGTCGATATTTCGATCTAGTTTTAGTGAATCTTATATCAGAAGAGAAGATTCTCAAGAATATAAAAACTAGGTGCAATTAAAGTTTCAACAACCGTTAGTCAATAAAATCAATCGAAAACTAATAAACTGCAATTATCTAGTTTCCCACCAACGGTACTCGTAGAGCTTCTAGATCCCACAGAAGTCTTTAAACGAGCGGTCGTAAGAGATTTCGCCTAATTAGGGTACTTTCCTCTCCGGATAGAAGGCTCCACCAGAAACAACAAAAAGATGAAGTTTGCCTTGTTCTTAGGATAGTTTGCTAGAAATGCAAACTTAGGTATTTATAGACCAAGGATGTTTGGACACCAAGGAATTTCAAAAACTTAAAGTATTCTCAAGATATGCAATAAATGCCCATTCGGATTTCATAATTCCAGGAAATGCTTTGTCCAATATTTTCCGAAATCTCTCAATAGAAAATCTCCAATTAGTAAATGCACATTACTAATTTTTTTTCTCTAAAGATATGCATTTAATTGCTGGTAATTAAAGCGTATAAAACTAACAACCTTAATTAAAAGATTCTTAATTTATTTCGGACCGGGATCTCCTTGAGTAATTAAGGAATATCTTTGAACAATAAAAGATAAGAGTTACCATTCATGTTCAAAGTATGTTGACATCTTTTATTTGTAAATCCTCTTTCATATTTACAATCTTGGAATCGATTATACCACACTTCCAAACAAGTTTAGAATTTGTTCATCTGTATTCCAAGACAACTATGTGATTGATCAAATATAAATCACATTCATGGGTTCAATCGGTTCTACCAATCACTAGGATCGGTTATACCTTAATGTAGAACACTTGTGATCGGTCACAGAAGTTACCAGGACCGGTTACATCAGTTACCAGGATCGGTTACCTCAATTACCAGGACCGGTTACCATATACTCATGGTATTGCTTGTGATCGGTCACACCAGTCACTAGGATCGGTTACACCAATTACTAGGACCGGTTACACCAATTACAAGGATCGATTACACAACTCTATTGTGATCGGTCACACCAATTAATAGGATCGGTCACACCAATTATAAATATCGATCATACCATCTCAGATGATTACTTACCAAATCATAATTCAGGTATTGTGATTAGTTATACCAGGATACATAACAAGTTACGATCGGTTCTACCATCTCACACATATTGGTAATCCAAAGATTTGCAATGAATAGCCATACCAATAAGCCTAGAGATTTCCCTTTTGATTCGTAAAACAAGTTCATGAATGTACTTCCTTTAAACAGATGAAAAACGTTGTTTCCTAGGATGAAATCTTCACCTTTACCCATTCACATAATTATAACAGCATTAATAAGATTATGTCGATGTCATATCTACGAAGTTCAAAAGATAAGCGTTATACTTCGTAGTCTAATTCCTTAACACTGTGATCATACTATCATGTCTCACTACTAGAGTAAAATATTCATACACAGCTTCGCAGTTATGTTTTCAATATAGCACGACTTGAAAGATACGTTAGGAATGAAACATTTCAAGTCAATATTACTAACCTCAAGAGGAAGGATGATGCCGTCGTTGTGGCTCGTTACTTCTTCACGTTCTTTAGGTCTTCGAGTAATACTTGAATGTCTCATATTCCTAGACTTTCTAATCTAACCTATACGAAGTTGTCTCTAGTACATAATCAAGCGAATCTTAGATGAGTTTTTATTCACTAAAATATGATAACCAAACTTGACATACCAACGCTTGGTGGGTTCAACCGAGCCATGCTCTAACAAGTCCTACAATTGAATTAAAATTTAAAAATAAAAATTATTACAAATTTTTTTATTGAGAGTTTAACTAGTAATGAAGTTATGGTCCTTGGCTAAGATTGCAGACTAAGAAGAAAAGTTTTCGTAGCTTCCATATTGTTTTTACTTTTTACTACTTCAAACTAGCTTGGAGATACCATCTGACAACTGGTTATCATCCCTGCTTACAAAATGAAACTTACAGTACCTAGAAAAAGAATTTAGATATTTTATTTCACTAACTAGGTTCTTAATTTTCCTTTGAATAGTTGAAACTTCGTCCAGGATCGACTCAATACCAATTTTGCGTCAACTTACATATGAATATTTTCAAGATTACTATTTTAGTACGCCATAAATCCTTTCGAACAATTAAATATTATCCTTGCTTTGGACTTAGTGCTCATTCTATATATGTTCCTTTAATGCCCGTGCATTGCTCTGTATGAATATACGAGACACCAAACTGATACCAAGTTAATTAGTTAAATGGCAGAATGTCAATATTGATTTTAGTGATTCCTAAATCAAGTAGGTTCCATGCGGAGATTAAATGAGTATTTCTGTCTAAAAAAGCATAACATGGATCATCAGACTAGTTGAGCTTAGAGACCGAAATAGATAATATTTAACTCTGTGTATGGGCTGTCGTTGGCTCAACAAATTAACTGGTAATATAGCCGTAGTAAGAGATCGTTCCCACAGAGAGCTGTGTAATTGATAGGTTATTTGATCAGCAAAATAAAGTAAATAACAAAGGGGGATTGGTTTTAAGATAAATATAAATTACAATAATAAAGAAAAGAGATGATCAAGGAATCCTTCGCCATTACCAAGCGTTAACAGGATTAGAATACTTATCTATCTTAAGTTAGAACCATTCATCACCAACCGTAGATTAACATCTAGAGAAGTATTGTTCCCAAAGTTCCTTATGTAACCGAATACCGAAGCGCTCGCATATCAAGTTTTATCCAACCGAACCACCAAATAGTAGCGCACTCAAGGTGTAACCCAATCAGAAGCTTTAAGTTATGTGAACTTAGGTTGATCCCAGCAGTGTTATCTTCACGCATGATTGCTCCACAGAATCCCTCTGTGAGGTCTCACGTTCTCTACTTGTGTAAGGATTATTCAACAATTACATGGATATCCTAACCCTTTACTAGCAATAGAATGATCAAAAGATTAATCCAATTGTACACTTGAACAATCTAGAAATCAATCATAAACCCTAAATACAGTGAAAACAAACGATGATGATTAAAACTCTCAATAGATTTGTGTTAATAATAAAGCTTCGCGCTTAGAACATTGAATTCATCCTTAATCAACAAAGGATTTAGCTACTCATATTACAAAGAAGATGAATAATGATGGTTTCCCCCTAAAGGGGTAAACCCTAGGTTTTTGATGTAGAATAAACCCTAGCTTATGATATGAGATGATATCTTGATGAAAGGCCTAATACCTATTTATATAGGTTTACATTACTTGGCCCTCAAGTATCCTAGTCGGTTCCGAAAACCGACCTAAAGTAGTAAATAAAGACCCTAAAGATAGTTCGGGAATTTTGGCCTTCAATAGTTTGCATACCAGTTTGAAAACTTAAATTTTGTAATAAAATCCAGGGAAATAAGTTTGCAAACTGAAATTTCAGTTACTCCCGTTTGCATACCGGTTTGCAAACTGGCTTGTCTTCGGTATTTGATAAAACTTGTTTTGGCCACAACTTCTTCGTCCGAACTCGGAATGACCTAATTGTTTTTGCATTCTTTTCCTATTTCAATTCTCTTCAAGATGGTGATGAGAAATCCTGAATTTGAATGAGTTAAGCTTGGTCTTTGGCCCGTCTCTTGATTTCGAGCGTTTTGCTCCTTTTCGTCGCATTTCTTCCACTTTTCTTGGACTTGGGCACTTGGATACTTGGAATACTTCACTTCTTAGATCTTTTTGGCACTTTATAGCTCCTTTTTGGATGATTCACCTAATATAGACAAATGAGAGAAAACAAGAGTAATAATACGAATACATGTAAGAATAATAGCTTAAACAAGTATGGAATGGACACTAAAATCCTATGAATTATGCACTTATCACTCTGCAGTAAGAATTGGGGGGTTTTGAAGCTTCCCGTTAAAAGATAGATTCACATCTATCTTTCCACAGGATCCAGGAACCTGTTATCATAGTCAAAACTCATTTATTAGTATCATCTTCAGTAATCATGTTGGAAAACCAGGTGATAATCCAATCTGCGGCAGAGCTACAGTTTCTTATATCAACATATTTGTCAAAATTAACCAGTCTCCAAACGATTCTAAGAGAATGTGATTCAAAGTTTTCTTCATGAGATCCGCACATCACATAGGTCTTGTCGATAGATAGAACATGTAAGGACAGTCTGCATCCAGTTAGAACTGAGGTATTTCTACACAAAGAATTTTATTCTGTGATCCACATTATTGCTCCAAAATTCTTTCTATATCTTGGTATGAATGACATCATGCTAATTAGTTCTAGAGTTTACAAAGAGTTTGTTATTAGAAAAGGAAAGAGTACCAAGTACACCACCAACCTTTTTTTGTTCGACAACCTTTTTTGAATAGAATCGCAAGTATATCTAAATTAAAGATCCTTGAAAAATATGTATGTTTGATGGGATATGTTTGAAAAGAATTACATGAAAAGAATCTGGCTCATGAAAAGAATCTGGCTCAAATTCTTTAAAATTTGAAAAGAATTAAAGATTCTTTTCAGTTTGTTATTTTCATGAAAAGAATTAAAGATTCTTTTCAATTTGTTATTTTCATGAAAAGAATTTGAGCCAGATTCTTTAAAACATATCTAAATTAAAGATCCTTAAAAAAACATTTGAACAGACATTAGCCTACTATCATACTTCGGACTGAAATGTAGTATAGGTTGAATTAATCCTCCAAGCAATTCATCCATAGTCGTGCTCCTTAGGTATCTTGAACCTCACAAGGCTCTACGCAATTGCTTCAACCTAAGTGAAGGCTTTTATACTAATCTTCCTCTAACAGATGAGCCTATTTGATTTACCTTTTGAGTTTTTAATCTAGGTTTGGAAATCTACTTGCCATAGACAAAATCCAGCAAACCTCACCAATCCAGAATAGTTACACTCAATTAGCTGAGAATCCTGGATTACACCTCTCAAGAACAATCCAAACAAATCAAATAAGAGTTTAGATATCTATGTTAAGGAATTACAAAGTCTATCTGAAAGAGAACTTTGCGGGATTTTTATCCATATCGTTCCTGATCTATGAGAAAATCTACCATGTATCCGAAATTTAAGAAGTTCTGAAACTTTTTTTAAGCAAGTCGAAACATTCCCAGTGGCCATAGATAATAATTATCATTGCTTGGGAAATTTCCATGATTGTTAAGGATCTATGAATTGTTTTAATCATATTTCGAGAGTCAAGACAAGCTTCACTCGGAATTTCTTCTTTACAATATTAAGTTTACTAAAATCATACGACAGAGTAACATAAGATAGAATGGTGAATGCCGTGAGTAAATAGGATGGTTTAGTCCGCAGATACCTCTTTGTTGATAAAGTTTTCCAAATATCTTCATTTGTTCTCCAATCCTCAATATTCGAGGGTTAATCAGTAATGTCTGATACTAACCTGCCATACTATAATCCTAGTTTGAGACTTAATTTCAGTATTCTAGAAATCAAGATTTATTTCCATGCATCTAACATTGACAACAATTTTGAGATAACAAAACTTGCAAGTTTGATCGAGCGGTGCTCTAACAATCTCCTTCTTTGTCAAGTTTAGTAATAAAACTATCAGTACATATGGATTTAATAAAATAAACATTTCATCTTAAAATCCATCATGCTTGATTTCCTTGAATCTTCAACATCTTCTTGAATTCTTCGTTCTTCAAGTTCTTACAGTCTAACCTCGATAAATGAATTACCTCGCCAAATAAATATTTTGTCCCAATTTGGGCAAATAGGCTAAATGAATAACCTTTCTAAATGCATTAATAAATAAAAATTCTTGTGCCCTTAAGGGTCCTATGTAAACATAAATGATTAAATACCAAATTTGATTAAATATATATATATATATATATATATATATATATATTAATAAACCAATATACTACATACAATCAACAATCAACAATATACACTCCATACTTGTAAGGATGGGTATCTTACTTATTGTGTTGATGATCATGTTCTTAGCTCTAAAAAGTCTTGTTAGAGCATAGCTCGGTTGAACCCACCAAGTGTTAGTATGTCAAGTTTGGTTGTCATATTTTAGTGAACCAAAACTCATTTAAAGAGTCGCTTGATTATTTACTAGAGTCAACTTCGTATAGGTTAGCTAGAAAGTTACTAGGATATGAGACTTATAAGTATTACGTGAAGACTTGAAGAATGTGAAGAAGTAAAGAGCTACATCGACGACATCATCCTTCCTCTTGAGGTTAGTAATATTTGACTTTAACTGTTTCATTCCTAACGTATCTTTCATGTCGTGCATATTGAAAACATAACTGCGAAGCTATGAATGATTATACTCTAGTTAGACATAGTATTAAGGAATTACAATACGAAGTATAACGTCTATCTTTTGAACTTCGTATATAAGACATCGACATAATCGTATGAATGCTATTGTGATTATGTATGGGTATGGGTGAAGATTTGGTCATAGGAAACAATGTTTTACATTCGTTTAAAGGAAGTACAATTCATAAACTTGTTTTGTGAATCGAAAAGGAAATCGCTAGGCTTATTGGTATTGTTATTCATTGCAAATCTTTGGATGACCAATATGTGTGTTTAGTACAACCGCTCATAACTTGTTTATGTATCTTGGTAAAACTATTCACAATGGCTGACTTTTGTATTGGTATGACTTTTATTAGTGAAACCGATATTAAGTAATCACCTGAGATGGTATGATCGATATTTTGTAATTGGTATGACCAACTCTAGACATTGGGTAACCGATCCTAGTAAGAGGTGCAACCAATCACAAGTATGTGGAATCTATCCTTGTAAGAGGTGCAACAAGTCTTAGTAATTGGTAACCGATCCTATGACTTGTGCAACCGATCACAAGTAAATACCATAATAATGTGGTAACCGATCCTAGTACCTAGTCAACCAATTTTTGGAAATATAGTGTGACCGATCCTAGTACCCACATGGAGGTAGAACCGAAGCTTAGTGTTTTGGTAGAACCGTGAAACCCATTAATGGTGATTTGATAGGATAATCAATCACATAGTTCTAGGAAGTCAGATGAACCAATTCTAAACTTGTTTGGAAGTGTGGAAAATCGGTTCCAAGATTGTAAATATGAAAAAGGATTTACAAAGTAAAGATGTCGACATACTTGGAACATGTGTAGTAATTCTTATCTTTTATTGTTCAAAGATATTCCTTAATAACTAAAGGAGAATCCCGGATCGAAATTAATTGAGAATCTTTTAATTAAGGTTTTTAGTTTTTATATGCTTTTAATTTCCAGCAATTAAATGCATATCTTTAGAAAATAAAAATTGGTAATGTGCATTTTCTAATTGGAGATTTTCTACTGAGATTTCGGTCAATATTTGGACAGTGCATTTCCAGGAATTATGAAAACCGATTTTGGCTTTATTGCATATCTTTGAGAATATTTGGTTTTGGAAATTCCTTGGTGTCCAAACTTCCTTGGTCTATAAATATTGAAGTTTGCATTTTGAGCAAACTAATCCTCAGAGCTAGAAAAACTACCTAGTTGTGTTGTTACTGGTGGAGCCGTCTATTCGGAGAGGAAAGTACCCTAATTAGGCGAAATCTCTTACGACCGCTCGTTTTAAAGACTTCTTTGGGATTGGGAAGCTCTACGAGTACCGTTGGTGGGAAACTATATAATTGCAGTTTATTATTAGTTTTCGATTGATTTGATTGACTAACGGTTGTTGAACTTTGATTACACCTAGTTTGTTTATGCCTAAGAATCTTCTCTTCTGATATAATATTCACTCAAACTAGATCGAAGTGTCGATGGGGATCTTTAGACTTTTTGTAGATCTAAAGACGTCTTGTGATAATCCATCGTTAACAGACTCTGTTCTGTGTGTGATTGATCACAAGAGATTCAAGTTGTTTGTGTGCAGGTGTTTATTGAAGATCTAAGGAGATTTGAAGACAAATAAGATTTCTTATTTGAGTTCATAATCTTTGGTGTGCACAAAACTTGATCGGCTGGGGATCCAACTATAATCGGTTTATCTTTGTGATAGATTGGATTGATTAGTTGTGTAGATCGACATCAATACATTTCTTTGTTATTTATAGTATTGATTGCATAGTCTAAACAATTACTTTGGTAGTTGTTGAATAGATAAATCTAAGAACCCGACAAAGGAGTTTATTGGGATAAACGGAAGATCCTTTTGTCAAACTCATATCACGTTGTTTAAAAAGAGTTGTTACCGAACAGATTTGTTGTTCCTTTACTGTTTGGAATACAAACCAAAGGAATTGTTCCAAGTGCGTGACTTATTACAAGTTGGAGGCACAGGGATACTGAGGGAACTAGGTGAACTATAGGTTTTGTTGCTTGGTCTCAACTATACGAAGTTGGTTTAGATTTTGTATAGCGGCTTAATTCTGAGAGTATTCAATTATGGACAAGGTCCCGGGGTTTTTCTGCATTTGCGGTTTCCTCGTTAACAAAATCTTGCTATGTCTTTTACTTTTCTATTTTCGCAATTATAATTGTTTTTATTATAATTAGAAGTAAAATACACAAACGTTAGTTCCGAATATACTTGATATCAATCCTATAGAGTTTGGTTAAGTCCGAACCTATTATCAAGTAATCATACTTCGTTGTTGTATTATCTCGATCTTGTATCCATAGTCAATCACGCAAGTTATCTTGTTGTCGTATTGTCTCTATCTCGTATCCATAGACATTCACACGGAGTGTGAACCAATTCGTTGTATTGTCTCGACTCAGTCCATAAACAATCACTTTTGGTAAAGGACTTATAGGTGGAAAAGTTTTAGATTGATGTATATTTGGGCACCCTCGTCTTTTCAATTGGTATCAGAGCAGGAAAACACGAAAAGATCTAACAATCTGTGTTTGGTGCGATCCAACCTATAAGAAATGAACTCGAGTTCTCATGAATCGACTTCAATTAACGTAATGCCAAGATTTGACGGAACAAACTATCTATGGTGGAAATCTGCTATGAGATCTTTTTTTCAGTCACGAGACTTTAATACATGGCTATTAGTCGTCGATGGTTATAATCGCCGAAAAGTAGAAAATTCGAAAACTGAGTAGAAAATTCAGAAACTGAGTTTAAACGCTTAGTGGATTTTTCAAACAAATAAAAGGCTTTTGCTAAGCAGAATTCAGATGATTTGAATGCTATTATACATGCTGTATGTCGTTATCTACAACATCATGTATCAACATGTCAAACTTCGAAAGAAGCTTGGGATAATCTTCAGATCGTATTCGAAGGAAATACATAAGAGAAAGAAGCTAGACTTCAAACTCTTACGTCCGATTGGGAAAACCTTCGAATGCATGACAACGACTCTTTTGAAGAGTTTTATATCAAACTCTCTTAGATGGTAAATGCTTCTTTCTCTCTTGGAAAGACTATTTCTGAAAAAGATATAGTATGCGAAATTCTCATATCGTTTCCATCTAGATACGATTCTCAGAAGCATGCAATCATCGAAGCTAATGATATTTCCTCCTTATCGAGAAGTTCCCTTGTCGTAAAACTAAAGATATTTGATCAAGAGTATCCGTCTAAACAAAAAGACAATCTGGCCTATAAAGCTGGTAGAAAGGTTCCTACCCGATGTCCGGAAAACTCCCAAGATCAGGAAGATCAAAATGTTGAAGATGAAGCTGAACTAAATCATCATTTGTCTCTTATTACTCAACGATTCAAGAAATTGTTGAGACACCGAAAAAGAGAATCCCCTGTGTCAAAAAGAAATCACATTTCTACACATAAGCGTGAAGACAATTGGGATGATAATGATGATATTCCTCAATGCTACAAATGTAGAGGATTTGGTCATATTTCTCCGGATTGTCCAACTAAGGATAACCAATGGAAAAGAAATGCATATACTTCAACCCTTGACTATTCCCCCTGACGAGGATGATCAAGACTATATGGTGGATAATATTCCAACCATTGCAGAAGTCTCTAACTCTAAAATTCTTTCTACTTTAGATACTCAAGAAGAGTTTACTCCTACGATTTTCAAAGAAATGTTTCCATGTAAAGATAAAAGAACTCATCTTCATGAATCTGACATCAATGGAATAAAATCATCGCTTGATCAACTCAAACGGAGTTTTCTGAATGATAAAGAAAAATTTAACAAGCGACTTGAGAAAATCGAGGTCTCTTAATGTTCCGAAAAGGTACAAGTATCTAAACTTATTCTCGACATTAAATGTTGTCAAGATGAGATAAGGAAGTTAAAAGCATAAAATCAGAAACTGAGAGATAAACTCAATTGCTTTGGAAAACCATCACCTGGTATAAATGCATCAAAAGGCAAGAAAGCAAGGTTAAATAAATTTGTGGAATCAAAATCCAGAAACCGGAATACTTCTGGTGTTTGTTTCCAATGCAAACAAAGAGGGCATTATCAAAAATAGTGTCCTGATACTAAACAGAGAGGGAGACTCTATAAACCAAAAAATTCAAGATCTAAGTCTAGATCAAAAATCACTTCTAAAAAGAAGAATAAGATTTTCGAACATCAAGATCTTGCATCAAGATTAAGGGTTGAACCTAAAAGTTCAAACACAATAGCTTCTCAAATCTTTAAGGATGTTGAAACCTTCAAAGGAAGAAAATTCAACAACCGAAAAATGACAACCTAATTGGTTATCATAAATCCTTACTTGTTACCCTCAAAAAGTATACAGTAAGGATATGAATGTAAATATTTGGATAAAAATATTTCTAAAAATAATTTTTCGGTTAAGAATTTAATTGAAATAATATTCTCAAAGATTTTGAGAGAAAGTTCTTGAACTTATAAGAGGAGAGTCCTCTTACCTCATTTTATAGAGCTTTGACAGAATGTCTACCTCTAACTGCAACTCTCGCAAAACCGAAAAAGTCTGGACCATATTATTTCCTAACATATTTTTTTTGATAATTCAAAAATTTGTATTAATAGATAACAAATTTACAAAAGATAGTTTACAAGAAAAGAGGTCACAACAACCCCAAAAACTTGCAAACTATTTGAAAACAAAATAAGTAACATTTGGATATTCAACCGAAAGCAAAAAATTAAGTCTTCCATCATGATGTAAACCCTCCTCCTTACTAAGAAAACATCCTCTTTTTTCCATAGCATCTGCAGAGAAGTTCGCCTCCCTATAGGTATGAATAAACCTTATAGTATCATAATGCCTACAAACTGCCATCCACCTTTGTCTAGAAAACCAAGGAAGATTAGTATTCTTCAAAGCTTCCACAACACTAGAAGAATCAGATCTTATGCAAATGCGCCTAAAACCCCATTTAACAGCCCACTCCATACCCATAATAATACCATACAATTCAGCCAAGTAATTAGTTGTAATTCCAAGGACAATAGAAATAGCTCCAAGGACCAAACAGTTTGCATCTCTTGTTACAACACCAGCACCCGCAACACCTGGGTTTCCACGCGCCGCACCATCACAGCAAATTTGAACTTCATTTTCTTCCGGAGGCTTCCAATAACATTCAATTGGCTCACGAACCTTAACCTTTCTATGTTAAACCAAAGATATCATTTATCCAATTCCATGCACGGCCAGCGAAACTGTAATGGAAAAGAACATGATTAAGAGTCTCTTCCTCAAGACCACAGATGCTACACTTGCTTGCAAGCTGAATTTTGAATCTGGACTTAATAACGTCGTAGGTAGCACACGCGCCTCTGAGAAACTTCCAGTTCTGTGCAGCCATATTTGGGTGAATTTCTTTCTTCAAAATAAGAGACGCACCAGCAAAGGTGCTATATCTTTGACGAAGCAGGTCTTTAGCTGAGTTAACGGTGAAAGAGCCCTTATAATCTGGTGTTTTGGGGTAAAAACTGTTTCTGCTGGTTTTGGTAAATTTGGGTGTGTTGATGAGAAACGAACTTAAACCTTAAACAAATGCACTGCACAGGAGTACTTTAGATTCGAGAGATCAATCTGTACAATCCTGGCCTAAACCAAGAAATAGCCGTTCCAGTCTTGCTTCGGTCACAAAGTGAAGGAGAAGGGTTGATCTTAGGGAGGGAAGCGAAGAAGGTGTTGAGATCAGAATAGTTAACTCTGAAGGTGTAGCTATTTTATGACTTGTATCATAATATGGAACTGGCTTGCGGAATGTAAGATATCAAGTCTTTTGTGTATTTTTGGATACTTACGTTGTTGTTAACCAAAACTGTTGTGCCTGGCCAAAATAGGTAGAAACCTATTTATACAAGTCATAATTGAACGCACCCTGATCTCGTAGGAAGTGGGAGTGGTTGAGTGATGGAGAAGTGGGGTAATGTGTAAATGCTAGAAACCACGTCCCCGCTATGAAGGAAACGGGTTAGTTTACACCCACTACTTCTTGCTGCCACTAACTGCCCGCTTTACTGACACTTTCTCATAATGGGCGTGCTGCACGCCGCACGCTGTAAACCGCCAGACCAATACCCTGATGAGCATCCCCCAGTTTGTGACATGTTTGATGTCTCGAGTATTTTCGTGGAAAATGTGCAGCAGATTGCTGAGTGGGTCTTGTTTGCAAGACCTAATTATTCTGATTAATTGTACGCCTACTAGGTGGCGGATAGCCATGTGTGGCAAGTCAAGTCAGGAGACTTGCCACAGGAGAATGACGTGTGATGTTATTAGGTTAGTCTTGGTTGGTCACCTAAGACTTACCATAGGCCGGTCAATTCCGTGGCGAACTTGGACGACTGAGATTGTAATTCATGAGAGAAGGTGGCCATTGATTATGGGCACATTCAGTTGGCACCTGGTAATGGCATAGTGGTGCAATTGGCACATGCCAGTGGCATAGTGGCGCGAATAGCGCCTGGCGTAGCCGCGGTCGTTATATCTTGACATATTGGTGTTAGATCCAAATATGGCTCAACAATATCGGCTCCAGTTGCCGTATCAAACTTAATGCCCTAGGTGGCATGATTGGTGTAGCGGCCCTATCTAAATTAGGGTTTGGCATGCCAAAAACTTAATTAGCGCGTGTGGCATGTGGCCATGGTACGGTGACGTTTTGGCATGTTGCTGCCACAGCATGGCATGTTGGCATGCCGATTAACATGCTGGCGCGGTTTGGGGAATTGATTAACCAATTAGCATGGTGGACGTTTGGCATGGTTTGGCCTTTTAACGCGTGTGACGAGTTTAGGGCGACCTGATTGGTCAATCGAAAAGGGGTCGGCCAAACATAGGGCGTGGCAACATCTCTAGTACGCGTGGCGCATTTAAATCGACCTGATTAGCCGATAGGAAAGAGGGCCGGCAAGTATAGGTCCGGCCACATTCCATGTGCATGTGGCGGATTTAGAGCGACCTGATTGGTTGATGGGAAAGAGGAGGGCCGACAAGCAGCATGGGGGCGTGGCCATCTGCAGGTGGCGCCGGCTGTCCTATGGCACGAACACACCTCCTTTTGTTGTTGCTCATATTTTTCGCGTCTCCTCTTTTATTTCTTGTTTTCTGATTTTGGGTAGGACTTTGCACCTACTAATCCATGGCGGATCAATTACCTAGTTTGCCTAGGTTTAGTTTCAACCAGCATGGTCTGATATACTGCGCAGGGCGCAAAAAACCTAATTTTTTGCAAATTAATTAGGTTGATATTGGAATGTTGTGAATTATCACAAAATTGATTGAATTCTGCGTGTTGACACAAAGTTCTTTAAATTTATTGCCAGAGAGCAGCATGCCTTCCGACTGAGTACTTTTATGCAAAACTTAACCTCGATACTTCGGGAAATTCATGCTACTCAGCTGCGAGTGAACACTAATTGTCATGTCATATCAATATTAAGGGTTCAGCCGGGGAACACAGCACAGAAAGTATTCAATGAGTCCTATATTAATGAATAATACAGGCAGAGTGTCGAAATTTATAGAATATCTGGGATTGTTGCTACATGCACCATTCTGGATAAATTTCAGGTAAACATATTGAATTGCTCAATAAATGCGCAAGTGAAGAGGTTGGGTATTCATCACTTTCGAATGGCTCCGTCTCTTTGCAGAATGACGGCACATTAAGTTCCCTTCTTAGCGCGTAACAGTGGCACTGTTACAGGGTAAGAATTAGATGGTGACAGACGAGAACAAACTGAAAAAGCGATGCATGTGGGGATTACCAGGAAATCTTGATCGACCTTTGGCGGCAAATACGAGCGACTGGTGATCTTTGTACTGGCATGCTGCTAGCTTGGCCACGGAGTGTTGCAGGTTGAGCGGCTGGCCTGGCCACGGAGCGTTGCAGGTTGAGCGGCTGACCTGGCAACGAAGTATTGCAGGTTGAGCGGCTGGTGTTCCTCGTGCTGGCGCGCTGCTAGCTTGGTCATGGAGGTTGGTGCCATGGAGCGTTGGTGCCGCGGGCCCAGCTGCCTTCTTCCGTGGGAAAAACCTCCTCTACCCGAATTCCAAAAGTGATATGCATATAAAAGGGTGTGCTAACTTCCTCCCCTTTTATTATTCGTTCGTCTGCTTCTTGTGTTCGTTTGCAGCAGCTCGATCATAGGCGTGCCAATCGTCAGCGGCAAGGTAAGTTCATCTTGTCTTCGTATTTTAGCTGTGAGTGTAATATCCATGAGTAGTTTATCAAACTTCAACATTTATCTCGGTGTGAATGACTTTCTTTGTTAGCGGCGTCAACGGCAACAAAGCAATCTCCACTAGTTATAATCAGCAGCAAGGAGAGCCAAGAGAACTCAAGGTAGGTGCTCTTTTTCTATTTTGCGCATGTAGCCACCCAATAATACCATCGATCTTCTCTAGAATGTGTAATAAGGTTCTGACTCCATAAGAATGAGCATCTAACCTCGCCAGTGGATTTCAAAATTTACCAAACTCCATTGCACTCCTGGGATGGATGGATGAAATATATGCTCGGCAATGATCATGTCAAGGCTAATATTTGAGAGTGTAGCTGTGTTGTTGATCCGTCCTTAAATTAAATTATTTGGTGTCTGGACTGCTGAGCCGGTCTCTGGAAGGCTTATTCTTTCCTTTCTGATTGCGATGATGATATGATGTGGAAGCTTGTATGGTCGAAATCTTCCGGAGCCGTTGGGTGAAGTAGACGAGCTGAGAGGCGTTCCGTTACCAATGTGCAACTATCAAGTCTTCAAGAACTTCATTCCAAGCGACATCCTTCGAACCATCTTCTGCACCTCGAACTATTGTATCGAATGGGATGCGATGAGCAGTCCCCAGTTACACTTCTGTCTGGTCATAGATCCGATGACGTGGCCGGATATGTGAATATCTCCGTGGCGTGCTTTTGGGAGTCTTTGATGAACGTGTACGGCTTCATGCTGAGAAATTCTTGCGTCTCGTAAAGCTTCGATAGTGCCGATATTGACATCAGAAATAACCTGGAGCTTGGGAAGTGAAGGCATCCAATGCTGGTAGTCCCCATGTGTAATTATCCTGAGCCTATTTTCTCGTGGAAGATGTGCTTCTACTTCATTCGCTGGTAAGGTGGTGACTGCATTTAAACTTCTAAACCTTAAGGAGGCTTCAGTCCCCAAGTGTAGCCTACTTTGATTGTGCCACCTTGAATCCACACCTATGGGATTTGATACAAGCTTATTGTAGTCTCCTGGATGCGATGCTGGGATGCTTGGAACATCACATGGATGAAATATACTGGATAACGAAGAGGTAGAAGTGAGAGAGTTATGTTGTTAATCGTGGCTCCCCCTGTTTCTTCAAGAAAAATGTTTCAGCCGTGTCTATGAAGTTATCTCATGAATCTTTGATTGTTGTCGGGGATGAACTGCGATGAGCAGCCCCGGGTCGCACTTCTCTTTAGTTACTGAAGTTGTTTTCTCTGAGTAGGCTTAGGATCTGTCGCGGCCTCGTAAAGTGTTGCAGGCGCCTTCCAGACAGAGAGGTGATGATATCCTTACGTTACACCTTTGAAGAGTATATGACCTTGTCGTGGTTATGACTTTTTGGTTGATCGTGTCTTCTGGGCTTTGACAGTGAAGGGATTCCGTGTAGAGCCTGAGTCCCCAAGTGTGGTTTACATGTTTCTATCTTGTATGTCCGGTGGGTCGACCATGATAAAGATATCACCATCTTGCATATTTGTAGTGGTTGTTGCTATGGTGAACCTCTGGCTGGTATCAACAAACGAGCAGCAAAGGTTCTTGGCAGCAGCTGTGATCAGAAGAGACTACATTGTCGTGGGAACAAAGTAGGTTGGCTGGAATTGCATGGGCGTCCATGGAAGCAAAGGGATTGGCTGGATGTGTAAGCGAGTAAAACCGTCCACGACCATGAGCTTTTGCGGGATGGGACAAAAGTGGCCACAACTACGAACCTTGGATGGTTGTGATCACGATCCTTGACAGGGAGGAGTGTGGCGGCTACGGCACGATCCTTGGCAGGAAGGAGTGGCGGCTACGGCACGATCCTTGGCAGGAAGGAGTGGCGGTCACGAGCACGAACCTTGGCAGGAAGGAGTGGTGGCTACGGAACAAACCTTGGCAGGAAGGAGTTGCGGCTACGGAACAAACCTTGGCAGGAGGGAGTGGCGGCTACGGCACGATCCTTGGCAGGAAGGAGTGGCGACTACGGCACGAACCTTTGCAGGACGGAGTGGCGGCTACGGCATGATCCTTGGCAGAAAGGATTGGCGGCTACGGGCACGAACCTTGGCAGGAAGGAGTGGTTCGGACTAAAATTAGATCTAATCTTATGTGAAGTAAGGAACATGGAAAAGGATTTGCGAAAGGAAGCAAAGGAAGTCAATGACAATGTTATTAGTCTTGAATCAAGACTAGTAATCATAGAAGATGATTAGAATCCTGTGAAATCTTCTGATCCGGCTTCAACTTTGAAGGAAACTCTAAAAGGATAAAATTAGAGTTTCAAAATGGAGAATAGATATCAGTTTTTGATTGTATAAGGTCTATTTTGAATAAAACTATCTCTTATTATGAATAAAATACTCTTAGCACAGCAACCTGTTCAATTAATGTAGTAGTATGTTGTTGGAGCTTAGCTTGTTAAGCTTCCAACTAGTTAATATAATACTCTTTATTATGAATAAAATTATTATTTTATAATTTTTATTGTGATAGTTTTTCGATCACATAGCCTTTGCTTGAATGCTTTATATTTTTGCTATGTATGTTATGGGATGTTTGATTTCGGTTTTCTTAACCTTAATATTCGATCTCATATGTGTGAACCCTTATGGTTTGGGTGACTTTTTGATTTAGCGGGATTGAGTTCTATCCCATGTTGGTAGGCTTTATCAAAGGATCATAAGGGGTTCCGATTGAAACTACTATGTGAAAAGTCACAATATGTTGAATCGTTTTTGGTTTAGCATAAAAGCATATGTGTTTCAGGGTTTCAACTTTTGCATCGCATTAGTTAAAACCGATTTTCAACCTTTCTCTGGTAAAGTTGGTCTTTGTTATTGTTCTTTTGTTTTGGCGGGAGGATGACAACACAACGGGGGGGAGTTCTATATGAACTTGCGCTTAATGACATATCTTTCGGGGTGAAGAGGATGCGAAATCTGAGGTAACGAATTTGTTAGTTAATCGTTTTCATGTTTAAGAAAAACCTAATTTTATTGCATATATTTATTGCTTTTGCTTAACAAAATTTCTGTACAATTGATGTTTATTCCATTATTTGTGTATGGATGTATGTGTGTGATTCAATTGTTTCCGGTTAATAAAAACTATTGTTATCTTTCTTTATGGTTTGGTATCAATTGTTTAGGCTTAAGAAATTTCGGTGCAATTGCGGTACTATAATGTCTATGTTTGTTTAAATTGCTTCTAGTTGAGATAAATAATTATGCAAGTTGATTTATTTGGTTTGTATGAATTGTTTATGGATTAACAAAAAGGTTTTCAGGATCAATTGTTTAGTCCAATTCGATTCCAGATAAGAGAAACTAAGTTAATTCTAATCTTAGTTAGACTTATCGAAGTGGAGGTTTCGGTTATTCAAGTCTAATCGAATGCCTTAACAAGAAATGCTAGTTAACTAACCTAGTACTTGTCTTGTTTAAAAGTGAAAGGTCTAAGTTATTATTTGAATAATTAGAACCTGATAAGAAAAATAAAGTTAATTCTGATCTTTATTTTGGTCTTATCAAACAAGCGATTGTATTAGTGCAATCGGTTTAGCAAAAGAACTAAGGTGCTTAGTCAATTTATGATTTGCTAAACTATTAGGGAAAATTGCTTCGGGCAATTGTTTCCTTGGTAAAATATCAAAATAAAATTACTTTGTAATTTCGGTTTTGATATTGGTTATCTAAAATGGTGTGTGGAACCCTCGTGCTTAACTCTTATAGGTTGCAAATCTTTTAAGATTTGTAAGATCCTTTCGGTTTATCTTTTATTTGCTCATACCTTTGTCATTTTGTGACAAAAAGGGGGAGAAATATATGGATTAAACAAGTGATTTGGTATCACTAAGGAAAGGACAATGGTGCTTAAACGTTATATCTAACGAAAGAGTAAAGCATAGACTAAGGGGGAGTAACATATCATATTGATACTTGTGGTTATATTAACTACAAAGGGAATAACAAAGACGTGCGGATTGAAAATCTACCTATCTTATCTTTAGGGGGAGTATTAACTTTGTTATTATAATGTAACAAGTGGAATTTATGGATTGAATGTATACAGGTTATTGTGCTGTTGAAACTTAGTATCAAGCGTATGTGTAATGAATTTTGTAATTTGTTTATCCATATGATATAAGAGTTTTGTCACTAAAATTGACAAGGGGGAGATTGTTAGAGCATAGCTCGGTTGAACCCACCAAGCGTTGGTATGTCAAGTTTGGTTGTAATATTTTAGTGAACAAAAACTCATTTAAAGAGTCGCTTGATTATTTACTAGAGTCAACTTCGTATAGGTTAGCTAGAAAGTTACTAGGATATGAGACTTACAAGTATTACGTAAAGATTTGAAGAATGTGAAGAAGTAAAGAGCTACATCAACGACATCATCCTTCCTCTTGAGGTTAGTAATATTTGACTTTAACTGTTTCATTCCTAACGTATCTTTCATGTCGTGCATATTGAAAACATAACTGCGAAGCTGTGAATGATTATACTCTAGTTAGACATAGTATTAAGGAATTACAATATGAAGTATAACGTCTATCTTTTGAACTTCGTATATAAGACATCGACATAATCGTATGAATGCTATTGTGATTATGTATGGGTATGGGTGAAGATTTCGTCCTAGGAAACAATGTTTTACATTCGTTTAAAGGAAGTACAATTCATAAACTTGTTTTGTGAATCGAAAGGGAAATCGCTAGGCTTATTGGTATTGTTATTCATTGCAAATATTTGGATTACGAATATGTGTGTTTAGTACAACCGCTCATAACTTGTTTATGTATCTCGGTAAAACTATTCACAATGCCTGACTTTTGTATTGGTATGACTTTTATTAGTGAAACCGATCTTAAGTAATCACCTGAGATGGTATGATCGATATTTTGTAATTGGTATGACCAACACTAGACATTGGGTAACCGATCCTAGTAAGAGGTACAACCGATCACAAGTATGTGGAATCGATCCTTGTAAGAGGTGCAACAAGTCTTAGTAATTGGTAACCGATCCTATGACTTATGCAACCGATCACAAGTAAATACCATAATAATGTGGTAACCGATCCTAGTACCTAGTCAACCAATTTTTGGAAAGCTAGGGTGACCGATCCTAGTACCCACATGGAGGTAGAACCGTCAAACCCAT
Source organism: Papaver atlanticum (assembly GCA_023531105.1). Lineage (NCBI taxonomy): Eukaryota > Viridiplantae > Streptophyta > Magnoliopsida > Ranunculales > Papaveraceae > Papaver > Papaver atlanticum. The sequence goes on along the minus strand of JAJJMB010002559.1, from coordinate 2,569,206 downwards.
TAATGGTGATTTGATAGGATAATCAATCACATAGTTCTTGGAAGTTAGATGAACCAATTCTAAACTTGTTTGGAAGTATGGAAAATCGGTTCCAAGATTGTAAATATGAAAAAGGATTTACAAAGTAAAGATGTCGACATACTTTGAACATGTGCAGTAATTCTTATCTTTTATTGTTCAAAGATATTCCTTAATAACTAAAGGAGAATCCCGGATCGAAATAAATTGAGAATCTTTTAATTAAGGTTTTTAGTTTTTATATGCTTTTAATTTCCAGCAATTAAATGCATATCTTTAGAAAATAAAAATTGGTAATGTGCATTTACTAATTAGAGATTTTCTACTGAGATTTCGGTCAATATTTGGACAGTGCATTTCCAGGAATTATGAAAACCGATTTTGGCTTTATTGCATATCTTTGAGAATATTCAGTTTTGGAAATTCCTTGGTGTCCAAACTTCCTTGGTCTATAAATATTGAAGTTTGCATTTTGAGCAAACTAATCCTCAGAGCCAGCAAAACTACCTAGTTGTGTTGTTACTGGTGGAGCCGTCTATTCGGAGAGGAAAGTACCCTAATTAGGCGAAATCTCTTACGATCGCTCGTTTTAAAGACTTCTTTGGGATTGGGAAGCTCTACGAGTACCGTTGGTGGGAAGCTAGATAATTATAGTGTATTATTAGTTTTCGATTGATTTGATTGACTAACGGTTGTTGAACTTTGATTGCACCTAGTTTGTTTATGCTTGAGAATCTTCTCTTCTGATATAATATTCACTCAAACTAGATCGAAGTGTCGACGGGGATCTTTAGACTGTTTGTAGATCTAAAGACGTCTTGTGATAATCCATCGTTAACAGACTCCGTTCATTGTGTGATTAATCACAAGAGATTCAAGTTGTTTGTGTGCAGGTGTTTATTGAAGATCTAAGAAGATTTGAAGACAAAGAAGATTTCTTATTTGAGTTCATAATCTTTGGTGTGCACAAAACTTGATCGGCTAGGGATCCAACTATAATCGGTTTATCTTTTTGATAGATTGGATTGATTAGTTGTGTAGATCAGCATCAATACATTTCTTTGTGATTTATAGTATTGATTGCATAGTCTAAACAATTACTTTGGTAGTTGTTGAATAGATAGATCTAAGAACCCGACAAAGGAGTTTATTGGGATAAACGAAAGAGACTTTTGTCAAACTCATATCACGTTGTTTGAAAAGAGTTGTCACCGAACAGATTTCTTGTTCCTTTACTGTTTGGAATACGAACCAAAGGAATTATTCCAAGTGCATGACTTATTGCAAGTTGGAGGCGCAGGGATACTGAGGGAACTAGGTGAACTGTAGGTTTAGTTGTTTGGTCTCAACTATATGAAGTTTGTTTAGATTTTGTATAGCGGCTTAATTCTGAGAGTATTCAATTATGGACAAGGTCCCGGGGTTTTTCTGCTTTTGCGGTTTCCTCGTTAACAAAATCTTGTTGTGTCTTTTACTTTTCTATTTCCGCAATTATAATTGTTTTTATTATAATTAGAAGTAAATTACACAAACGTTAATTCCGAATATACTTGATATCAATCCTATAGAGTTTGGTTAAGTCCGAACCTATTATCAAGTAATCATACTTCGTTGTTGTGTTGTCTCGATCTTGTATCCATAGTCAATCACGCAAGTTATCTTGTTGTCGTATTGTCTCGATCTCGTATCCATAGACGATCACATGAAGTGTGATCCGATTCGTTGTATTGTCTCGACTCAGTCCATAGACAATCACTTTCGGTAAAGGACTTATATGTGGAAAAGATTTAGATTGAGGTATATTTGGGTACCCTCATCTTTTCAGGTCTGACTATTCCCTATAAGGTAATCTTCCTAATCCAGAAGAATAAATTAATCTCTTGATAGAAGATGTTCGGTCATGAAAATCAACTTTCTACTGGAAAAGGAACTTCACTCTACAAAGATTGAAAATATGGAATATCACTCTGTGTTTTTGAATCACAATTTACATCTTGAGTGTTAATGAACACCAATTACGCTTGTACGTTCAAAAGGCATACTTACCAACATGAACTATTACTACCAACATGAACAATTATTGTACACGGTTCCAGAACACTAGACCATATGTATATATTCTTCTATCTAATATCAAGGTGGAAATCTCACATGCTTACATGAATTCCTAATAAAAATTTCATTTAAACTGAGAATGTGTTTGCTTGGATCTCAAGTTACCTTAGCTTGAATTCAAAGATACCTAGAGCCTTGAAAATCTACAAATAGAGAGACGCTTGCAACATGATTTCTTAAACCCTAACACTTTTATGTAAGTCCTATTTACTAAGCTAAATTCACCATTATAACCTAAGTTTTCTCTGTGAAACAAAATTAGGTTACGAATTAAAGACTTCACTTAGGGATTCGAGACTATCTTTTACCTGATAATTCTTGTTCTTATCGATCTTTGAGGTTTTCGTAATCTCAGATAAGGAACGATATAGATACAAATCGCAAATTATGTTCGTGTCAAACTTTGTGATTCCTCAAGATAGATATCTAAACTTTTTATTGATTTGTTTGAATTGTTATTGAGAGGTGGATAGGAATCCAGGCTTCCAAGCTAACTAAGTGTAAGTGTTCCGGATTCGTGAGGTTTGCTGGACTTTGTCTATTGCTAACAGATTTCCAAACCTAAATTGAAAAATCAAAAGGGAAATCAAATAGGCTGATCTGTTAGAGGAAGATTGGTATCAAAAGTTTTCACTTAGGTTGATGTAACTCTTAGGTTGTAAAGGACGTCACCTATGGGATTCAATTGCGTAGATCATTGCAAGGTTCAAGAGACGTAAGGAGCATGACTGTAGCTCAATTGGTTGGAGGTTTAATTCGGTCATAACTACATTCCAATCCGAAGTCTGATTGTAGGCTAGTTTATGTAGCGGCTTAATAGAATTTGGTGTTAAAAGCTGGACGAGGTCCCAGAGGTTTTCTGCGGGTGCAGTTTTCCTCGTTAACAAAACATCTGGTATCTTGTATTTTTCCTTTTTCGCATTATATCTTTTTATCTTGATAATAGGAATAACACAAGTGGTACATAATTAATCTAGATAGTTAAATTCCTTATAAATTGAGATAAAAATAAGACTCGTTCTTGCTGAGTTCATATCTCGAAAGATAAATTACAAGTTTCATACTTGTTAGAATTCGGATCCTCTTGATTTGGATACAACTAGATTGGCCTTGGATATTGATTTGTGAGATCGTACAAAACTTTATCACACATAATCAGGTTCACAAGAATATCCCGTTAATTTCCTGATTTCATCATACTTACATAAACGACACAAGCATGAATTATATCTAGAAAACAACCTAACGCAAAAGGCACACTAATCAAGTTTAATTCCCTAGATGCATTAGAAATCAGAATAATCAAAGCAACTGAACGTGTAAAAGCACTAATCTGATTTAATAAAGGTTATGATCCACTTGTAACTATTAGGATATATCACTATAAAAAATATTCAGAATTATGCTACTTGTAATCAGAATTATTCAACGTTTACGTATTGAAAACCCTAATCTAGCAACAGAGATGAAAACAAACTCATTCGATTCCGGACTCGACCAATCAAGCATTCAGATCATGTAACAATATTAATAGTGAATCATAAACTTTAATATTAAGATAACACTAATGTATCAAACCAAAAATCATGTATTGTTAAATCAAACTAATCCTTAACCAAAATAAAATTAACTACACATGTTTATGGAAACCATAACAAGAAGAAAGAAGAAAATAATGTGAAAGTGTGTGTTTCTCTCAAAAGAAGGAGTGGCTAGATCCCTAGGGAAAAAGAACTCCTCTCGTTTATATGTTTCTCCAAAAGGATACACTTTCCAAAATTAGGTTAAGTCTTCAAAGTCCATCTCCAATTGTTCCACCAAACCCATATAACCCATGAGTGAAAAATAAGTGAAAATACTGGGGGTACCAAAATACACCACAAACTTTTTCTTAGGCAACCTGTATGGACAAAACCTAAATACAATTCCGAGAGTTCAATTTAATGAATCCCAATCGAGGAATAATATTCAGAGTTATATCGCTTTCTCTAATAATCAAAAAGTTGACAGAACCAAATCCGTGAACCTAGTATACATGTGAAAGTTCTTGGACGATCTAAAAAATCAATATCCAAGAATCAATCAAGTCATATCCAACAAACAAGGATGGATATATCTACTTTGATTAATTTACTTACAACCTGTGATATTTCAATTATAAAGATAAACAATATAATGCGGAAAAAGAAATAACACAGACACCGGAAATTTTGTGAACGAGGAAACCGCAAATGCAGAAAAACACCGGGACCTAGTCCAGATTGAACACCAAACTGTATTAAGCCGCTACAGACACTAGCCTACTACCAATTAACTTCGGACTGGAATGTAGTTGAGACCAAATTAAGCCTTCACAACAATTCAGTTACAGTCGCGTTCCTTGCACCTCTTGAATCCCAGTAGGACTTCACACAAATGATTCCCTTAGCTGACGTCCTTTACAACCTAAGAGTTGCTTCAACTCAATTAAAGACTTTAAACCAATTTGCCTCCCACAGATAAGCCTATATGTGTGATTTCCTTTTTGATCATAGATCAAAATAAGACTGGAAATAGATTACAATAGATAAAGTCTAGCTAACCTAAAAATCCGGACTTATGCTTCCCGAAGAGCAGCCTAGATTATTATTCACCTCACAAGTATTAAACTTGTGGAATCAACAAAGTCCGATACGAAGATAACTTTGATGATTTCTATCTGTCTTGATTGATGGAGCAAGCTCAACAATCAATCAAGAACAGGATGCGAGATCTATCAAGATAAAAGATAACTGGACCTGGCTTCACGAATCCCTATGAAGTCTTTTTAGACGTTAAAGCGTAAAAGGGTTTTCGGAAGAGGACGACTCTAGTTTACAACTAGGACACACAAAGATAGTGTCGGGATTCAAAGATACCAGTTGTTTGAGGTTCCCCTTTTATAGACTTTCAAAGAATAGGTTGCTTTAGGTTTAAGCTAAGATAGCTTTGGAACCAAGCAAACAATATCCACCGTTAGATGAATCTTTGAATTTGATTAAGATAACAAGATATATACTCTAGTTAGGATGGATCGTAACCGAACTGTGTACAAAGACAACGTTCATAAAGGTTAGCCGAAACTAGCCAACTGAATTATAATTAAGCTTGAGCATTTTCATATAACACTTAAGACTTTAATCTTGAGTCACAGTCATGTGATCAAATATGTCTATAGTGTTTTTAGAGATTGTTCAAATACTATCTCACATAAATTATTTTATGTTCACTTGAAATTAATCGACAGGGTAAGTACGTGTACTTAAACCTTGTTCATGAACATATTTGGTACGTGTACCGGGTATGTGTACCCTTGAGACAATTTAGAGTTCCAAAACATACAGAACTTTTATGGTATGTGTATCGGGTTTGGATACCACACCGGTTCCAAAACCGACAGTTCTTTTTCAGTACGCGTACTGGTTTGTGTATTGTTTCAGGTTCACAGACTTTTTAAGGTATGCATACCGATATGCGTACCAAAAAGTTGTTGTCGACATATAGTTACCCGGTACGTGTACTAGGTACATGTACTACGGTTCCGGACTTATAACAGTTCTCCCAGTTTGTAAGACTGGTATGTATATTGTCTTTTATCCAAAATTATAGTAATTCTATATTTGTTTTTAAATCAATTTGAAACATTCCCAAATGACATCAATGACATATATCATTGTTCTAGGCTATTTTCGAATGATAATCTTGAATCGCAATTTTGATTGCGAAAATAAATTGTCCTTAACCGAAATTCATTAAGTATGAACAAATGTTCATTAAGCTTAGTCATATACATTTCGAGAACTAATTACCAAGATAAACTTGACTCAAAATTCTTTGATATGCTTATGATAGTCTAATTAGTTATATGTCAACGTCTCATAGATAAAAAAAAATTGAATATAACTTGAGAAATAGGTGGTTGAGTCTTCACTTACCTTTTGTTGAAGAAGTTCTCCAAAAGCTTCGGTTGATCTTCGCCTTCAAACGGTAGAACGCAATGATGACTGTCGTGATGTCTGTTTCTCAACTACAACTTCTATCCTAATCCGAGACTTAACTAATTGTATACTAGAAATCAAGATATAGCTTTGACAACTAAATTTGACAACAAGCTTGAGATAGCAACACTTGTGAGTTCGGCCGAGTAATGCTCTAACAATCTCCCCCTTTGTCAATTTTAGTGACAAAACTATCAATACATATGGATTAAAAATAAAGCTTCAAAAACACCTCGAATCCATCATGCTTGATTTTATTGGTTTCTTCAACTCCTTAAATTCTTCGTTATTTCAAGTTGCAATGATTCTAAACGTGTTCAACCCAACATCGTTGTTGTTGAAGATCCGTATCCGTAGCGATAAAAACTTTGAAAACAAATATTCTCAATCGTCGTTATACAGAAACATAGTATTATTATATTCTCCAAAGTTAAATTGTATCACAACATTGAAGTAATACTACGGTGATATGTTTCCCCCCCTCAATCAATACTTACATCTTTTGCATAATAGGTGAAACCTATAGATTATTGATTCACTCCCCCTTACATAATGATCTGTAAACCATATTTATGTAGTGTGAAACTACTAATCAATGCTCCCCCTTTTTGTCACTAAAAATTGGCAAAGGTACGAAAATCATGGGATTGTAATGAATTCAACCAAAAGATACTTCTAGATTTAACGAAGTTAGATATAATACATAATAACATAGTTAATATGTAACTCCTAATATAAACTTTATTTAGATGATATCACATAGTAAGAAATACTTAGCGCTCATCTAGGAGATTTAAGATATAAGGATCCCCTATAAATTCCACAGCCACACACCTCACAAAGATATAGCAATTAAGCACAAGTTCATTTAAGAACTCTCCCCCATTTGATGTCATTCCCAAGAGAACAACATGGTGACCTTACTTTAATGAAAAAGAAGGATTTTGTTGGACATTAACAAATCACATGAATTTGTATCCTGAACATCGACTTGAATTAATTTCCGCGCCAGTTACGAACAAAGAGATAATTTTAATCGGTATGACTCAAAATAAGAAAATCTTACGGAGTGAAAAGTGCAGTAATAACACAGGAGTGTGATCACAAGTAGATCGATACTGCAAGAAAATTTCTCAAAAAGTTTGTTCTATTTTTAGTTTATAAAAACATAATAGATTTCACTTCTGAGTATATATGAGATATCATTTCAATTTAAAAAAATGTAAAGGACACATATATATCATAAGACTTTGCAATATATTAAACCAATAATGATTACATACTGCAAGTTCATCTTCCAAAAACTCTAGAATTTAAATAAATAAATCTAAAAACATGCAAGATGAAAACGTTGGAAATAGCTTGTGTAATCAAAATTTATGCTATACCAAACCCTAGTTATCCTTCTCAAAAGCAAGAATAAATTCTCACAAGAAGTTTCTTAGAAAAATAACATAGAAAACAAATTAAACTAGATTTTTACAGACTCTTCATCATTATTGAGACCCTTGAATTTGTCATCAAATGTATCCACAAGTTCTTCAGAGAAAATATTCTCATTGAGAAGATCACAAACATGAGATTTCATGAGAACAAGGTCAGCGGAAACCTTTTTCAACTCAGTTCTTAACATGTCTAGACCTTTTAGCATTTCAACAAGTTCTAGTTTTGCTTCCTCAAATTGTTTAAGAAAGTCATAAACAACATCCGCAGAGATCATTTCTTCACACTCAACATCTTGATGATCATATGAAAAATAACAATTCATACCAGGAAGATCTTCGGATAACTCAACAACTTCGCCATCAACCAGAATCCTCTTATTTCCTCTTGTTTCAATACCATCGCAATTAAGATCTTTCTCATGCTTTCGAAGATTCGTGACATAGAAGACATGCTTGGTTGCGGAACTCCTTGGATGAGAATTTCTCAATCATAAGTTAAGGTATATAAACGAGTTTGTAAGAGGTATTTTTTATGGGTTGACGGTCGGTTCATGACCTAACTTGAAGTTGGGGTTTTCGTACGGTCACAAGTGACAAATACGGGTACCTTCTCATGGTACGCAAACCGACTTCCTCAAAGAGTTTTAAACACATATTTTTAAAGGATAGTAAACATATTTTAGAGAGCACAAGGACATTTTTTAGTCCTGTAGTCACTTTACTTTCTTCTATGATCCATATTCCCTTTTTGAACATTAATACACTCTTAGCTCAATAAACAAAAGTTTAGAGCACAAGAGTAATAGTATTCATGAAAAAGGTTTTCATCATTAATGCTTGAAAATTCCGGAGTAAGGCTCAACAAGAAGTTATAACACTTTTTATTGAGAGCATAGAGAGATATGTAAAGATTGCAATATAAGAAAAAATCATAGCTCATCACTTTTAAGCACTATTTGAAACAAATAATACACCTGTTACAGCAATCCTTATCCAGCAGGATTTTTGTGGACAAGGTTCTAAGACTTGTGCCTAGTTTGCACAAGGGTGAGCCTTACACTCACCGGGAGAATTTTGTTGATGTTTACTCTTGTGTTCTGAAAGGGTGAGCCCTACACTCACCGGGAGAATTTTAGGGCTCACCCTTGAGAATTTTGTCCATATAGAATTTTGTTGATGTTTACTTTCCGTCCTTAGAGACACAGTTTTTTCTTGGTCAGAGAACTTAAACTGATCATCTCCTATCAAAGTAATAGTACTTTGATTATAGGTTTCTGATTGCGATTTTGTTGGCATATCATGAACAACAAGTGTTCTTAGTTATTCTAACTCATTGCCTTGTACAAAAGCTATTTTCATGGTAATTTCTTTGGATTCACTATCGCAATGTGGAGTAGAATTCTTACTCGTTAATCGTTCGTTCTCCAAGGAATTATCTTTAAGTTTAGCTTCGAGTGAAAGAATTCAAGATTTCACTTTGGCATGTTCTTCAAGAAAAATCCTTGTTTTGGAGTCATGTTCAGAAATAATACAAATGAGAGTATTGATTTTGTGTTTCAGCCGAATGACCTCAGAAGACTAAAATTCTATACGCTTGAAAATTTCAGAACTTTCTTTGGCTGCTTCACGTTATACTTCTGAGACAGACTCATCCGTAAGATAATAGGGATAACACTTATCAACATCCAACTGTTTTATGGGAACAAAATGTTCGTCTCTATGAGAGTTTGAGAATTCAGACTCTTTTACGGAATCCATAAAAACCGTTTCTTTTAGAATAATAGACGTTTATCAGAGATTTTACTCTTGTCCATATAGTCAGATTGCTTTAAACATAGACTTATTATGTCTTAAACGTGTTTGCCTGCTCTGATACCGATTGAAAACACTAAGGGTACCAAAATATACCACCAACTTTTTCTTGGGCAACCTGTATAGACAAAACCTAAATACAATTTCGAGAGTTCAACTTAATGAATCTCAATCGAGGAATAATATTCAAAGTTATATTCTTTCTCTCACAATCAGAAAGTTGACAGAACCGTGAACCTGATATACGTGTAAGAGTTCTAGGACGATCTTAAAAAATCAATATCCAAGAATCAATCAAGTCGTATCCGACAAACAAGGATGGATGTATCTACTTTGATTGATTTACGCACAACCTGTGATATTTCAATTATAAAGATAAACAATATAATGCGGAAAAAGAAATAACATAAACACCAGAAATTTTGTTAACGAGGAAAACGAAAATACAGAAAAACCCCGGGACTTAGTCCAGATTTAACACCAAACTGTATTAAAACGCTACAGACACTAGCCTACTTCCAATTAACTTCGAACTGGAATGTAGTTGAGAACAAATTAAACCCTCACAGCAATTCAGTTACAGTCGCGTTCCTTACGCCTCTTGAATCCCAGCATGATTCCGCGCAAATGATTCCTTTAGCTGACGTCCTTTACAGCCTAAGATTTACTTCAACTCAATTGAAGACTTTAAACTAATTTGCCTCCCACAGATAAGCCTATATGTGTGATTTCCTTTTTGATCATAGATCAAGGTGAGACTGGAAATCAATAGCAATTGACAAAGTTTAGCTAACCTCAAAATCCGGACTTATGTTTCCCGAAGAGCAGCCTAGATCATTATTCACCTCACAAGTATAAAACTTGTGGAATCAACAAAGTCTAATACGGAGAGAACTTTAATGATTTCTATCTATCTTGATTGATGGAGCAAGCTAAACAATCAATTAAGATCAGGATACTCTAGCTATTAAGATAAAAGCTAGCTGGACCTGGCTTCACAAATACCAATGAAGTCTTTTTAGTCGCAAAACCCTAAAAGGGTTTTAGGAAGAGGACGACTCTAGTTTACAACTAGGACACACAAAGATACTGTCGGGATTCAAAGATCCCAGTTGTTTGAGGTTCCCCTTTTATAGACTTTCAAAGCATAGGTTGATTTAGGTTTAAGCTAAGATAGCTTTGGAACCAAGCGAACAATATCCACCGTTAGATAAATCTTTCAATCTGATTAACATAACAAGATATACACTCTAGTCAGGATGGATCGTAAGCGAACCGTGTATAAAGACAACGTTCATGAATGGTTAGCCAAAACTAGCCAACTGAACTATAATTATGCTTGAGCATTTTCATATAACACTTAAGACTTTAATCTTGAGTCACAATCATGTGATCAAATATGTTTATAGTGTTTTTAGAGATTGTTGAAATACTAATTATCTCACAGAAATAATTTTATGTGCATTTGAAATTAATCGACAGGGTAAGTACGTGTACTTAAACCTTGTTCTTGAACATATTTGTCATGGTACGTGTACCCTTAAGACAATTTAGAGTTCTGAAACATACATAACTTTTCCGGTATGGATACCACAGCAGTTCCAAAACCAACAGTTCTTTTTCAGTACGCGTACTGGTTTGCGTACCGTTCCGGATTCACAAGTTCACAGACTTTTTAAGGCATACATACTGGTATGCGTACCAAAAAGTTGTTCTCGACATATAACTATTCTGGTACATGTACTTGGTACATGTACTATGGTTCAAGACTTATAATAGTTCTCCCAGTTTGTAAGACTGGTGTGCATACTGCCATGTATCCAAAATTACAGTAGTTCTATATTTCTCTCTAAATATTCGAAACATTCCCAAATAACATCAATGACACATATCATTGTTCCAAGCTATTTTCGAATGATAATCTTCAATCACAACTTTAGTTGGGAACGATAAATTTTCCTTAACCGAAATTCATAAAGTATGAACAAATGTTCATTAAGCTTAGTCATATATATTTAGATAACTAATTACCAAGATAAACTTGACTCGAAATTCTTGATATGCTTACGATAGTCTAATTAGTTATGCGACAATGTCTCATAGATAGACAGATGAATATAACTTGAGAAATAGGTGGTTCAGTCTTCACTTACCTTTTGTTGAAGAAGTTCTCCAAAAGCTTCGGCTGATCTTCGCCTTCAAACGGTAGAACGCAATGATGACTGTCCCGATGTCCGTTTCTCAACTACAAATTCTATTCTAATCTGAAACTTAACTAATTGCAAACTAGAAATCAAGATATAGTTTTGACAACTAAATTTGACAACAAGCTTGAGATAGCAACACTTGTGAATTCGACTGAAAAATGCTCTAACAATAAGTCTCTGGAAATTTCTGTCCAAAATTGGTCGTCGGAAGTTGGTCAGAATCCGGTCAAAAGTTGTCTGAAATGTTATTCTGGTCACCTGAGTCAACTAATAGTCAACCGTTAAGTATGTCGTTTTTCAACAGTCAGTGGTAGGAGTCAGATCGGTTAAATCGGTTGAGTCAACTCTTCGTATTACGATTCCATCCTAGTTTCCCCTATTTACGGTTATTTACCTGCCAATTCAGGTCATTCTTCCCTGCAATTTATGTCCAAACATACATCTAATTCATGCAACCTAACAAAAATCAACTCATTTCTTGATCTATTCTTCATCTGCAATCCCATTCTCACCAAAAACTAATCAACAACACCACCAACACGGAACACCATCTCTTCTCTGGACACCTATATACTATAGCAAGCTTGAATCACTGCAACAACTGATAAGCACGTAAGTGTGACGCATTTTCACCCACAACTACATTATCTAGGACTCATTTTATTTCTAATAAAGTTGTTTTAAGTCTTTTCTAGGGAATAAGCTCTTGCGGCAAAATTGGATCGAAAAGTGGTGTTTTACACCCCAGGATAGAGTACTAAAGGCACCCCAGAAATGCACCGGAAGCACCCCAAAAATGTGTCGGAGGAACCCCGGAAAAATTACTATCTACGGCCAAAAATTACTATTTGCACCCCATAAGACAGGTGCTAAATGGACACCCGTGCAGGATTAGGGGGAGGACATGTTCTTCTCAAATTCAAAAAAATATTTTTGACGGGAAAATATTCCCTTTTACTGGCAGAATTTCAATCGGATGTTTGGACGTGATTTAGTGAGATTCAATCCCTGAAACTTAGTGGGTAGACGTGATATGACTATAGAAAGCTAGTATGGGTGATTTTATCGATCAAATTTGGCTGGATAACTTGTTTTAATCCAAACAGGGAGTTGGAGGAAAAACATGAGCTTGCACGAGTTGTGAGAAATTTAAACGTGTACTGCACATGTTTGGAAGACTTAATAGATATCCTGGAGCGTGAAGAAGGTATAGAAGGAAAGAAATACAGCTGCAGATGCGTGAAAACCAAAATCAATGAAAAAAATGAAAAAAAAATATACCCGAGTAAAAGAAGATTATTTGTAGTTAATGGAGGAGATTCAATGTCGCAATGATGTATAAATAGGCTTCTAGGATCTCATAGAAGGGGTATCGGGAGTTTGGAGGGCTGAGAAGGCTGGAGGAGGCGAGAATTAGAGGTTTACAGGCTCTGCTGCTGCTGTTTCTGCTGCTGCGGAACTGAAGAACACGAAGAACATAAGATGCCCAAAAACAGTCGTAACTGCTACAGTGTATGCGACCGTTCCAGGACAGTCTTATATGCTACAGTAACAACAGCACTTTACAATTATCGTTCTCTGTAACAAAGGTTTGTAACAAATATAATTGTTACAAAACCCGATTTTCACCATTTTTTCTCCTTTTCATCAATTATAAAACACTTTTGAGCATTTATAAAGATGAATTTTGAGCGTGTTTTCACCATGAAGAGCTAAACCCCAACACTGGGACGACAGAGGAGGTCGAACTTCTTACATGGGTAAATTTATTTTATTATTTTTTATGACTTTTGTACTAAAATTAATTGAAATATGATTTGATTAAATTGGTTGTCATTTGATTAGATGGGTCATGCTTAGCTTAGGTGATTTGATGTCCCATGCTTAACATTTACAATCAATGTTTTGAGAATCTACCTTGGCAAAAAATAGAGTCCATGTTTATATTTCTTGAGCTAAAATTGTTGAGAATAAATAAGTGAACCTTATGTTATGAAGATTGGCTAAATCCTTAGTCCCAGTACCTCTCGCCCATTGTTAATAGTCTTTGTATATATTTATTTAGTATTTTTAAAAAACTTTAATCTCTACAAATCCGAGTGAACGACAACCTCATTTCTTACCACTATCTAAAATTTGATCAATTTTTGGCGCCGCCGATGCGGATTTGTTTTAAGATTTAGAGTTTTTAGATTTTTATTCTTATGTTCTTTTTTACGTTTCTCGGGTATTTGTCTTTTTGTTGCAGGTTTTGAATCAAAGAGGAATTGGAGACGAAAGACCTGGGGGATTAAAAGCTAGACAAAGCGAAAAGAACGGAGAAAAGACGAAGATATTTTTATTTATTTAGTTATTTTATTTTTTTAATTAATTAGATTTTATTTTATTTTTATTTTTTAGATTTTATTTTTAGAAACTGTAAATAGGACTTTATTTTTGTTTTTTGTTTTTATTTTTGGAACATTAAACATTGGACTTTAATTATTTTTAAACCCTACGGAAGGGTACATTTTTTTTAAATACAAACTGTTTGTAGGGAAGGACGACGATTACGATATCGTCTCGGCCCCTCGGGTTCGTACATGACATAGGAGTCATGGCCCGAGTCGACTACAACCGTTTCATCGCCCGTCTGGTACGGGAGGTAAGCTTCTCAACACCCGCGAATCCCTTGTCAGCGGGTTTACTGTTTTCCTTAAGGTGCATATATGTTGAGGTTTTGAATACGGACTTTAATTTCTTAGTAAAGGGCAAGGCATGGCCATACAAGATAAGGGTACGGATTTCATCACCGTTCTCTTCTTGCCCGCCTTAGGAACACATAACCTACGCAAACCCAAGCTTAAAATACTGATTAGAACGAGACCGATAGGGTAACGAGCTTGTAGGAAAGTCATTCAAAGGGAAGTATTGGGTATCTTATTAGCTTAACTCAAAAGTTCAGGAAGATTACTGTGAGTCGACTAGAGCCGCCCTAACGGGAAACGTTGCCAAAGAGGTGGGGGTATCAAAGCTCCTCTGAGTTTCCCCTACTTCTCTTCGACTCACTTTATTCGGATCGATCTAGAGAGGTACCTAGTTTCCTTTTTGAGGAATAGAAGCTGGTCTAGAAACAATCTAAGGGAGCCATCATGCTTGTTGTTTGCTAGATTTTATAGGTTTGATTTGGTCGAGTGAGCCTTGCTTGTGATTGTGTAGAATTCCCTTGCAATTAAGAATGTCGAACTGGTATGATAGAAGCCAATACAATGAGTATCGACCTGAATTTGATTATAGACATCATCATTTTTATGATCATGGTGGGAATAGTAGTTGGGAACGCCAATCTTTTAAAGGTTACGGTTTATCCCATGGTGAGCCCAAGTACTATCCACACACGAATTTGTCTTACGAGATTAATTCTAATAATTCCTCTTTACTAGAGTCGACACGTAAGTTAGCTGAGACAGCACGTAAATTTGCAGAAATGAATAACTTAGTTATGGACGAGAATGCAACAAGTGAACTTTCTTTACCTTCTTTCCTAGATTATGTCAGGAAATCATGTGAGTCGGCCCAGAAGCTTTTGTTAGAGACCCAGAAAAGAACTTCTCTAAAAGATCTAATTATTCAAAATAGTGTTTCCGATTTTACTCTTGATATCAATGGTGAATATTTTCCTAATTTAGAGGACGAGGTTAGAATAAAAGACACTAATTATTTAGATAAGGTTCAATCATCTTCGTACTATTATGATGATGAGGATAGTAATAATGAAGAATCTGAAATATGTAGGCATAGTGATCAGGAAACTATTAATCCAATTGAGATTTGTAATGATTATATTATTTCTAGTTCAAATCCAAATAATTTTTATGATTATTCACCTATTCTAAAGGACGAGGATTTGATTAGGGATACCACCGTTTTAGACGATGTAGTTTTTCCTTTTGATTACGAAGCCGATAGTGGTTTAGAGGAACGGGTTTATTCTGAAAATGTTGTTTTAGAGTCTGGCGACTTAGAAACAATAGTCTTAGACGAAGAAGATAGACCCGTAGAAATGAGTAAAGATGCACTACCTGATAATAACTTAGAAGAATCAATTGACCATTTCCAAGAATTTGATGATCTAGAAATTAGGGAGATTGTGACTAGTCTATCTAGAGACACTGAAAACTCCAAGTTTGGGGGTGATTATCACTTTCCTAGTGCCTTACCTTTAACTCTCAGAAAGTCCCCTCACTTAGGACTTGATATCTGTGCCTCAACCATTTTACAAGATTACCTTCATACTCGTTTTCCCGAACCTAATGATGTCCAGGAAGAAGTTCAGTCGTTAGAAACCCATCCTATGGTTGATGTGGTTTGCCCAGGCTATGATACCCAGATTGACTTTGTTTTCCCACCAAATAGTTTTCTTCCAACTGTGGGAACGTTTATATTTCAAATGTGTCGAATATTAAGTTCTGAGACTAAGCCTAAGTACTTTAGGTTAATAGAATCGAAACATTTACTTAAGAATGACCACTACTCTCATTGTGGTCAATTATGTAAGTCAAATCTTATTGACTTAGAGGATCCTCAGTTATTTAGGTTATTATTGTGTGCTTCTAAGTTCCTATTTGAGTTTTTCCAGACTTTAGGACCTAATGATTCAGATCCCACCTATGAGGAAATCCAGCCAATGAAAATAATTTATCTAGACCCTTTCATCAAACCTGAACCTGAACCACAATTAGCGATAGTTATCAGGAAACTAGGTAAGGTCATGCGATACTTGTTCACTTTCTTGGTTTATTGTTGTTTCCTATGGTCAGCTCTATTTGGTTTTGAAGACCCACAGTTGTTCCGACTGTTATTTTATGATTCGAGTGACTAATCCTTTCCTAGTCTGGCTGAAGACTTTAAACTTAGCACTTCTTGGGAGGTAACCCATGCTTATGCGTCGACTACGGTAATATCCTTCCTCACTTCCTTTAAGTAGTAACAGTTTCTCTTTGTTCATGTTTTTAATTTCATCTTTATAACATTGAGGACAATGTTAGATTTAAGTGTGGGGGAGTGATTAACTTTTTGTTTATTTTTGTAGGAGTTTCCTTATCATATTACCTTAGGAATTTACTTATATGATCAGCTGTTGAGCGGGTCATCAAAAAAAAAATGATATGACCAGCTGTGGAGCGGGTCTATTATTTTTGTTTTCTTATGACCAGCTGTTGAGCGGGTCTTTCTCTATGTTACACAAATGACCAAAAAAAAAAAAAAAATGATATGACCAGCTATGGAGCGGGTCTATTATTTTTGTTTTCTTATGACCAGCTGTTGAGCGGGTCTATTCTTTTGATTCACATGACCAGCTGTTGAGCGGGTCTCTCTTGCTGTTACGCAAATGACCAGCTGTTGAGCGGGTCTTGAGGTTTTGCTCGAGGACTAGCAAAATGTAGGTGTGGGGGAATTTGATAAGCACGTAAATGTGACGCATTTTCACCCATAACTACATTATTTAGGACTCATTTTATTTCTAATAAAGTTGTTTTAAGTCTTTTCTAGGGAATAAGCTCTTGCGGCAAAATTTGCTCGAAAAGTGGTGTTTTACACCCCAGGATAGAGTACTAAAGGCACCCCAGAAATGCACCGGAAGCACCCCAAAAATGTGTCGGAGGAACCCCGGAAAAATTACTATCTACGCCCAAAAATTACTATTTGCACCCCATAAGACAAGTGCTAAAGGGACACCCGTGCAGGATTAGGGGGAGGACATGTTCTTCTCAAATTCAAAAAAATATTTTTGGTGGGAAAATATTCCCTTTCACTGGCAGAATTTTAATCCGATGTTTGGACGTGATTTAGTGAGATTCAATCCCTGAAACTTAGTGGGTAGACGTGATATGACTATAGAAAGCTAGTATGGGTGATTTTATCGATCAAATTTGGCTGGATAACTTGTTTTAATCCAAACAGGGAGTTGGAGGAAAAACATGAGCTTGCACGAGTTGCGAGAAATTTTAACGTGTACTGCACGTGTTTGGAAGACTTAATAAATATCCTGGAGCGTGAAGAAGGTATAGAAGGAAAGAAATACAGCTGCAGATGCGTGAAAATCAAAATCAATGATAAAAATGAAAAAAAATATACCCGAGTAAAAGAAGATTATTTGTAGTTAATGGAGGAGATTCAATGTCGCAATGATGTATAAATAGGCTTCTAGGATCACTTAAAAGGGGTGTCGGGAGTTTGGGGGGCTGAGAAGGCTTGAGGAGGCGAGAATCAGAGGTTTACAGGCTCTGCTGCTGCTGTTTCTGCTGCTGCGGAACTGAAGAACACGAAGAACATAAGATGCCCAAAAACAATCGTAACTGCTACAGTGTATGCGACCGTTCCAGGACAGTCTTATATGCTACAGTAACAACAGCACTTTACAATTATCGTTCTCTGTAACAAAGGTTTGTAACAAATATAATTGTTACAAAACCCGATTTTCACCATTTTTTCTCCTTTTCATCAATTATAAAACACTTTTGAGCATTTATAAAGATGAATTTTGAGCGTGTTTTCACCATGAAGAGCTAAACCCCAACACTGGGACGACGGAGGAGGTCGAACTTCATACATGGGTAAATTTATTTTATTATTTTTTATGACTTTTGCACTAAAATTAATTGAAATATGATTTGATTAAATTGGTTGTCATTTGATTAGATGGGTCATGCTTAGCTTAGGTGATTTGATGTCCCATGCTTAACATTTATAATCAATGTTTTGAGAATCTACCTTGGCAAAAAATAGAGTCCATATTTATATTTCTTGAGCTAAAATTGTTGAGAATAAATAAGTGAACCTTATGTTATGAAGATTGGCTAAATCCTTAGTCCCAGTACCTCTCGCCCATTATTAATAGTCTTTGTATATATTTATTTAGTATTTTTAAAAAACTTTAATCTCTACAAATCCGAGTGAACGACAACCTCATTTCTTACCACTATCTAAAATTTGATCAACAACAACACCAACAATTGAGCCACACTGACTCATTCCAGACTTATTAGTAACATCTTTTGCTTCTGCTATTTCTCTTCTTTTCAGATTTTCTCATTCAAACTCAGAAAGCAATACCAACTCCAAAACAAACCGAAAACATTAAAGTTGAGACAAATAACATGTGCCAGATTTGGGACAATCGATCCAGACCTTTGATCATTCCCATCTTCACCCCACTACCAATGATCATTCCCATCTTCACCCCACTACCAATCCCAATGCTAGAATCATTATCCTCTTTACTATTCAGACTTTTCCACATCATTTCCCAAATCTAGACCAGCCCCCGTTGTCCCGGCTATAGCAAGGTCGAAAACAAACATCATTCTCTGCAAACCAACAGCTCTAAGACCATTTTTTTCCTTTTACAAACCCTTGAATCTCTTCACTAATTCTTCCATCAACAGCACCATAGAAAAACTCATATCACCATTGCTTTTGAATCATCTCATACTTGATCTAATATCCTTTAGACACCACCATTTACAGCTATTGCATCTTCACCAGCACCAGTTCAACCATGACATCTCAAACCTCCATCGATCTCAGCCTTCAATAGCAGATGCTCCTTTGATTCTCGGTGCAAACAAAACCCATCTCAAATCTCTTTCGAAACCCTTTTGTAATCTCCTCCATCTATTTTTGTCTGCAATTCATCAACAATCACCATCAAATTTACAACATCATTGCTTCTCATCAATTTCAGTACCACCATCTTTTATTTCTGATGGACAAAAACACCCAGTCATCTTCATAAGCCATACTACCTATTCCATCAACTCCAGGTAACAACCATCACCATCACATATCTCCTCCATTTCTGTTGAACATCATCCCCTCTGTCGGCTGCAGACTGTAGTGAAAATTGGGGAAAAGTGAAAACCTAATTTCCTTTTTCTCGACCTAATACTGCTAAGAAGTAGATTAAAACTCCCAACTATCAGGATAAGGGCCACCAAATGGGGCTGCCCAACACTTCCTTTCTTAAACAGCAACGGCTGCCTTGAATGAATGTTCGCCTATCTTTAACGTTTATATGGACTTCATATGGTTGTCCCTTATCCACGGCTAGGATCAAAGTATCACCTGCCCATAAAATGACTATTTTTCCCTTTTGCACCTATTTCTTCTTCCTTTGCTCCAACAACTCCAAAACACATATAAACTCAAATCAAACGTAAAATACATAATTCACAATAAAAATAGCAAATAAATTATAATCAATTGATAATGAATCAAACTATAGCCCCCCTTGTTGCTTGCAGTGTTGTCTCCTCTAAGGAAGCTATCTTGGGAAGAATTTAGAGTTTTCCGAGGGGTACTTTGTGTGGACGAGACGGCTTAAGATTTCAACACCTTCTTGATGCACTCACTGGTTCTGCAGAGGCTGTAGTAGATAATTTACCGCCCTTCATCAATGGTGTTGTCAATCTTTTGCTTGAAGGCTTATGCCCTTCCCAGTTAGGGGAATACGTGGCTAGTGCACCACTTACCCCCCTGCTTAAACTTGATGGTGGTGTACGGCCTATAGCTGTGGGCACTATATGGCGACATCTTGCGTCCAAGGTAGCTGCGCAATCTGTTGGTAAACAAATGTGTACGTACCTTGAAGATTTCCAGTTTGGTGTCGGGGTTCCTTGCGGAGGAGAAGCAATCTTACATTTTGTCAATAGGCTTGTGTGGGAAAAGGGTAATTCCTCCTCTATGTCTATGTTATTGGTGGATTTTAGAAATGCTTTTAATATGGTTAACAGGACTGTCATGCTACAAGAGATAAGGTCCCATTGTCCATCATTTTCTAAATGGGTGGAATTCTGCTACTCTACTCCTCCTAAGTTATATTACAATGATTCATCTCTATTATATGCCCATGGGGTTCAACATGGCGATCCTCTCGGTCCCCTCCTATTTGGTCTCACGTTGCACCCCTTAATCAAAAAGATTGCTGAGCATTGCCTTTTATATCTACAGGCGTGGTACCTTGATGACGGCACTATTATTAATTGTTGACACGTTAATGATATGCAAGGCTTTCCATATTATCCAATATGAAGGTGGCAGGCTCGGTCTTCATCTTAATATCTCATAGACTGAGGTTTTCTGGCCAATTGTGGATATTCGCAGCTGCAGTGCCTTTCCTCCATGGGTTAGCGGACCTGCTCATGGGGTAAATCTACTTGGCGGCCCGCTTAGTCTTGATCAAGACTTCTGCACTGACTTGGTTAAATCCAGGGTGTTCAAGACTACGACCCTTATGGACGTTGTGAAGAAATTGGACGATCTACAGTGTGAGTTGCACCTGTTAAGGAGTTGTGTTGGGGTGTCTAAGTTGTATTTTTATTTGAGAACTACTATGCCTGAACACGTAATGGAGTCTCAAGTTGTTTTCGATAATCACCTTTCACAGCACCTGCGACATATTGTTACTAATGACAGGCCTGGTTTGGGGTCGTTGCAACAACGTTTAACGTCTTTACCACTTAGATATGGTGGGTTTGGCCTTTACTACATAAACGATGCAGTATATTATTTCTTTTTAGCGTCTTGCATTCAGCCCCTGCCCCTCCAGGATGTTATTCTTCACAACACCACTCTTCAAGTTCACGGCTTAGGTATGCAGTGTGTCATTGAGTTGTTTTCCAATGTATGCGGTCCTGATTTCAAGGTTGATTTAACTGCCCCACATCCCATGAAGACTTTAGCAGTAAAATACTTTGATGTTGTCATGAGGGAGATGCCTACTAAATTTGATATGTTCACATGAGATTGTGCTCTTTAGCAATGTAACAAGACAAGTTATGCTCAATATTTTCTCAAGTCATTACCTATTGAAGGACTTAATCAGAAGGTTGGTGCGAGACAATTTAGTGTTGTTTTGAGTTATCGACTTGGTATTCAATTATTCTCAGAAAACATCTTATGCGCTTTTTGTAACATGGATATGGATTGTTATGGAGACCACGCCTTCCATTGTTCTCACCAGGTAGGCCTCAAATTCCGGCACGACCTTGTTCATGACACTATAGCCGGCATGTGTTTCCGAGCAGGAGTCCCAGCTAGGAAAGAAGTTTCCTTAGGCTTCATGTCCAATAATGGAGGTGTTTGCGCCCAGCAAACATTCTTGTGTACAATTGGGACAATGGTCGTGATGTGTGTTTGGATATTACTGGGGTGTCGCCATTCACGGGAGGCGGTGCTCGTACCTTTCAGCCAAGCGTAGCTTTGAGCAATGCTATTTCACGCAAATATTTTGATAAATGTTTAGCTCATGGTTATGGTTTTGGTGCTTTGGCGTTCTCAACGTTATGTGATCTTTGTGACGAACTGGTTGATTTACTGAAGAGCCTGCATAACCATTTGTCTAGTTTGATGTCAATGCTAAGAAATGTAATTTCTTTTTTCGCAGATTATGAATTGTTATAAAGAAAGGGGTGGGAACCCAGCTTATTGCTAGGACTCCTTCCAGTTTTTTGAAGTAATTCATCTAGAAACATTTAATAATAAAATAATAACAATAAATTTAAAAAGATAATAACAATAAATAAATAAATAGTTCCCACTAATTATCAATCTTATATTTGGAGTATGTGATTTTATATTTAGAGTATGTAATCTTATATCACTAGGTAGAAGTGTTATTACGAATCTTATAGCCATAAATATCTTTATTAGGAATCTTATACCCATAAATATTTGTATTAAAAAACGGAATGAGGAAAGATATTAAATAGATTTGTTTCTTTATATATAGAGATACTATCTAAGATTTTGGGTTGGGTTTATATTAAAAATGACTTTGTAATTATAAAAATTTAAGGGTATATTTGATAGTTTGATATGAAAATACGTCTATAAGCAGAGCGGACAAATAAAAAAAAAGACAGACCAAAATAGAATAGAGGACAGATAAAAAAAGACAGAGGGAGTACAAAATGGAGAGCTGATAATAGTAAATTAAGATGTAATTCATGCCATATTCACGCACTCATCACTTTTTAGATGCTAGATTCTTGGATTTCATTATCAACGGCCATCGAATAAAATATTATGCTAATAAACACCCAAATGAATTTTCACTATCCCAAATGGTAACTGGAAGCAAAATATTTCCCACTTTTACTTCAGATGGATAAAATGCAATCTTTCGATTAATGGTCTCATAGATAATTCTGAGTGTAAGTTAGCTAGTCTCGAATCAAAATTCTTAAACCAAGTTGAGATGACTATTCTGACATAGTCTGTCCTAAAGTCTATTGTCTATCATCAAATGTTTGAATTTCCCCTGCCTAAGAGACTAAGTAATATAATGGATTTTATACAAATAAAGTTTTGTTGGAATAAAATACAAGATCAGAAAGGTTTGTATGTTTAGGAGGTGAAAAGAAATTACTCAATCCAAACATGTATGAGGAATATGCATAATTTTTGTTTGAATGAAGCGCTTCTAGCAAAGCTAACGTGGAGAACGGTTACTGGTCCATACTCTTTACGAGAAAAGCTTCTGAAAACTAAGTACTCTTCAATCTCGAACCATATGCATGATTCTTGTTTCTACTACTGACTCTTGGGTATGGAAAGGAATTACCAAGGGCCTTGGGATGGTTTTAAAAAACGCAGTTGTTATGAGATTGACATAGGTAAAGATATCTCAATTTTGAAAAATAAAAAATTACCTAAAATGGGAACAAATTTTCCTTGGAGATTCTAATCTGACTATATGAATTATGTACATCAGCTAAAAGATGAGGATACTTAGTAATGGAAACACTATTGCTGCTTTGTTTAACGACTAAACTATGGCTAATATTAAAAATATTAGAATACCATTCAATAGTGATGATAGACTAACATGGGAACCAAATAGGAAGGAGGAATTTACTGTAAAAATTGCTTATTATTAATTGTTTCATAAATAATTTTCAGGGTAAGTAAGCTAGTTGAAAATCAAAATCTTAAACCAAGATGAAATGACTAGTCGGACGCAGTCTATCCTAGGATTTTTTGCCTCTCATCAAGTGTCTATTTTTCCCATGCCTAAGAGACTAACTGATGGAATGAATTTTACACAAATGAAGTTTTTGTGGAATAAAATACACGATCAAAAAGGTCTGTATTTAAGGGGGTGGAAAAAATTGCTCAATCCTAACATGTCGGAGGAATAAGCATAATTTTTGTTTTGAATCAAGCGCTTCTAGCAAAGCTAGCATGTAGAATGGTTACTGGTCCATACTCTATATTAGTAAAGCTTCTGAAAAATAAGTATTTTCCAATCTCGAACCCTATGCATGATTCTTGTTCTACTACTGACGCTTGGGTATGGAAAGGAATTACCATGGGATTTGGATAGTTAAAAAAATACAGTTGTGATGAGATTGAGACATGTAAACACATCTCAATTGTGAAAGATAGAAGGATACCTAAAATGAGAACTAATTTGTCTTGCCGATTCTAGTCTGACAACATCAGCTAATAGATGAGGATACTAAGCAATGAAAATTTAAACATCATCACCGCTTTATTTGACAAAGAAACTGTGGCTAATATTAAGAAGATTAGAATACCATTCAATGGTATTGATAGACTAACATGGAAACCAAATAGGAAGGGAGAATGAACTGTGAAAATTGCTTATTATTAACGGTTTCATAGATAATTTTCAGGGTAAGTTAGCTAGTTGGAAATAAAATTCTTAAACCAAGATGAAATGAGTATCCTGACTTAGTCTATCCTAGGGTTTCTTGCCTCTCATCTAGTGTCTGTATTTTCCATGCCTAAGAGACTAAATGATAGAAGAGATTTTATACAAATGAAGTTTGTGGAATAAAAGACATAATCAAAAGATCTTTATTTTAGGGGGTGGAAAAAAAATTGCTCAATCCAAACATGTTGGAGGAATAGGCAATTTTTCTTTTTTGAACCAAGCGTTTCTAGCAAATTAAGCTAGCATGTAAAATGATTACTGGTCCAGACTCTTTATGAGTAAAGCTTCTGAAAAGTAAGTACTTTCCAATTTTGAACCCTATGCATGATTCTTGTTCTACTACTAATTTTTGGGTACGAAAAGGAATAACCAAGGGCCTTGGGATAGTTATAAATACACAATTTTTATGAGATTGGCACAGGTAAAGACATCTCAATTTTGAAAGATAGAAGGATACCTAAAATAGGAACCAATATTTCTTGCAGTATCTAATCTAACCACACGAAATATGTACATCACTTGATAGATGAGATACTAAGCAGTGAAAATTTAAACATTATCACCCCTTTGTTTGACAATCAAACTGTGGCTAATATTAAGAAGATTAGAATACCATTCAATGGTACTGATAGACTAACATGGGAACCAAATAGGAAGGGAGAATAAACTGTGAAAATTTCTTATTATTAATGGTTTCATAGATAATTTTCAGGGTAAGTTAGTTAGTTGGAAATCAAAATTCTTAAACCAAGATGAAATGAATATTCTGACTCGGTCTATCCTAGGGTTTATTTCCTCTTATCAGGTGTCTGTATATCCCATGCCTAAGAGACTAACTGTTAGAATTAGTTTTACACAAATGACGTTTTTGTGGAATAAAAGACACGATCAAAAAAGTTTGTATTTTAGGGGGTGGAAAAAAATTGCTCAATCCAAACA
Source organism: Papaver atlanticum (assembly GCA_023531105.1). Lineage (NCBI taxonomy): Eukaryota > Viridiplantae > Streptophyta > Magnoliopsida > Ranunculales > Papaveraceae > Papaver > Papaver atlanticum. Next base: position 2,543,933 of record JAJJMB010002559.1, on the reverse strand, counting down.
TGTTGGAGGAATAAGCATAATTTTTGTTTTGAATCAAGCGTTTCTAGCAAAGCTAGCATGTAGAATGGTTACTGCTCGAGACTCTTTATGAGTAAAGCTTCCAAAAAAATAAGTACTTTCCAATCATGAACCCTATGCATGGTCCTTATTCTACCACTGGCTCTTGGGTATGGAAAGGCGTTACCAAGGGGCTTGGGATAGTTACAGTTGTTATGATATTCGCACAGGTAAAACGATTTAGAAAGATAGACGGATACCAAAATAAGAACTACTTTTCCTTGTAGATTCTAGTCTAACAACATGAAATATGTACATCAGTTGATAGATAAGGATACTAAGAAATAAAAATTTAAACATTATCACGGCTTTGTTTGAAAACCAAATTGTGACTAATATTTAAGAAATTAGAATATCATTCAATGGTACCGATAGACTAACATGAGAACCAAGTAGGAATAGGGAATTTATAGTGAAAGTTGCTTATTAGAGTATTCTGAATGATAATGATGCTTTAATTTGTAGTAATCTTAACCGGAAACAACACAACATAAACTATAATAACTATTATACTACCTAGCAATATATACATCATTTCGCATAGAAAATACTGACAGGGAAAGTGCTCTGGTATGGTTGATGTTAGTAAGATTGCTAACGTTATTTGGTATATTTGGAAAGTAAGTCGTTCTTTGATCTTTGACAATCTGCAGTTAAACGAAGATACTAATTTGGTTAGGAGGATTGATAATACGTACTCTGACTGGCAAAATTCTTTAAAAATAACTGAAAATAAAATTTCTGCCAGAAATGTTATTCCTCATAGATAAAATCCTCCTTCCGAAAATATAACGAAATTTATATTGATATTTTATTTTATGAGGTTTCCGGTGAAACATGACTTCGACTAATATTTGGTAATGATGCAAATAATTGTGATGGTACTAGATGCACTCCAATGGAAGTTGTAGATCCAGAGCAAGCTAAGACCTTATAGCTTTTTAGTAGCTATGTATTAGGCAATGGAGAGAGGGGAAGAATATATTTGGAAGGGGATAACAGGAACGTGGTAAACGATGTAAACGGTTAGGAGAATATATTTAGGGATTTTTGATAAAGTATCCCTACTTTCCACATTACACTAAAAAAGTGCCCCCGTTTTTAATAAATTTGTTAAAATTCCCTTCCCTTGACCGTTTTATTCAACAACAAAAAAAGGTAAACAGCAGTTAACATACGTTAACGCTTAGGTGGCAGTGTCAAAAAGTCTAAAAAGCCCTTCTTATGACTGAGTAGAGTTGAATCCACTTGAATTTCCGAGTCGGATCAAGGCCATGCAGTGCACAACTTCCTAGCTGAGATCCACTAGCAAATTCATCCAATTGCACAGGCCTGCCAGTAACGAAAAAAAGGCTGCTACGTCAAAGATCTGCTTAAATCTATTGATCCAATACTACAACTCTCTCAATTTAACTGCATACAAGACATACTAACACCGTATCCTTACCAATACTACACGTCTAAGTATTACCAAACTTTGTATGCTTAGAAATTTCGTAAACCCAAGTGAGATCTGTTAGCCTACAGTGCCTAGTAAAGGACACACCAGTCACCCTATATGGTTATAATTAAACTTATGTCAAAGTAACAAAGCATGACACTGCAATCACATAGATATATGAGTTCTGTAGAAGAGATTCTATGAGCAAATAAATTTTGGGAAAATGTATATGTACCTTGGACTGGAACTAAATGATAAGCAACTGTCAAAACAAATTCATATGGAGAAAATGAGGCATGATGATCTTCTTTCAAATTCAACGTAAAGGACAACAAAGTAAGCAAGCCATCTTATAACTAAAGTCATGCCTCTAAACAACTTGATTATATCCTCTAAAGATATGCACTATAGTAGGACTGTTGAATAGCTTAATATTGAAATTTCCAAACAAAACAAGAAATTTAGCAGCACACATCTCATGGCAGTGATAAGAATAGCTAAAGGATGTCGTGTTCTTTATGATTATGAGTGCAACTTAAGTACATAACTGATATGAATGATAATGGTTCTCCGCATTCTGAATTGCTATTGACGTATAAACAGAGGGTGACCAAGTAGAAGGAACAATGTATACGCAAACTAAAAAGAATAAAACAGCCCTCATTGGGATTGAGATATATGTCAACAATTAGAACAAAGTGAAGAAAAATAAAGGCAGAGATACACAATGAGAATACCGTTGTATCAGTTCTTGCCAACATTGGCCATCAGTTGCTGTAAATTGCACAGGCCTTCCAGTAACGAAATGAGTATATTAACCAATGACAGCACAACGATAACAATAAAAAAACAATTGTCCAACATCTACTTATGTTTTGATGATACATCAGTAACATTACAACCACCGACATGCAGTGAAGAATTACGACAATATTTGAAAACATAATCAAAATAGCCTGAAACCAAAGTTTAAAAAGTGTACCAGAATTTGCAATAAAATGCTAGCTGAAAACATGAAAGCCAACCCTGCAAGTTTATTTCTGGTTATATTAGGATATCTACCAAAATGAAAAGAATAATTTTCATTCTTAAGCGCAGCTTGGTATCCCTGCGAGTTTTGCCTGCTCTATTGCAAGCTCCATAAAAGCAAGAGTAACTCATGAGAGGCCTCTCCTTTTAGTCAAGTATCATCAATTGCTCCAATTTCAATCATTACAACCCCATGAATTTCTTTTCAAATCAAATCAAACCTTAACTCTGTATTTTTTTCTCAACTCAAATCCTCAAATTGAATCATACAAACCCTAATTAAACAATCAATTCAGGTTCAAAACAAACATTCACACACAAATTAATACAAACCCATATCTTAAATTGGATCAATTTAATCAAATCATAAAAGAAAGAAAAAGCTTAAATACACAGAATCAGGAAGCTCTTCAATCAACTTAAATTCAGAAGAATAAATAAAATAAAATCAAAACAATTAATCTCATGAAGAACACAGGAACCCTAATTTAAAAAAAAAAATCCCAAATTGAATCAATAGAAATCATCTATTCATGATTTGGTCTTGTTCTTCTTCTTGCTGTTGTTGTGGACTATCTCTTCATCCACTGCTTCAACTCATCAAGGCCTACAAACATGTTGCATCGACAGTTTCAGAGAACCTCATTTTCACCAACAAACCCTAGAATCATAATACCCGTGTTAGAGCACTGATCGGTCGAACTCGCAAGCGTTGTTATCTCAAGCTTGTTTGTCAAGTTTAGTTGCCAAAACTATAAGTCTTGATTTCTAGTCTACTTATAGCTAAGTCTCGGACTAGGATAGTAAGTGTAGTTGAGCTCTAGACTCCACGACGTTCATCATGCAAAGACGAAGAACTACTCAAGTAACTTGTGGAACTTCATCGACAAAAAGGTATATGGAGACTTGAACTTATCTATCACTCAAAAGTCTATCTATTTTATCTCCTATCTTGAGACAAAAGTTGTATTGCTATATAGACTTCGATTATACACATTTGCTATTTCGAGCCGAGTTTATCTCGCTTATCTATTTCTCGAAATATGTGTTGGTAAGCTTTCGCTCTTTACTCGTGACGAAAGTCATGTTGATTATTTCAATTACTTGAAAATCGCTTTGATAAAAAATAGTTTGTGAATAACAACTATATAACATCCTCTAAGAAAGTTTCAATGATTGAAATTAGAGTTTAGAACATGTAACCATCTTTGGATATAAACATGGTGTGTTCTCACATTTGTGTAAAAGTCCAAAATCGGGAACCCAAAGTATGCGTACCCGTACGCGTACTGGCGGTTATTGGAAATCCGGGTAAGTATGCGTACCCGTACGCATACTGGCGGAAAGTTCACGTCCATGAATTTCTGCTGGAGTTTGAAAGTGAAAAACAAACTCAATCTAGTTACTTAAGTACGCGTACCCATTTGCATACTTAAGTAGGTTACTTTCTAAAATTGGTTTGTTCATGAACTAAAACATTTATATATTAAGGAATGCAATCTTTGCAGGCCGTGGCTATAATGTTCATGAATCGATTCGAGTAAATCAAAACCGATTTTGTTTTGATTATGTCTTGTATACTACTATAAGATCTAAGCAATTGAACAACTCTCTAACTAGTTCATTTGAGTCACTTGAACTAGTTATGGTGAAGATGAATAAGGTTGATATGAAAGTGCTCATATGGCTAACCATTGGTTACCTATTGTTGAACCAACTAAGTGTACACGTTTAGGTACGGTTACTCAAACCTAAATGAAGTTACATTTCACTTGTGTATAACAAGCTAAGTTCGATCTAACGGTTGAAGGATATTAGCTTGAATCTAATCAGGTTTTCATCTAACGGTGAATATTGAATGTTTTGTTACCAAGGTAACTTAGATTGCAAACCCTGATTTGGAGACTATATAAAGGAGAACTCTAACAACTGGGAAACCTAATCCCCACACCTCCTGTGTGATACTAGTTGTATAAGCTAGAGTCGATTCTCCTTTAACCTTAGGTTTTTCACGAAACCCTGTAGGTTAATGACTTAAAGACTTCATTGGGATTGTGAAGCCAGACCCAACTATTTTCTCTGTAGTTGCGTGATCTGATCTTGTTGTTTCTATCGTGATTGAGTACAATCGTAAGATTGTCTTGATATTTATATATCCGATAGGCAAGATAGAAAAGTAGTCACAAACACCTTCGTATCATCGTTTGTGATTCCACAATATCTTGTTTCGCTAGTCGATTAAGATTATTGTGAGGTGATTGATATTTCTAGGCTGTTCTTTGGGAATATAATTCCGGTATATCAATTGGTTCCTGTTCACCTTGATTTATCAAAAGACGGAATAAAACTCGTAGGTATTTCTGTGGGAGACAAAATTATCTATTCCTATAGACTTTTCTGTGTGATACATATTTGTTTATCAAGTCTTCGACTTTGGGTCATAGCAACTCTTAGTTGTGGGTGAGATCATCTAAGGGAACCAAGTGCGTAGTATCCTGCTGGGATCAGAGACGTAAGGAGCGCAACTATAACTTGAATCAGTGTGAGATTGATTGGGGTTCAACTACAGTCCAGTCCGAAGTTAGTTTATAGTAGGCTAGTGTCTGTAGCGGCTTAATACAGTGTGGTTTTCAATTTGGACTAGGTCCCGGTGGTTTTCTGCATTTGCGATTTCCTCGTTAACAAAACTTCTGGTGTCTGTGTTATTTCTTTTCCGCATTATATTTTGTTATATAATTGAAATATCACAGGTTGTGCGTTGAATCGATCAATTGGTAAATCCAACCTTTGGTTGTTGATTGAAATTGATTGATCCTTGAATATTGGTCTTTGGTACCGTTCAAGTTATCTCTCTTATATTCAATCGGGATCGCAAATTATTATTTGTTTGATTGCGGATTTAATTAAGAGATTGAGATATAAATCTTTGATATACTTTTTATAAGATTGGGTCTAACTGTCTAGTTGATTCTCTTGTAAGTATATTGGAGTTAGTCCATACAGATTGCTAAGCGAAATATTGGGTGAGGTTGTTAGACCCCCGCTTTTTTAATTGGTATCAGAGCTGGCAAACACGTTTAAAGACCTCATAAGTCTGTGTTTGTAGCGATCTGACTCTATGGACAGAAATTCTATCTCCATAAACGTACCACCAGTCTTCGATGGCTCAAACTACTTGTGGTGGAAAATCGTGATTTTCAAACATGGGTACGTGTTGTTATGGTTATGATCCTCCGGTTAATACAGAAGGCGATGTATCTATACCTAAGGATATTGGTAGATATAGTCCAGAAGAAATCCTTGCTGCAAAGCAAAATTCTGATGGCTTGAATGCTATCATACATGCCATTACCCCAGATCTTCAGCATCATGTGACTACGTGCACAAAGTCTAAAGAAGCCTGAGATATCTTAGAAAATGTATTTGAAGGGAATACCTCTGAAAAAGAAGCTAGGCTTCAAAACCTAAATTATGATTGGGAAAACCTTCGTATGGCAGATGAAGATTTGATGAGTTTAATCACAAAGTGTCAGAAATTGTTAATGCATCTTTTGCATAGGGTAAGACTATTCCTGAAAAGGACATTATGATAAAAATTCTCAGATCACTGCCATCCAGATACGATTCTAAGAAGTATGCCATAGTTGAAGGAAATAATCTCGCAACTCTTTCTAGAAATACTCTGGTTGGGAAGTTAAAGATCTTTGATCATGAGCATACATCCAAATCCGGAAAGGATGTTGCTTTCAAAGCACAAAAGAACACTAAATTACTTGACAAAAGTAAAAGTGTTTGCATCTCTGAAGATGATCTTTCTGAGACTGATTCATCAGATGAAGATCTTGACAAGTCAATCTCCTTGATCACAAGACAGTTTAGGGACCTTCTTTTGAAGAGAAGTAAACGATTCTCCAGAGATAAACCCAGGTCATCAGTTAAACCCCATAACCGTGTTCCTCCTAAAAACAGGGATAATGATGAAACTGACGACAAGGATATGCCTCAGTGCTTTAAGTGTAAAGGTTTTGGCCATTTTGCAAATGAGTGTCCAAATCGTAAAAAATACACTAGGAACAAAGGTTTGGCTGCAACTCTTGATGAAATGTTTGACAATTATGATTCTAATGAAGACGAAAAGTCAAGTGTTGCACTTCTTTATGAAAATATTGATTTTGATAATTGTAGCAATACATACATTAATCTTGATATTTTTTCACAAGAAATCTCAACCAATCTGGAAGAAAAAATTGATCTACCTGTTTCTGTTGGAAACTGTTTTTCTGATTTTTTAGGTTCCACTATGTGTCTAGCCGCATACACATCTCGGGCGTCTGAATCCTCTTCCAGGTTGACATGTCCTTATTGTTCTCTCAGAGGTCATGAATTATCAAAGTGTTTCAAGTTCAGACACAAGATGAGATATGTCAACAAACTTCAACGAAAAGCAAATCGATTAGCAAACAAGATAAAACTTGTGCAAGAATCATCAGAGGTATGTAAACGCATCTCTTCTTCAAAGAAGTTAGTTTCCAAAGAAAAGACTAGATCATTAGAAAGAGATTTATGGTCTAAACGCTATGAGAAACAGGGCTCTATGAATTCCATTCAAAAAGGTTATGATGGACAGATTATTGTTCACCCCAGCACAACTTAAATTGTGTTGATTTGTGCGTCTTGTCTCATGTGCCTGAATAAAAGAGACAAGATTTAGCACACCTCAGGCTTTAAGAAAAGAAAATTATTCTAGTTTGCTTTGATTTTCTTTTTTGTTTTCATGCCTTTGCTCTGTGAGCATTGAAAAGTCTGGAATTCATGCCGCTTTGCATATCTAATTGATATTGGAAAAGTCTTCCCTGTTTAATCAATAAAAGATGGTTAAAATAGACAATTCTATCTTTTTTAGGGTAAGAGTTGTGCGTACGTGAATCTTTTGAGTGTATAAAGGTTCCGTAACCCTACATTCCTTTTTCTTTCTCTAAGAAACTCTTTTGTCATAAGTTTTGCTTGTAGAGCTTGTTCTGAAAAATTCCTCTCACAAACCCATATTACTATGGAGACTCCAAGCATCATAACTTCTGATGGGAAAGATGTTAATATGATTTTTAAGCCATCAATCATGAAGTAAAAAGGCATTCCTCCTGTTTACCCAAACCTGAAAAGAAAAAGGAGGAATGTGAGAAAACCAAGAGTTGTCCCTTCAAATCTTCAGAAATTTTCTGGTGTTCTTGAAGAATTGAAGGAATTAAGAAAGGAAGTGCAGCAAATAAAGGCTTTTGTGTTTAAGACTCTTGAAATTAAGAAGGCCCTGGTTCGTCATCAGTCAAGAAGGTTTGTTGATATCAACTCATTTCCTCATGAACCTTATGTCCCAATGGTTGTTGACGACAAGGAGTTCGGGGACGATAAAGAATTTTTCAAAAGTCTTAATGTCTAGGAAACTTCTTATGAGAATTTATTCTTGTGTTTTTAAGAAGGATAACTAGGGTTTGGAATAGCCATTATTGTGAGTACACATAGCTATTTCCAACGATTTTCATCTTGCAATGTTTTTAGATTTATTTATTTAAATTATAAAGTTTATTTGGAAGATGATTTTGCAGTATTAATCTTTATGGTTTCATATATTGCAACTTGTTATGGTATATGTGTGTTTGCATCCGTGAACTAGAACTGTCCCATACGTGGTCAAAAGTTAAGTCTTTCATATGTCGGTATGCAAGTATCGATAAAAGATTGAATGAACTTTTGACAAACAAAAGTTAAGCCTATTATGTCATTATGCAAATATTGATGGAAGATAGGATGAACTTTTGTTTACAAAGATTATGTCTATTATACATCATTGTGCAAATAGTGATGAAGAATAGAATGAATCTTTGTTTATTCCGCAGTATTGATCTTCCTTGATCCATATTTTTATGTAATATACTGTGCGGCTCCGTAAGTTTTCTTATGTGAACATTTCCGATTAAATTAATCATGGGTTCTCTTATGGTTAATTTATTTGAGATTTTTGGATACAAATTCATATTAAATGTTATTTCCTTCTTTTCTTGTGAAAGTAAGGTCGCTCTTGTTGTTCTTTCGAGAATGACATTTTATGGGGGAGAGTTCTTAATTGAACTTGTGCTTAATTGCCAAATCTTTGTGGGGAGTGTGGCTGTGGAATATTATAGGGGTTATCTTATATCTTTATAAACTCCTTAATGAATGCATTTAGTTTCGACTATATGATTGCATCTAAACAAGTTGATATGTGCTTTTCTTTTGGTCATGAAGTATCTCTGTGGAAATTTCATTAAGATCCCACTAATTTTCGTACCTTTGCCAATTTTATTGACAAAAAGGGGGAAAATTAATGTGTAGTTCACACTACAAATACATATGGTTTTCGGATCATTATGTAAGGGGGAGTGGTTTTCATGTGAGATAAAGTATTAACTAAGGGGGAGTGATACATATCACCGTAGTATTGTTGTCAAAATTGTGATACAATTGAACTTTGATGTTGTGTAATAATACTATGACACTGTATAACAATAATTGAGAGCTATTGTTTTCTCATTGTTATGGCTACGGATCTTCAACAACGATGATGATGAACTGAACATCTTTAGAATCATTGGAGTACTTGGAAGTGACGAAGATTTCGAGTAATGTTGAAGAACCAAGGAGATCAAGCATTTGGATGAGATGCTACAAAGTTTATTTATTTTGTATTCCATATGTATTGATAGTTTTGTAAATAAAATTGACAAAAGGGGAGATTGTTAGAGCACTGCTCGGTCGAACTCGCAAGCGTTGCTATCTCAAGCTTGTTTGTCAAGTTTAGTTGCCAAAACTATAAGTCTTGATTTCTAGTCTACTTATAGCTAAGTCTCGGACTAGGATAGTAAGTGTAGTTAAGCTCTAGAATCCATGGCGTTCATCATGAAAAGACGAAGAACTACTCAAGGAACTTGTGGAACTTAAACGACAAAAAGGTATGTGGAGACTTGAACTTATCTATCACTCAAAAGTCTATCTATTTTATCTCCTATCTTGAGACAAAAGTCGTATTGCTATATAGACTTCGATTATACACATTTGCTATTTCGAGCCGAGTTTATCTCGCTTATCTATTTCTCGAAATATGTGTTGGTAAGCTTTCGTTCTTTACTCGTGACGAAAGTCATGTTGATTATTTCAATAACTTGAAAATCGCTTTGATGAAAAATAGTTTGTGAATAACAACTATATAACATCCTCTAAGAAAGTTTCAATGATTGAAATGAGAATTTAGAACATGTAACCATCTTTGGATATAAACATGGTGTGTTCTCACATTTGTGTAAAAGTCCGAAACCGTGAACCCAAAGTATGCGTACCCGTACGCGTACTGGCGGTTGTTGAAAATCTGGGTAAGTATGCGTACCCGTATGCATACTGGCGGAAAGTTCATGTCCGTGAATTTCTGCTGGAGTTTGAAAGTGAAAAAACAAACTCAATCCGGTCACAAACACCTTCGACTCATCGTTTGTGATTCCACAATATCTTGTTTCGCTAGTCGATTAAGATTATTGTGAGGTGATTGATATTTCTAGGCTGTTCTTTAGGAATATAAGTCCGGTATATCAATTGGTTCCTGTCCACCTTGATTTATCAAAAGACGGAACAAAGCTCGTAGGTATTTCTGTGGGAGACTGATTTATCTATTTCTATAGACTCTTCTGTGTGATACAGATTTGTTTATCAAGTCTTCGACTTTGGGTCGTAGCAACTCTTAGTTGTGGGTGAGATCAGCTAAGGGAATCAAGTGCGTAGTATTCTGCTGGGATCAGAGACGTAAGGAGCGCAACTGTACCTTGAATCAGTGTGAGATTGATTGGGGTTCAACTACAGTCCAGACCGAAGTTAGTTTGTAGTAGGATAGTGTCTGTAGCGGCTTAATACAGTGTGGTGTTCAATCTGGACTAGGTCCCGTGGTTTTTCTGCATTTGCGGTTCCTCGTTAACAAAACTTCTAGTGTATGTGTTATTTCTTTTCCACATTATATTTTGTTACATAATTGAAATATCACAGGTTGTGCGTTGAATTGATCAATTGGTAAATCCAACCTTTGGTTGTTTATTGAAATTGATTGATCCTTGAACATTGGTCTTTGGTACCGTTCAAGTTATCTCTCTTATATTCAATCGGGCTCGCAAATTATTATTTGTTTGATTGTGGATTGAATTAAGAAATTGAGATATAACTCTTTGATATACTTTTTATAAGATTGAGTCTATCTGTCTAGTTGATTCTCTTGTAAGTATATTGGAGTTAGTCCATACAGATTGCTAAGCGAAATATTGGGTGAGGTTGTTAGACCCCCGCTTTTTCAACCCGTATCAGAACAGTACCACCAACAACAACGACAACTCACTAATTTTATCCAATCGATTTCAATACCGATTAAACTAAAACCATCATATCCTTAATTATACTAAAATCAAAACCTAAAATCAAGAACAACATAAGGCGGCGACTCTTTTTCTCACTGCTTCTGAAAGAGAAAGAGAATGAAGGAAAGAATAGAGGCGTGTTGTATTAGGGTAGTCAAATATGATAGGGTAGCGAGGTAATTTCACTCGTTTTTTTTACTTGGTAAACGACTATTGACTCAATATGTGAGCCCAAGCCGTGAAAGTGAACTGTAAAGACATTTTAACAAGTTTTAAAAAAATGGGGGCATTAATTTTTTGGGTATTAAAAAACGGGATTACTTTATCAAAATTCCCATACATTTACTTGCAAAACATTCCATCAATTTAAATTCATTAGAGGATTTGAGTGCATGTTTCTCTTAATGGTTAGGAGATTACGTTCGAACTATTAGCAATAGAAGGAAGAGAAATAAGTAAGGCAACATAGTTCACAGTTGCTCGGTTGTTCCCAACGTTTCTTTACTCACGAAACCCAAGCCTTCCAAATTCAATGCTTCCATTGTGTGGGCCAAATTAGTAGCCATAGAAAATGAATGATGTTTTGGGGACTACCCCAAAAAGGTGGGGGACTACTTTGTTATATGAATTCCACCCTAAAGTTTAAGGGGTGTCCTAAAAGATTAGGGAAGACTAATCTGCCCTTATCCTAATTAAGGTTATAACTAATCCTAATAACCCACTAATCTAACCCCCTAAATTAAAACCTAAAATCAGTTTCAAAACCTTTTCTTTTCTTTTCTTCTTCTTCTTCTTCTTCTCCAACATCAACCAAGAAGTCCGATTCGAGTAAAATGAAAATCCGCAGGTAATTTCCTTCATACCCATTCCTTTTAATCGTTTTTTGTTGAAGAAATCGATTAGAAATCATCAAAAACCATAGAAAATGGTAGTTACAGTATATATTTCGGCTAGGAGAAATTTTTAAAGCCCTAGATTTTAGTAACCGAACTTTCAATATGAAGAACAGTTCGGCCAATTAGGAATTTTTAGGTAACCGAACTATGTAGTTCGGTAAGCTCGCAAAAAAAAAATCGTAACCGAACTCTTTCTTTATATGCGAAATTTGAGTTCGGTTTAGTCGATAAATTTATATAGGTAACCGAACTTTGATAAAATATAGTTCGGTTACTTCGCAATTTCTATGGGGTAACCGAACTTTGATCTGTCAACACCAAACTTGTAGTTCGGTGACTTCGGAACTTATACCAGATATTGCGATCTTCCGAACTTGTTCTTTGGAATTTTCTATGGTATAGTTCGGCAACATAATTACTACACTCGACTAAACCGAACTACAAAGTTCGGTTAGATATTCAATGAACGTGATTTGCGATCTTGCCGAACAAAAAGTTCGGTAACAAAGGGACTAAACTCGACTAAACCGAACTATTAACTGTATACTCTATAAAATTAGTTCGGCAACGCTTTCTAGAAAAAGATAACCGAACTCTCAAAAACCTTCATTAAAACAGAGTTCGGTTACCTGCGTATGCTGAAATGAGTAACCGAACTGCACATACAGGAGAGTTCGGCTACCTGTTTTGCAGAATTGCTAACCGAACTACTTTCACCTAGCCGAAATTTCTTCCTGAAATTTTCGATTTGGCCAATTTTTTGCACAATTCAAGCTACATTAACTAAATTTGAGACATACCTGAGTACCCATAACTTCATCTTCTGGTTGTGGCTGATAAAATTCATCATTTGGGTCGTTAGGTTGAGTTTGGGGTAAATAGCTTTCATCATCTAACAAATAACTCATATCCGGATCATTAGAAATATTGACAAATATATTAAGAGATGAAGGAGGTTCTGATTCTGAGGAGGAGGTATCATCACATGAATCACTCATATCATATTTACTAAACTCAAAATAAGATTTTGAGGGTTCTTCCCTCTTTTTCTTCATCTCTTCTTCTTCTTCTTCTTCTTCTTCTAACAAAACTATCCTATTAATAACTCACTAATCACTAACTAATCAGTAATTAATCATTACACTAACACTAACTAATCAATAAACTAACTAATTTAATTACCAAGGGTAAATTTGGTATTAAAAAAATTTAGATAAGGGATGACTCAAAATTACTTCAAATGTCTTACCAAAAATGAAAGAGTAGTCCCCCACATATTTTAAGTAGTCCCCAAACATCATTCTAGAAAATGTCTCACGTGCATTTTACACTGCTATCTTTCGCGGGACCCTGAAAGATGTCTAGTGTATTGCAAATACCCAACTTTCTCGGATAATGTAGTTTTTCAATTGCTTATTAGTCACGCGCTTTCTTTAACGGGATATTTTTCGAGATTTAATGGGCATTAATAATTTCTGTAAGAATAATGTAGTTTTTCAATTGCTTATTGTTGACTTCTTTCCACTGTATTATTATCTAATTAGTTGGCCAACCCATCCAATTGAACATGGCTTCAGACCGGAAGTTCACAAATAACAGATCATATTGGATGGTTGATACATGTTATAATTTATAAAGTAAATACCACTATTAGCGGGGTGATATCAATTTAGCGATCAAATGTTCAGGATCTGTTAATATTTATTTGTCCTATATGGATTGGTATTACCCCAAATAATATTGGTATCCCTTTTGTGAATCGTGGGTTGATGGGTCATCCGTTTTGTTAAAAGACATCGAGTGATGTACACCTATAAATGGGAGCAAGAGTACTAATTAATAATACAAAAAAGACAAGTGAGTGATACAGATGACATGATATATCAAACATTTATGTTCACCGATACATCAAAATGAAAGCTTTTGAGTTTCCAAATGTGCAATTAATTTAGATTATGATCATCAGCAAACAGTAAGTACCGGTAATCAGATAGAATTCTGTGTTGTGGTGTATCCTAGGTTTTTGATGATTAAACCTCCACTGACTGACTATTACAGCAAAGCCAACACGTAACACGTAGACCCAAGTACAGTAGGTCTGTTATTAACTTAACTATTTTACATAGATACGTCACAGTATTTATAGGGTCTGTATTTTCTGATAAAATATATTAGTAATTTCTCTGATTGATTGGGACATAACTAATTCTCTATTCCTCTTCCTTGGGGTGTGCCCCCAACACTGCAACTGCTGTTGGCTATCAAGAAGTGTCCCTGTCTCTTCTTTTTCCTACTCCTTTCAACCCAAAATTCTTGACTTTTGTTTTTTAATCTTTAAGTTTTTAGGGTATGTCAGCTGCTTAGCCTAATATATCCATTAGATGGCTAGGGTTTAAGACTCTTAGGGTAATGCAGGTTTTGTACTTATAGGTTCGCTCGTCTTAAAAACCCTAGTAGTAGAAAGTTACATTGTCTTCTGTATTATTGTCTCTTGTATGTTATTTTCTCGCCTCGTGTCTTTCTCTGTCGTAGCCTCCAACCCCTTTGACGTAGTATTGTTCTTGCTTTGCTTATGAATGTGTTTCTAGCCACTTTCTGTCCAAAACAATGCTAAAAGAACGTTATGAATTGAATAAAACGGTGAAAGCGAAAGAACATAGTGCTTTTTACATGAGAGCTTGAGATGAGGGAGCTTTTATTTCCATGCGAACTGACGTGACTAAATCCTTCGGATTTTTACATAAGAGGCTAATGGGAAAATAACATATCCAAGGAATAGATTTGTGGGTAGTTGAGAACGGTAAAAGTGCATTTAATGCTGCTTGCTCATTGTCGCAGGGATGGGTAGAGTTTCAACTTTCAAGTCTCGTTAGTTGCATTTCCCGTGATTTTGGGCTTTCGATAGATTTTATTTTATGGAAAAGAGTCTTTTTGGAGTAAATTGTAGTACTGCTATCGACATTGCTGTTAAGAATAAAGCTAACCATACCATTTACAAGTAGTAAGAAACAGTGCAGAGTAAAGATAACCTTTTCAGTGGACAGAAAAGGCAGTGGTAAAAGTAAATCTTGGTTCTAACTGTTGGATTCTCTTACGTACTCTGAAAATACTTACTGTTTTCCTTACGATCAAATAGTTTTATCCCTGGGATTGACAGCAGTGATGAAATGATAACATTTGGAGGATAAAATACAAAGAGAGTACATAGAAATCAAAGTATATCTTTCGAATTCTAAAGAATTCAAACTAAAACAAAGAAGTCAATATGAATAATGTACTCATGCATGATTGTCGATTAAGCCTTATCATGATCCTAGACTATAATCTAATCTCAAAAGCTTAATTAGAATCTTACCATAATATTACACATAATTAGCCAGGATATAATAATATCGGATATTTTAGATGGAGGCTAATCACGGCTCTTTTTGATGGAATCCTGGTTATCTACTGTTTTCAATAAATTGGTTTGGAAGGTAGAACGATTGAAAATACTTGCCCAGTTGTGGTAAAATCATTTGTTGCTAATCATAAAAATTTGTTGTTGTTGATCATAAAAATTTGCTGGCAATCACTTTCAAACTTATTAGTAGTTAAAGAGATAAATAAAACAATGAAAAAGATTAAAAAAAATAATAAGCTGATTATACTTCTTCTGTTACATACAAAAAAGTTGGATAGTTTTTGAATTTCATTATGTTTATACTTTTATGCGTAATAATGTGATAAAACTAGAAATGGCAGAAGAAGAAAAAAAAGGATAATTACACTTTTAAAACAGAAATACAACAAGTATAAACATGATTGTCAAATATTTCTCTAATCAATATAAGACGATACTAATTATTTTGGAAATATACAAATAAACAAGAAAAAATGTCCTTTTGATTCCGGATTACATTAAGCAGAACAATCAAAGACGAATGTAATCATAGAAATTGATATCCTAAATGATCATTGCGATATCGCACTGAAAAAACAGGTTAGAATTTTGATGTTGTAAATACTAATCATAACAACTAGACCATCGGTCCATCGCCAACAACAAATTATGAATTCCCAACTTTCCTACTGTATGTCAATAAAATTATTACGGTATTACCAATAAAATTCTACCGTAACAAACAATTGTGCGACTTCATTTGTTGCTAACCTAAGGTAATGCTAGTGTTTAGTAAGATATGTCTGCTCCGGCGTATTAACAGTGGCTGCCCGCATTAAAAATCTTTCCTACAAAGGAACGTGGTGAGGCACATGGCTAATTAATCTCTTGTAGTTGCACGGCCACTCCATCAATAAGAACAGCCATTATACTGAATTTGTTAATCTATTTGTTTCTTTCAAAATCAGCACAATCGATGGAGAAAGAGTGCAATAAGCGATCCATTTTGGTGAAAGCATCAACTAGAGAAAGTTACATTTCTAAGAAATATACAGCGGAGATTATTACTATGTCAATTCACATGGTTGTGTCAGGTGATACATCAGCAAACTCGAAACCGTAAATTCTTTTCGCCTGCCCGCTGTTTTCCCCATCCTGCACCATGCCATAAAAAGAAGAGGAAGAAGAAGAAGCAGCAGCAGCAGAGAATTGAAGTCGGTTGCGAGATGGAGAAAGAATCGAAGAGTATTGCATGTTAAGTCTCTGTTATCTCATGCGATTGATTATAAATTTGACTTCCCTTGCCACCAGCAACAATTCTTTTTTGCTCTCGTGGTCCCAATGCTATTTTTTGAATTTACTTGTTTTTTTTTTTGTAGGGAATCCGGTAGATATCAATTTGTATATGCCATACCACATTTCAGTATTGTGGAAATCTAAAGGCCTAATTGGAGAAACATGAAGGCGACTGGTTTTTGCATACATATTATGGAAATCCAAAGCCTCATATATTCATAAAATAACTGTTACAGCGAGTCAACTTGGTTACAGGACTGACCATATGATTAAAAAGAAACCTAGATTCAGCAAGCAAACAACTACAGTTACACCATTTTACAATATTAGTTGATAACCTATTTTCAAGAGAAGATGTACCAACCCCATTCCGATTCATAAGTAATAAGACTAGTTTAAATGGCCTGATCTGGATTAAAAGTATCATATCCAAATCAATAAGCAAATCTGTATTCAATAGATGTGTTAGGATCCAAAGATCCAACCATTTCTCAAGGTTTTCTTCAGTTAGTTGGATAGTCGAATTGGTAGTTGCTGCTGCTATTTGTGTCTACTGCCATATCTTCCCCCTTAAAAACCTTGACAAAATTTTCTCTCATGTTGAACGGTGATAAAACCCTCGCTTCCTATTAGCCGAAATAAGCCTTTTCTAATGTAAAAGTTGCGGTGAGGAAACTTAGCATAATTCTATTGGTTGGAATATTTAAAATTGTGTTATACTTTGTTTACATCAAGTACTTAACCGTTTATTATTAACGACGTCGAGGAAAAAGTAGGTGGACAACACTTCCGTCAGAGTTTAAACCTAATTAATTTCGTTACACCATGTTTACACCGAATACTTAACTGTTCGTTAGTAACACCGTGTCAGGTGAACAATACTTCCGTCAAACCACATAAAACTTAGGACTTATGTTTAATTTCCTTATACCGAGCTAAATTAAGCCAAATGTTAATTTGTTCTATATTACATTCTTACCGGTATTTGAATTTTCACCTTTTCGTATCAACAGACGAGTTTTACTCCTACATGGAGTTTGGTGAGAGTTTGAATTTGGCATCTGCTGTGAATGATGACTCAAGTTGGCTGATAACGAATAGTTGATTGTGACTGCGGTGGAATGGATTAAATGGGTATGGGTCTGTGGGTCGTTTTATGCCGACAGTTCAGTAAAAAATAGTTGTTTGTTGCGCAAGTTTGGTGGAAGGTATTGATGATTAACGGTGGCTGATATAGAAGATTCATATGGTTTGTGATGAGGTTTGATCGAGCAGAGTCCGTGATGGAGAAGAGTTGGTAGTTGGGTTTGATGCAAAGGCGGTTATGGAGCTCGAGCAAATCAAGGAGACAAAATATCGGCAAAATATCCTCCTTAAGCACCGACCGAGCAAGATATGGACCAGTGGCTGAGCCACACTTGGACTAGGGAGGACAGTTAGTTTTTGGTAAACCGAAAATCTGTAGCTATGATATGATTTGGTTGAAAAGAATATTTTGTCCCCCCTAATTTCGGTAGGTAAGAAAATTCACTTATATTTTGGTTAAAAACGATAACTATTTTGGGAAAAAACTGGATGTTAGATTAGTTTATCTACTATTATTTACTCATATATATCTATAATTGCAGTTTGTTATTTAATTATATGCCTAAATTCAGGGAAAATATTTTGTTTAGGGGTTTTCCAAATTTAAAATTTTTCTTTAACCATAATTTTTGATCCTAAAATTGATTTGTTAGTAGAGAAAATGCCCAAAGGAAATTTGCGGCCTTCGACCGCAATTTACTGTGACGATATGTATGCATAGTTGTCCCCCAGCCAAATCTTTCTGGCTCCGCCACTGATATGGACTCTTGGCTAAAGAGGCCGAAAGTTCACGAGATAAAATGGTTAACGGGTGTGTAATGGTAAGAATAAACTAACGAAGAGAAAAGAAGCGAAGCGTAGTGAATTATCTACATGATAAGTTTGCAGATACATGATTCACTATGAAACTTATTATATGCATTGCCTTTGGGTGCAGATTTATTAATGGATCATGGATCGAGGTCAGTGGTAATCTAATATATCTAAAAAATTAAAGGCCTAGATAAATAAAGCTCCCACGTTGAACAGGGAGGAAACCTTCGCTTCCTATTAGCCGAAATAAGCCTTTTGTAGCTTTTGTGAAATGATAGTTTTGGTGAGAACGTTTGGCAATGTATAATTGGTTTTAAAAGTACGAACTCAAAAGGAAAACTTAACTTACCGTGTTTGGAATTTTATGGAAGTCCAAATTCAATTCGGAAGTCGAGTACCCACCATATTAGGACTCTTTTTTCCAAATCAATACATAAAGGGAAAAGAAACACATATATTTCATATATATTTTCTGCGAAATAAAAGGAAAAAATAAATAAAATCCGCACATATTTCCTATCTTTTGTCCACCTATTTAACGTATTCGCTCCGCAACACAAAATCAAAAATGCATCACTACGGGACGGAACGAAGCCCCGCGCACACCAAATCAAAAATACATCGCCACGGGAAAAGAAAAAGTGCCCGGTGCGCTGCACGGACACAAATCTTGTCTCATTGGTAATAATGTATAGAATTCCATGCCAAAAGTCAGGCTTTCCAAATCAATCCTTTTTAAGATCTCGACTTTTACCGATAAAAAAAAGGCTCTCGATAGTTGCAAGAAATTAATGTAGCTCAGTAGCTAAGGGCACGGAGTTTTATCATGGATGTTTAGGATAAGAAAATAAAAAACGATTAGCATACTCCGAAATTATTTTGGGATGTTATACCGTGAGAGAGGGATGGAAGGACCCACTCCACCATTCCAAGAACATGAAAAAAAGAGCTTATTGGGACACCAATAGGTTTTGAAATGATGTACCACATTTTTTTCTCATCAGTGGTTTACATTCCTGACCCATGGTATAAGGACGCTGAAAGCAACAAGATGGGATCGCGGTAGCCTAATACATTGGTATAGTGATAGCTTATTTATACCAAAGAATAAATAAAAAATTACAAGACATAGGATTTGTAATCATCCAGCTTAGAGGTAATACCTCGTTTATTGATAAGAGAGTTGGTTACATTTGTATTCTAGAATTAAAAGTTCAAATCGTCTAAGTTGGTTACTATCATATCTCTAGTATTAATTGCAGTTAATAATAGTTAGTTAGAGTTAACTAGCTTAATCTTAGTAGTTCGTCGTTAACTATAATTATAATGGACATGTGAGACGCAACCCCCAGGGATGTTAGTGATTGTTACATTCTAGGTTAGATGAGTCTAGCTTTATAAGCTATGGAGCCATTAAGTGAAGAGTTATCGTAATTTTTATCAATTGAATCGTTTAACGATTTTTGCTGGGTGCTTCATTGCACCAGATAGGTTTGATTCGTAATAATCAAAAGTTCACCCTAAGTCTCGACCTATTTTTATCATTGTACAATCAAGTACATGATAATTGGTATCAGAGCGGTTCTGTTCCTTAGTGTTTCTGCTATGGCGGAGCTTGATGATGCAATAAAGAGGGAGAAGAAACAGGGATGATTTACTTAATCTTCGTTGGTTGTATGATACTCAAAAGCGAGAAGATGACTCTCCAACTCGAGAGTATAACCTTCTGCATATGTTGAAGCTCATCAGCATGGCGGAGAAGAAGTTAGAGTCAATGCTTGGGATTTAGAGAAGCTGAGTAGACTAAAGAGAAAATTTTCACTGAAAAAATCATAATTGATTCAATCTGAAAGTTAATCTTTGAGTCAATTATGGATTCATTCAACTCCGAAGAAATAAGAGATATCAGCAATGACTCTTCAATTTCTAACAGAAGAGGTACAAGGTGAATCTGTGGATTGCTTAATGAGGATGCAATAATTCTATACCTAAATCGAAAATTGTTCCCAATTGAAAAAGCGGGGGTACAACAACCACACCCAATATTTCGTTCGGCAATCTGAATAGACAAACTCCAATATACTTTTAAGAGAATCAACTAGACAGTCAGACTCAATCTATAGAAAAGTATATCAAAGAGTTTTATATCTCTATCTCTTAATTCAATCCGCAATCAGCAAATAGGAATTTGCGGGCCCGATTGAATATAAGAGAAACAACTTGAACGGTACCAAAGACTAATGTTCAAGGATTAATCAATTTCAATCAACAACCAAAGGTTGGATTTACCAATTGATCGATTCAACGCACAACCTGTGATATTTCTATTATATAACAAAATATAATGCGGAAAAGAAATAACACAGGCACCAGAAGTTTTGTTAACAAGGAAACCGCAAATGCATAAAAATCCCGGGACCTAGTCCAGCTTTGAACACCACACTGTATTAAGCCGCTACAGACACTAGCCTACTACCAATGAACTTCGGACTGGAATGTAGTTGAACCCTAATCAATCTCACATTGATCAAGGTACAGTTGTGCTCCTTACGCCTCTGAACCCCAGCAGGATTCTACGCACTTGATTCCCTGAGCTGATCTCACCCACAACTAAGAGTTTCTACGACCCAAAATCGAAGACTTGATAAACAAATCCGACTCACACAGAAAAGTCTATTGGAATAGATAAATCTGTCTCCCACAGAAATACCTACAAGTTTTGTTCCGTCTATTAATAAATCAAGGTGCACAGGAACCAATTGATAAACCAGACTTATATTCCCGAATAACAGCCTAGTATTATCAGTCACCTCACAATAATCTTAATCGTATGGTAGCGAAACAAGATATTGTGGAATCACAAACGATGAGACGAAGATGTTTGTGACTACTTTTAATCTTGCCTATCGGAGATTAAATCTCGAGAAAATCTTAGAGAAGATAGTACTCAATACGATAGAACAAAGCAAGATTAGAACACGCAACTACAGAGAAAATAGGTTGGTCTGGCTTCACAATCCCAATGAAGTCTTTAAGTTGTTAACCTACAGGGTTTCGTGAAAAGCTAAGGTTAAAGGAGAATCGACACTAGTCGCAACTAGTATCACACAAGAGGTGTGGGGATTAGGTTTCCCAGTTGCTAGAGTTCTCCTTTATATAGTTTTGAAACCAGGGTTTTCAATCTAAGTTACCTTGGTAACAAAGCATTCAATATTCACTGTTAGATGAAAACCTGATAAGATTCAAGCTAATATCCTTCAACCGTTAGATCGAACTTAGCTTGTTATACACAAATGAAATGTACCCTCATTTAGGTTTAAGTAATTGTACCTAAACGTGTACACTAGGTTGGCTCAACAATAGTTAACCGAGGTTAGCTATATGAACACTCTCATATCAACCTTATTCATCTTAACCATAACTAGTTCAAATGACTCAAATGAAACTAGTTAAAGAGTTGTTCAATTGCTATATTCTCATAGAAGTATACAAGAACACAATTGAAGCAAAATCAGTTTGATTCACTTGAATCAATTCATGTACATTATAGCCACGGTTTGCAAAGAATGCATTCCTTAATATATAAATGTATTAGTTCATGAGCCAACCGATTTTAGAACTTTAACCACTCAAGTATGCAAACGGGTACGCATACTTAAGTAGCCGGTCTGAGTTTGGGTTCGCCAGTATGTAAACAGGTGCGCATACTTGGTACACTTCCAAAACCAAGCATAAATTCCCGGACCTATACCTTACGCAAGTATGCGTACCAGTATCTGTACTTGGTACACGAAATTTCACAACTACAAGTACGCATACGGGTATGCATACCTTAGTTCCGGTCATGGATCACATACATGCAAGAAAGCACACTATGTTTATAATCCAATGATGGTTAAGTATTCTAAACTCTTATTTCAATCATTGAAACTTTCTTAGAGGATGACAATAGGCGTTTTCACATACTATTAGCATCAAAGCAATTTTCAAGTTATTGAAATAATCATAACGGAACATTCCAAGTCTACACCAAATGATTGTATCACACAAACCATGTAAGATGTTACTCGGCGATTTTCACATGATCATCTTTTGACTTTCGTCAAGAATATAAGATGAACTTGGTTGAAACGAAAGCTTACCAACACATATTCCGAGAAATATGTAAGCGAGTTAAACTCAGCTCGAAATCTCAAATGTGTATAATCGACAACTATATAGTAATACGACTTTTGTCTCAATATAGGAGATAGAGTAGAAATAGATTTTGCAAGTGATAGATGAGTTTTAGTCTCCACATATCTTTTGTTGATGAAGTTCCATAAGCTCGCCTTAGTAGTTCTTTTTCTTCATTTGATGAACGTCGTGAAGTCTAATGCTCAACTACACAATCTATCCTAGTCCGAGACATTACTATAAGTAGACTAGAAATCAAAACTTATAGTTTTGATCACTAACATTGACAAACAAGCTTGAGATAGCAACGCTTGCGAGTTCGACCGAGCAGTGCTCTAACAGTCTTGATTTCTAGTTTACTTATAGCTATGTCTCGGATTAGGATAGAATGTGTAGTTGAGCTTTAGACTTCACGGCGTTCATCGATTGAAGACAAAGAACTACTAAGGGGAGCTTGTGGAACTTCATCAACAAAAGGTATGTGGAGACTTGAACTCATCTATCACTCAGAAGTCTATTCTATTCTATCTCTTATTGAGACAAAGTCGTATAGCTATATAGAGTTTACATTATGCACATTTGATATTTCGAGCTGAGTTTAACTCGCTTATATCTTTCTCGAAATACGTGTTGGAAAGCTTTTTACTTTAACTACGTTCATCATTATTCTTGATGAAAGTCAAAATATGATCATGTGAAAATCACCTGGTAACATCTTACATGATTTGTGTGAGACAGTCATTTGATGTAGACTCGGAATGTTTCGTATTGATCATTCGATCACTTGAAAATTGCTTATAAGCTCATAGTTTGTGTGAGACAGCTATTGTCATCTTCTAAAAATGTTTCATTGATTGAAATGGGAGTTTAGAATTATCTGGATATAGCAAAGTATGCATACCCGTATTTAAATTGTTGTAAAAGTAATTCAGATCCGGGAACCAAGTATGCATACCTTTATGCGAACGGTTTTAACTGTCAAAGTCCGGGAACTAAGTTTGTGTACCCGTTTGCAAACTTATTCACCTGAGTTCGGTCCGAAACGATAGTATGCATACCCGTTTGCGAACTGTCGGAAAGGATTAAGTCCAGAACTTAAGTTTGCGTACCCGTTTGTAAACTTATGTGGTTAAGTTCTAAAATCGGCTAAGTATGTTTTCATACTCATGAACAAATACATTTATAAATTAAGGAATGCAATCTTTGCAAACCGTGGCTAAAATGTTCATGAACTGATTCTTTTGAATCAATCCGATTTTGCTTCAATTGTGTCTTGTATACTTCTATGAGAATATAAACAATTGAACAACTCTATGATTAACACAATTAGATTCATTTGATTATCATTTGATCTAGAAGTGTTAAGATGAACATGGTTAACACAAAAGTGTTCAAAAGGCTAATTTCGGTTAACTGTTATTGAGCCAACTTAATATACACGTTTAGGTACGGTTACCCATATCTAAATGAAAGTATATTTCATTTATGTGTAACAAGCTAAGACCATCTAACGGTGGATATTGATTGCTTTGTTACAAAGTTATCAAACCCTGATTTGAAGACTATATGAGGGAGAACTCTAGCAACTGGGAAACCTAATCCCCACACCTCCTATGTGATACTAGTTGCGACTAGAGTCGATTCTCCTTTAACCTAGTTTTTACCTAAAACCATTATAGGTTAACGAATTAAAGACTTCATTGGGATTCTGAAGCCAGACCCAACTATTTTATCTGTAGTTGCGTGTTCTGATCTTACTTGTTCTATCGTATTGAGTACTATCGTATTGAGTACTATCTTCTCTAAGATTTGCTCGAGATTTATCTCTGATAGGTAAGATATAAAAAGTAATCACAAAGCTCTTCGTCCCATTCTTTGTGATTCCACAATAACTTGTTCTACTACCATATAGTTAAGTTATTGTGAGGTGATTGATATTTCTAGGCTATTCTTTGGGAATATAGGACCGGATTATAAATTGGTTCCTATTCACCTTGATTTATCAAAAGACGGAACAAAAACTTCGTAGTTATTTATGTGGGAGACAGATTTATCTATCAGAATAGACTTTTTTGAAGGAGACAGATTTATCTATCAAGTCTTTGACTTTGGGTCGTAGCAACTCTTAGTTGTGGGTGAGATCATATAAAGGAATCAAGTACGTATAGTCCTGCTGGGATTCAGAGGCGTAAGGAATGTGACTGTACCTTAATCATTGTGAGATTGTTAGGGCTCAACTACATTCCAGTCCAAAGTTAACTTGTAGTAGGATAGAGTCTGTAGAGGATTAATACAGTGTGGTGTTCAAATCTGGACTAGGTCCCGGGGTTTTGCTGTATTTGTGGTTTCCTCGTTAACAAAACTTATGGTGTCTGTGTTATTTCTTTTCCGCATTATATTTGTTTATATAATTGAAATATCACAGGTTGTGCGTAGTTCAATCAATTGGTAAATCCAACCTTTGGTTGTTGATTGAAATTGATTGACACTTAAACATTGGTCTTTGGTACTGTTCAAGTTGTTTCTCATAATAATCAGGCTCGCGGATTTCTATCTGTTTGATTTGCTGATTACATTAAGAAACAGGGATATAACTCTTGGATATATATTCCTTGACTGTCTAGTTGATTCTCTTGAAATTATATTGGAGTTAGTCCATACAAATTACCTAACGAAATATTGGGTGTGGTTGTTAGACCCCCACTCTTTCACACTGGGCAAAGGAAAAAACGTACGTGAGGAAGACGACAAGGGAATACATGACTAAATCAAAGAAGTTTGGATGCCCGTTTAAGATTATAGTTAATAGATCCAATGGTAAGGTATACAAGCTATATAAAGTGATGAATGGTTGTCATAATCATGATGATCCGGATTCTCTTATTGGACACGCTGTCATTTTTGGGTTGAAACCACATCAATTGGAAACGGTAAGGTCGATGAAAGCGTGTAAACCAAGTGACATCCTTAGGAATATTAAGGAAGATGATAAGAATAACTTGTCCACTTTGAGGCAAATTTACGCGGCAAGAGCATCCTTTAGGAGGAGGGAATGGGATGGTAGAGCGGTTATGGAACAATCTCAGTCGTTAGCCGATCAACACGCATACACAATGAGGAAACATGTATTGGAAGGCAAAGTGACTCGTATTTTCTTGGCGCATCCGGACATGATCAAGTTGGCCCAATGCTTCTATCAAGTTTTGTTAATAGATTGTACATACAAGACCAACAAGTAAAACATGTCGTTGTTAAACATTGCTTGTCATACTTCCGACAAGTAAACTTTCACGGTGGCATGAAGGTTTATGGATCGGGAGAATGATGTGAGTTTTACTTGGATGCTAGAGACCTTGAAGGAGATATTGTTAGAGCATTGCTCGGTCGAACTCACAAGTGTTGCTATCTCAAGCTTGTTGTCAAATTTAGTTGTCAAAACTATATCTTGATTTCTAGTCTACAATTAGTTAAGTCTCGGACTATGATAAAAATGTAGTTGAGAAACAGTGGATCACGGTAGTCATCATTGCGTTCTACCGTTTGAAGGAAAGATCAACCGAAGCTTTTGGAGAACTTCATCAAAAGGTAAGTGAAGACTGACCCACCTATTTATCAAGTTATATTCACTTTTCTATCATTGAGACGATGTCGCATAACTAATTAAACTATTATGCATAGAAAAGAATTTCGAGTCAAGTTTATCTTGATAATACATATAATGACTAAGCTTAATGAATATTCGTTCATACTTGATGAATTTGGGTAAAGGACAATTTATTGTTCGGTATCAAATTTATGATTCAAGTTTTAGCATTCGAAAATAGCCTGGAACAATGATATGTGTCATTGATGTTATTCGGGAATATTTTGAATCGATTTAGAGAGAAATATAGAATTACTATAGATTCGTATACAAGACAGTGTTATCAGTCTTACAAACTGGGAAAACTGTTATAAAGTCTGAACCCGTATTACATGTACTCGTACATGTAGCGGAATAGCTATATATCGACTTGCATATTTGTGGTACGCATATTCTTATGTATATCATATGAAAAATAAGTTCAACTCGTGAAACGGATCGGTATGAAAACTCGTATGCAAACCCTTTAGGAACTGTGGTTACAGAACCGGGTTAGTACCCAAACCGGTACACGTACCAAAATAGTTATGTGTTCCCGAACTCGGCTTAGTACCCATACCGGTACGCAAACCAAAATAGTTATGTGAACTCCAGAACCGGTCGTAGTCTTAAGGTTTCCAAACCGGTATGCATACCTAAATAGTTCTGTTAACTCCGGAACTTGGTTTGGTTAAATTTTTACAAACCGGTACACGTACTCTGACTGACCTGACTCACGAACGGCTATTGTATTTGTACTTTGTGCATTTTACTAACCATACCGATTATCTTCAAGTGCGATTAAATTATATCTACGAGATAATTAGCGTTTGATTAATTCTCTAAAACACTAGACTTATTTGATCACATGATTGTGACTCAAGGATAATGTCTTAAGTGTTCATGAATGAGTGTAAGCTTTTAAGTTCAAATCGGCTAGTTTCGTCTAACCACGTTGAACATAGTCTTTATACACGGTTCGGTTACGGTTTCACCTAACCAGAGTGTATATCTTGTTTATGTAAATCAGATTCAAAGATTCATCGAACAGTGGATATTGTTTGCTTGGTTCGAAAGTTATCTTAGCTTAAACCTAAAGCAACCTATGCTTTGAATGTCTATAAATGGGGAACTTCGAGCAACTGGGATTTTTGAATCCCGACACTACTTTTTGGTGTGTCCTAGTTGTATCTAGAGTCGTCCTCATCCTAACCCTTTTAGGGTTTAGCGACTACAAAGTCTTCATAGGGATTCGTGAAGCCAGGTCCAATTATCTTTCCTTGATAACTCGTGTATCCTGATCTTGATCGATTGTTGAGCTGCTCACTTGATCAAGATAGATAGAAATAATCTCAAAAAAAAAATAGTCGTTTGCGGAAATAATCGGATTATATATAAACATTTATAGTCCGATTGTGAGTTTGGAATAATTGGAAATAGCTACCTTTCCGAAATCGGTTTATGTATGAGGCACCTAAAAACCGATTCTTCATTTCTCTACAAATCCAAATTTAGGCCCAGAATCGGTTTATGTATGCATTAGCGTAAACCGATTGTGGTTGATGTTCATCACATCAACCAAGAATCGATTTATATAAGTGTACAACAAAAACTGATTCCTATGAACATTAACCACAACCGGTTTACGTTAATGCACACATAAACTGATTCTTGGTTGAATTTTCCGAAAATTTGATGAGTAAATTTCAGAGATTTAGAGTTAAATCATTGTTAAGTTCCTCTTAAAAGGAATGGATTCAGGGGATTTAACTCAATCACTTGAATTATTTGTTTTCGAATTTTCTTTCAAAACCCCAAAAAAGTTACTCCCTCTGTTTCAAAAAGACTGTCCTCTATTCTATTTTCATCTGTTTCAAAATTGTGTCCAACTTCTGTTTATAGTCATATTTTCCAATAAACTCTCTAATATACCCTTAAATTTTTATATTCATAAATTCATTTTTAACGAGACACGATCTAAAATATTAAAGAAATATGTATCATTAAGGAAACAAATATATCCTTCATTCCTTTTAAGTAAATATATATTTCGCTCTAAAAACTAAATTCTTTATAAAGTTTATACTCCACTAGTTTGAAACCCGTGCTACGCACCGGGATTGCAGGAATTTTTACACTGTTGGTTAATGTCCACTGAGGCGGATCTTCGCCCCGCCCCCGTCCCAATGAGAGTTTTAATAACATATTATATAATTACTATCAAACAAATAAAAAATTAACAATTAAAACTATGTAATTAAAATTTTCTAATAATCAAATTTACTTAAGAGCATCTCCGATAAAGGGTGAAATTATTATTTTTGAATGACAAATAAGATTTTAGACCCTCATTTAGTATAAATGCATCTCCAATAGTTAGGTCCTACAAATTAGGAGGGATGATTTACTAAATAAGAAGGTGTTAAAGAAAGTCTTAACTACATCTCTGGAATGACCCCAACTAATTCCATGTCATCAATTTTATTTTAAAAAATTAACATTTAATACAAAATAATGCTAAATTTTTTTTTTATATATTTATATAAATCTAAAAATGCATGGTACAACCTTAACTATTGGAGATGAGTTTTAGGAAAAGGGTCTTAATTAGGCCTACACATGAAAACCCCAACAAATGGAGGTCTAAATACGGCGTCCACGTAGGATTTTTATGACCTACTATTGGAGATGCTCTAAAGATCTCACATGGTTTTGAAAACTAATTTCAAGCAATTTAATAAAACAGTAATCAATTCTACAAATAAATTAAAATAAATAAATCTAAATAACCTCAAAACTAAAATAGTTTAAACTCTAAATAACAAAGCATCAATCCTGATTGAAACCTCACATACTAAAATAGTTTAAACACATCATTGCAATGTTCATCTATTTGGACTGATGGTGATATCTCATGATCCCTTTCGCCCAATTCACCATCATGTTCATCGTCGCTATCTGTAGTGTTATGCTTTCTCTTGAGATGTTTCTTAAACGGTGTCTTGAGTTGTTCTTTATTACCAACAGGTGTACTTTGCTCTTCGTGTGTGTTTATAACGTACATATATTTAAGTTTATCTTTTACATCACGTATGGGTCATCTAACTTACTACTTACAATATTGTTAATGAAAGGTAGTGCTAATAGTTACCTTCTTCTTTTTTTGTCATGTAGATATGCTTTTTCTAGATCACGATCGTAATCAAAATTTTATGAACACGTAGACTTAATAGACAAAGTTCCTTTCCTGGAGTATAATCCCGAATATAATTGTTTTTCCTCACTCTTAATATTTCTTCTATACATTCCACTTGGTTATGCTGCAATTTAAATACATCTTTTAACGGTTGTTTAATTTTTACAAACAATACTTATTTGAAATTTGAAATTCAAGTAATTTACATGTATATTCACTGTCACTATATTGGACTATCAACGTTTGATATTAGAGACACTAAAATAAATAGGTTGCGAACTCTGAATATAACAAAACTTATGAAGTGCTTCCCGTCTAAGATGATGTAATCAAGGAAATGCATTAATATATATTTCCTAAGAAATCATATACTTGTGTTAAGAATCAAGCGGTCAACTCAAGTGATTTTCTAGGATCCAGCTCCTTGTAATTAAATCACGTTCACTTTATAATTATTATGATATTGATAATAGAGACACAAAATAAAATAGGATATTAATCTAAAATAGATTGCCAACTCTAAATAGTTCTAAGCATATGAAGTGCTTCCCGTCGAAGATGATCTAACCAAGCAAATGCATTGACATGTATTTTTGAAGAAATCATATACCTGCGTTACGAATCAAGCGGCCAACTCAAGTGCTCTTCCTGGCTATATCTAAATAAAAAATTACACTTGCTATATAGTTGTATTGATATCTGATATTAGAGACACGAAACAAAATATGATATTAATATAAAATAGATTGCCAACTCTAAATAGTGCAAAACATATGAAGTGCTTCCCGTTGAAGATGATGTAATTAAGAAAATGTACTTGCATATCTTTCTTCAAAAATCATATATTTGTGTTAAGAATCTCGTGGCTAAGAACTCAACTGTTCCTCAAGCTTGAACTCCATGTTAGATGAAAACCATATACTTGAGTTAAAAATTAAGCGGTCATATCCACTGCTCCTCCTACCTCCACTCACTATATAGTTGTATCAATATCTGATATTAAAGACACGATACTAAAATAAAGTAGATTGCCAACTATATAGTGTAAAACATATAAAGTGCTTCCCCTCAAAGAAGATGTAATCTTTTTTCTAAAAGAACATTTCATACCTCTCAGCACTTCCTTCGGAAGCTTGATTCTCCATTCCAAAGTAGTTCTCATCACTAGATGAACTTGTTGTTTCCTCCATGGTGATTTAGAGACAGAAAAAATAAACTCAAAAAAATCTTTTATCACATCCCGTTTTGTAAAGATAAATCAACAAAGTATGAAACCGTATACGACCTTAACCAAAATTTGTTTTCCCTCCATCTGAACCAATTTTTTTTTGGTTAGACGTTTGACCATTTTTTTTTTGACTAAAACACCGATGAGTCCTCCGAAAGCCATTTTATAAAAAACAATTGAGCAAAATTGAATTTTTAAAGTTTCAAAATCTGATGATTGATGAGACTTACAAATACTATACGACTTAATTGATCTGATTCCTTTGGGGTTTCGTCAATCAAATGTACACCTAGAATTGGTGCACGTTGCACATCAAACGCCATTGAATTTTGCAGTGAATTAATACAAAAGAAGAATAAGTAAGCTTCATAGTCTTTTTGACACAATTACCAGAGGCCAACTCAAGCAAACTCAAATTGAATATCAACAGTTAACAAATGAATATATATTTTCAGCATATCCAATCCAAACACCCAAAGAGTATTATTAAGATTCAAGAAAGGATACAAAGGGAATTCATTCTTTTCAATACGATGCAAAGAAAATCAAGTTCTTCGGCAAAAATTGCATTTTAAGTTTAACAATCAACTAATAGACCTTCGATAACAAACCTATATTTCGTGCGTGTGATTGATCAGGTACCATATCAGATTGAATATTTTTTGATCAGATTTGATAAGGCTTTCTGTCTGTACAATTTTTTGTATGCTTCGAAACGAACATTGGAGAACTATTCTTTTTTAAACAATTCATCAAATATTGAGTTTCTTTCAAATGACTGAAACCTAAAACAAATTGGAAATTTACCAAAATTAGATGGCTTAAAATAAAGAATTTATAGTCATTGACGGAGATGTCAATTCATAATTGATTGATATGATTCTAAAAAGACGGTGATTTCAAGGTGCAATGTTTCAAACAGCTGATATTCATATCTTTTACGAAAAGTAAAGTAAAAATTCTTATTTTATGCCCTGATATAATAGAAAAACAACGATTTGTCATGTTGCAAGATCAAAAACGTCCATTATACACGCATGCTTAACGGTCATGCTTATTCATTACCAGCCACTGGTCATTTTACCAATTACTCCATCTCTGCCAAAGAAAAACAAACAACTCAGACCATGCATGGATGCATAATTATCTATCTAAAAGAATTAGTAAGAGACTTCACCATAAGTCTATGGTGTTGCGATTTGCAAGGTTACAGTGGATGGACTATCCCATGACTATTCAATTGATCACACTACGACTAAATAACTACAAAAATTAGACCGAGCAAATGATCCAGTATTCCTGACCTCGTCTGATTGAACCTCTTTTTTTGTCGACTTCATCCAAAGTGCAGGTCTTGCTGTATAATTCTCCTTGTCAGGAGTACACATTTCGTCTTCCATCTCTTGCTTGGTACTACCATCAACCTTCTTTACATCGTTCATTAGACACCACACGAACAAGAAAAGGATATAAACCAAAAGAAAATATACATTCAGTGCGTATAAACCAAAAGGATATAATTCAAACGTAGTATTAACCTCAGAGCATGTTCCTCTACAATACCTTAAAGTCCAGCACCTCAAAAACCGTTTAGTTAGTAGCATGAGCATAAAGGTCCAACCGCATCAAGATAATAAGCATCAGCAAGTGAATCTTCGCATCTTTTTGAAAATTCCCCTGACTCCAAAAAAGACCGTCCTTCCCCATCAAAACCATTGATATCATCACACCTAATTTTCTAGGTGGTAAATAAATTAGCATATAGTCAGAGAATTAAGTAGCATCAACACAAAGGAAATGTTTCATTTTAATAGCCTTTAGCAATACCGGAGCTAATTGAATCATTTGACAATGTATACAATAATTGAGAATAGTATATGTAGAATCAATTGCAAATAAAAATTGGCAGGTATAGAATAGTGCAAATCTTTCCAAAGCACTCCATGCAAGTACTATCAGCTTGGTATTTGTAAGAACTGTTCAAAATCGGCAGGTATAAAATAGTGCAGATCTTTCCAAAGCACTCCATGCAAGTACTATTAGCTTGGTATTTGTAAAAACTGCTCAATAAAGATTGAGATGAAAATATCGCAGTTTAATCTTCACTTACATAGAAACACTCTATTCAAAGGTCTCAATAAACATGTACATATAGTAAGACCATTATTTTCCCTGTATTTCCTGTAGTAATATTCATAAAGCGCTTTTCGTTCTAGTTGGCTTGCTCATAAATAAATGCCCGCCAAATAGTCCTGCAATTCCGCTACAGGTTCTGCCATAAATATGAAATCTCAACAATAATCAAAACCATTACTTTAACAATTAGCAAAGAAGTATTTATCTAGACTGATTTGAATCAACATAGAATGAGCAAGCACATCAACTGAGAAATCCTAATTAGCATTCATTTACATAATGTTAATTGTTAAATTCTTGTAATAAAAACACCTATATGGGAAACAATCACCTACAAAACTCGTTTTGTGTATTTTCACAGCCTCATTTGTCGAGAGCACGATCTAATTGATTAGAACTTCCTTTCCATACCTGAAAGACAAAATAACTTGGTATGAGAGCGTAAAGTAAATATATAACAATCATATTTGAATAATCTTTAAATGCAAATGAAAAAAACAAAAACCAAAAAACATAAATCAAATATATACATAAACAAAACTAATCACATAAACAAAACTGATCACAATTAGATTTACTAAAAGAAATACATCTAATTAAGAGATAATTGAAGTGATGGAGAAGAGATTCAT
Source organism: Papaver atlanticum (assembly GCA_023531105.1). Lineage (NCBI taxonomy): Eukaryota > Viridiplantae > Streptophyta > Magnoliopsida > Ranunculales > Papaveraceae > Papaver > Papaver atlanticum. The sequence goes on along the minus strand of JAJJMB010002559.1, from coordinate 2,510,520 downwards.
ACATAACAACATTGTCTAGTGGCTAACATCGTTTCCGAGGGAACAAATCTCTGAGTAAAACAAACACTACCAAGATTTTAACCGAAAGTAGAGGGTTTGGATTCAGGATCTACTGTGGACATGTCAATGTAAACTTTTCCTTCGGAGTGCTGGAGCACCCCACCCCTGTGTAAAACTACCTAAATTAACAAAAACTGTTTGAAACGGATATTCATTAGACTTTGTATCAACATCTCTTTTTCCTTCTAACATATCCAGATATATTTCCTGAATTATTTGAGAAAGAGATACGTCCAATTCCAATAGATAGTACTCATTCTTGACAGTAATATTTCTAAAAGACATACATCTACCTCAATCACTAAGGAACAATTACACTTGCTGGAAGTTCCAACTGGAAGCCGTAATGTAGCCAAAAAATTTGAATGGGGATCAATAAGTTGAATATTGAGTTCAGTACTATACAAATATGGTGACTTTGTAGATCGGCGAGAAAATCCCTTGCCTAACTGTACAACACAGACATGAACACACTATGTAAGAATCTAATCATGCAACATTATCACCATATCCAGAAATTTTAAGCACTACAAACAGTGTATTTAATCACGTATACAATAAAATCATAATGTGTGTAGGTATACTGTACATTCAATACGATGTATTTAATTTTTTATTTGGACATGAAAAAAAATAACCATAACGTGTGAAGGCTTACTGTACATTCAAAAAAGGTGTATCATTTTTTTTTTTAAGTAGTAACATTGAAAACATAAATCATAATAATACATTTGTAGTACTATTTTATTATTATTATATATATAAATAATAGTTGTTTACCTCTTGTCTCTCGTTCTCATTAACAACTTCCTCCATCGAGCGTGTTTGGCAGCTTTGGCTATCTAAATTCAGCTTACTCTTGATCAAGGTCGTATTTAACATCAGACCTCTAAAACAGAAGAGGACAAACTAAATGCAGGAGAAGAAAGTATAGCTTTGGGCATGTTTTTGTAGTACACAACATGGGCTTAAAAAAAACACGAAGCTCATACAAATTATTTCATCTAGAGATTTAAATATACCTTCATCTAGGTTCTTTATGTCATTACTCCTGAACAAAATTAGTACTCATCCGCTCACATTGCCATTGCTGGAGCTATTAGTGCCAATTGATGGTATCTGCAAAACAAACAACAAATCATATCAGATAACAAAACCATCGATAGCCAACAAAACATAAATTCCAAACAAAAAAAAGAGGCAACAAAATAAATAAATATGAACCAAAGAACCCTAGAAGAAAAAAAGCAAAGTTTAGGGGTTTGGATTTTGTTCAAATGGTTTATATACCTACAAATTCCATTCAAAAAGAAAAACTCTTTTGGAAATAATACTTAATCAATGTCTGAAAAATAATAATGTTATTAAGGAAATAATCTTTATATTTTTTGGTAGATATTTACGGTGTTTTTCCACAAAAGAATATTGATTCTTTTTTCACACGTATATTTACTTGTTTAAATACTTTATATCTTTATATTTTTGGAATATAGAAAAAGAATCAAGCATTTCTTTCACGCGTATATTTACGTGTTCAAAAATAGAAAAAAAAATCTATACTTTCTATATATTTGGATAGTATATTTGCTTGCTCAAATATTTTAGTCAAAAAAATATTAGCATATTTAGGAACGGAGATATGTGTGATTTGTGGTTTTAGATTTTACCGGTTTTCATTATTTTTTTATTATGATTTTAATAATAATTCGTAGTATTTTTATCCTAAAATGAACCAGAAATGTAAATCAGATAAAAAATCATTAGAACTGTTATGGACTTTAGTCGCTACGTATGAAAATATAAATATAACACCTACAACATTTGTAAACTCACGATATTAATGGAACTTGAACCGATTACGTTCAGGTAAGAAATCATGTTTTTTTATTTTAATTCCAAATTCTCGAAATCTCAAAATTAATATATGGAGATAAATCTAATTTTTCTACCATATAAAAGTTCAAAAATATATAGATATGATTTTTTTACCCCATAAACGTGTTTATCCGGGTTTTTTATTTTATTTTTATCACACATATATATATATATATGCGAAATTAATATAGCCATTTTTAATTTTTGGATTTTTATCATAAATACCGAAGTTAATATAGTATTATGAATCTGATTTTTTTTATTTTATGGATTTTTTATAAATAATATAGTAAATCTTAATCCATAAATATGTTGAATTGATTTTTATTTTATTTTAATAATAAATTTCCGAAATTAATATAGTAGTTTTCTTTGTCATTTTTAGATTTTTATTGCTTATAAAAGATTCAAAAAATATAAATCTTATTATTTCATTCCATAAATATGTTGAATTGATTTTTTTTTATTTAAGTTATAAATGTACGAAATTAATATTAGTAGTTGTTTTTATTTTCTGGATTTTTTATAATAAATACATGAAATTATAAAAGATTCAAAAAATATAAATCTTATTATTTTATTCCATAAATATGTTGAATTGATTTTTTTTTATCATAAATGTCTGAAATTAATATAGTAGTTTTCTTTATTTTTAGGATTTTTACAATAAATACATGAAATTAATATAACAACTTTTTAAATAATGAGGGTCGTCCGTCGTGTGTGTCCCAACCACCCACCCAATCTACACCGCACATTGTCAGATCAATGCACTATATCTCTCGAAATTTCATAAGACAAATACGAATGGTTTTTCTCCGAGCCAATGAGAGCGCACGGTTACGCTCATCAACCAATAGGAGAGTGGGTAAGCTCCACTAGTGCTACTTTTATTCTGGAGTGAGGGTTGGTATTGAGTTTTTAGGTTGTTGATAAATTCGATATCTTTTAGTTTTCCTTTTATATTTTGTATTTATAATCCTCCTAACAATTTTAGGTAGTTTTAGGTAGTTCTTATTGCTAGCATTTTTATTAAAATAAAATAGGTAAGTAACTAAGGGTAGTCAAGTAAAATACTATAGTCTCCTTAATATTATGACAAAGTCAAAGCAACCATTCTTTTTGAAACGGAAGGAGTAGAATTCAATTGTTGTTTGTGATTGATAGGTTTTAGTTTTTGATTTTGATGGAAATAGAATTTTTTTTTGAGTTTTGATTAATGATTTTTGTATTTGTTTTAGGAGGGAAGGTCAAAGAAATTTGATATTTCATGGAAAGGGGCAGAAATAGGTGAACTCGGTGAAAAGGTATTAACCATGTACGTTCCCGACTCAGTCAAACTCGGCGAGTTGACTGTTTCTGTTTCGGACCAAAATACCCTCCTAGTTGAGTAAGGTACAGACAAGTCACCCAATTTTTTTATACTACCAACTAGGCTGGGTACCTAGTTTAATTTATACGACCCTCAAATCAGTTACCCATCATAATTTATAGTACTGTAAAAAATAAGTACCCATTGAAATTTATACTACCGTGTTAGCGAGGTACTCAATTTAATTTTTAGGACTGTTTCTACTACTCTCATCCTTCTTTCATCTACGTGCAATTGACAAAAAAATGTTCAAAATTGTTTCAATGAAGGTATTATACTAACACAAAAGAGTGCATTGTTTTTCAAACACCAGCAACTGTAAGAAGTTTGATAACATGCATGTAACAACAGGGGATATGATAAAGAATTTGTCCACAAACACAACATCTTGAGATGTCATATTACTTCATTTTAAAACACAACACCTAGAGATAACAACTGTAAGAAGTTTGGTAACAGAAAAGAAAGGGTTGAGAACCTAATTTCTCTTAGGATTTGATCAATTGCATGTTTGGGATTTAATCGAATTCTTTTTTAGGATTTAATCAATTCTGTAGAATCCCTTTCTTTTTTTCCCAAACATGCAATCGATTTGGGAAAAAATCAAAACCTAATTTCTCTAATTCTCTAAGAATCAAAACCTAATTCAATCATTACTTACTTGTTATCTCTCTGAGAATCAATATTCAAAACCTAATCGATCTCATCTTCTCTCTATCGATCACTAACTTTGTCGATCTCTCTCTCGACCTTTTTCTATTTAGAACCCTGAACATATTGTAACTAACTTCCTTTGCTACTTCCTGAAACTGAAATTGAAGAATAGAGATAGGGATACTAGATGACTGCTACAACAGTGGGAGGCCGACGCGGATACACCATACCGTTCTTCAACGTAGGCGCCATTATATTTTTTGATAACTTTTTACATTAAAATCGTCAAATGTGCAATATCTAAGATTTTTTTTGTATTTGCATCAAATTGTAAAATTTAAAAACATAGCTAGATTAAAAGTTTAATGGCTTACAGTATTGTATCAACAATAAATTAGTAAATGAGTATTGGACATTTAAGAGTTACTGATATCCACGGCCAAGGTCCAAAATTCACATACCAAACCATCCAACGTCGGTGAAGGCTCCAAAGTTAAAATAACACCGGCTTCCACTAGATAGGCGTAGGCCTGTCGGCTACTGGCTATTGCCATGATGAGAAGATATTCCGCTTGCAAATCTTAGACCTTGTTTTACTCCACGTTGCACCTTCACCAAGTGCATGATTACCAAATGCCAATTACACTTTTGGAAACATAAGGGTTATTTTGTGATTTTATGCTATACTACCTAAACTTAGTTCTCATTCATTTTTTTCTGTTTTTTTTATTTCGACCGTCTTCTTAATTTAGTCTTCGAAGATTAGAAGTACATTTTTTATTTTGCTTTGTATTTGTAGATAGTGATACGATTTCGATTTCCTTCTCAGATTCTGCAAGTTCTTCAATTTAACTCCTCTTTAATGGTAGTAAAGAAATTGATTTTTTTAGCAAAGGCAAGGAAATTGCTGATTTGTGGTTTGATTGCAAAGAGTATTACAATACTTACTACAATAAGAGGAGATTCATTAGTTTTGATTATAGGAAAAGGTTTAAAATGGTGAAGAGAAAAGGGGTGTGATGAATCAGTTAAGTCACTGGGTAGGTTAACCTATTCGATGAAAATGAGCTGAAATGAGTAAATGTTGGGTGAAAATAACTTCTACTATGGGTTGCTGGATCGGGTATGGTTTTAACTGAACCCATTACTTTGTCTTCTACACCCGGATTGACCCGAAAATCTCTATTACTTTTCTGCGTACTCTGTTTTTTTTTTATACCCAGACTGGAAATTCTTGAATTTGATTTGTTTTAGAGGCCTCATACTTGAAATGTATAGCTATTCTCTGTTTTATGGTATTGAATAGATGTATAAATTGTTGTATTTTATCAGCTTGATCGATCTTGTGACGAAAACAAGAACTGAATTTTTCTATTTTGAATAAATGTGATAATGAAATTTATCGATTCTGATCGAAATTTATCGATTCTGATCGATTCAGTTGATTATTTGATACACTTTGAACTGGTAATATGTTTGTTTGATTGTAGTTGAAGTAAATTGATAATGAAGTCATCGTATAAAGGCCTCCTTAACAGTCGGCCAACAACCCAACCCAACCTAACCAGATGAATTAAGCTAACTCGGCCAGGGAGGGTAGGATAGAGATAAACGTGTTTTGTTAAATCGGTGAGTCACAACGAGTCAGACTCGCACATTTTTACCCCTTTCAAAGATTCTAACTTTACCCGTCCCTTTCCAATCGGTGAGTCACAACGAGTCAGACTCGCACATTTTTACCTTGACCTTCACTCTTGTTTTAGAATGATTAAGGTTTCTTTAAAGGATAATTTAGTATTTTATCATATTTTAGACAACCCATATCCTTTTCTCTAGGTTGGTTGAAGAAATTCATATACCCCAAATAATCACACGGGGCTCCAAACTAGTCATTTATACTTAGTAAAAGTTTATTATCAAAATTTAGAAGTAAATTATATTATCCACACACTTAAGTATTGAATGTAAAGAGAATGTTATAATTTGTAAACCTAATATTAAGGTGAGAGATAATTTAAAAAGTTTCCTCTCGTAAGAACTTAACAATATGAATATTTAGTTCCTTCATAGTTCATACTATCATAACCGGATCCGATTTGTGGTATACTGCGTACAAATTAGATAATCAAATCTATTTAGTACTCCGTATTATTACAGAAGTAGTTATTACTCTAAAGTGCCCTAATTATCCTGTTATCATTTCATCTTTTAATTTTTAATCAATCGATTGTGTGCTTAGGAAGGAACTAAATGCATTCAAGTCTTCAACAGAAAACATAAGATAAATCAAATGAGCTAGCTAGCTTACACGGAAAGATCTGACTAAACAAAAACTCGGACCAGAAATTGCTCTTTTTGAGAAACGCATACGCGTTGTAATAAACACTTGCTATACAACATTGTAGGCTGTACAAACCTTAGGATCTTGCAAACACATATTGGATCCGTTTTTACCATTTTTTTTATATTTTTTTTTACTGCAAACCATTAATGACGAACAGAGAATCCAACCAACAATATTAAGAATCAATCAATTCGTAATGGAAGTTTTGGATCATGAGTTGATGGTTTGATTGCATTGGTATCCTTGATAACCCTACTTGAGCAATTAATAATACCGTTTAGATCTACAATAGACAAACTAAGTTAGGCAAAAGTTAAAAAAACAACCTAAACGGGTCAAACACGATGAAACGTGTTACGTTGACAACTTAGGTCATAAACAAATGGAAGAAGAAAAAAAAAAGGTGTGAACCGTGACAAGTAAGGTAGGACTCAGGAAGGAAAAACCAAAACAAATCAAGGACTTTAATTTATGCACAAAGCTCAATGCCACTGCACAGTTAATTAGGTCAAACTACATCAGATTACTACAGAGGGTTTCACTCGTTCGATGTGAAACCCTGTTGTCAAGTTTCAGCAGCTCAGCCAACACTCAACAAGGACAAAACTTTAGAGTAGAAAAGAAGAAGAGGAGAGGAGAATCGCAATTCCCATCCCTTTCTTTCCTTTTCTTTTCTTACGCCTTACTCTCCTGTCTTGCCGCACATCTCTAGGCAAAGATGAGAGAAGCCACCTCGAGATACGCAAATAGAAGTCCCAGACTTGAGACGACAAGAAACAAATAAAGTGATGTTTTAAATTAAAAGCATCTCCTTCTCTCTCTGCTGTTGTGCCTAGATAGATAGAGTAGACAGAGACACACTCTCATCAAGTCTGAGCTCTGAGAGGGAGGGAGGACAAACATTTCACACTAGATTACGGGATGCTTATTTAAACAAAACAAATCCAGAGTGAAAGTGAGAATTTATGCTCTTTTTCATCCCACAACTTTATATAACTTCTTCCGGATTCTACTTCCACAAAATATACTAGTAAACAAGAAACCAAGAAGAAAAGAAAAAATCCCATCACTCTTCTTCTCTTCAACCTATATATATACTACTACTGCACTTCCACAGCAAGCAATAGTACTTGCTGAAGTTAACAACTCTTAGAGAAAACAGAACCCATTTCTTTCTTCTTTCACTGTCTTCAGAGCAATGGATGTAAGTGTTCATTTAGATCCTAATAATGCAATCCTTTTCATTTTTGTTCTTGTTGTTGTTGCTTATATGAGTTGATTGTTCTTGTAGGATTTCAAGAGGAATCAAATACCTGCATTTGGGAACTGGGATTTCTCAGATGGGTTACCGATTACACAGTATTTTGAATCAGCAAGACAAGCTGGATTAGTTAGATACAGCTGTGGTGAAAGGGATTTGTATGGTGCTGTTGCTGATGATTTTCTTTACTCTAATCCTCCTCATAGTTATCAGCATGATCTTATCAAACCACCTTCCATTACTGTTGTTTCTCGCAGAAAGGTAGACATTATACAATTTCCTTTTGAGTTTTTTTTCTTCCTTCAAGCTGAATTACAAAAATGGGGTTTCTTCTGTTCTGTATTCCATCTTGTCCAAAAACCACAAAATAATCAAATCAATGATTTTTCTACATGGGTTTCTTAGTTTTCTTTAAATTTTACTCTTTTTGTTTACTTTTCCTTTAAATCTTCTCCAAAATTGTTAGATTCTCCTTCCCTCACTGTCTGCAAAATTAAAAACAGAGTGTATATACTTGAGACCCTTCATAAATATTTCCCCCCTAATTTCTTAGATTAATTGTATGATTATCTATAAATGGGACATTTCTTTTGGATTTACTGATCTATATACATGTGTTTAAGTATAATAATTTTTTATTTATTTTTACCAATGATCATCATTGTAGAATTTAACTGTATATATATTTTGAATTAAATTAGTACAGTACTAACTCTATGACATTATTGAAATGAATTTGTAGACAAAGGGAGGAGTACCAAGGGGGAAACGTTACAGCAATAACAACAATAATAGTATTAAGGAACAAAAGAAGCATGGTAGGGTATATGACGTGACTGAACCGGCAAAACATCACCAGCAGCAGCAGCATCATTCATCGTATTCACATGATGATGATGATGATGAAGTTGAACAATATCACCATCATCAACGTTACATCCCTCATCCACAAAGAATTCCTAAAGCTGTTGATGAAGATCTTTACAAAATCCCACCTGAACTTCTCTACAAACCTAAAAGAGTAAGCAATTTGATTCATCTTAATTAGTATGTAGGTCCTAATTGTGATTGTTAAAAGTTCATAATTTTTATTTTATTCTGACATGAAATCATTGATTTTTTTAATTTCTTGTTGTAGAACAAGATGCTTGGATTCTTCTCATGCTTAGTACCCACTTGTGCTGCTTGAAACTGAAGAAGAAGAAGAAGAAGAAGAAGAAAGAAAAAGCTTAATTTTAGGTTTAATATACTTATAGAAATATATAGTTGCTTACTTAATTTAATAGATTAGTCTCTAATTAAGTTAAGTTAATTTCAAGAGGTTGTTCTTAATGACTTACTTAAAGATTAAGTATCTATCTTTAATTTTTAATTTTCTTGCGTGGAGTGTGAATGAATGAATGAATGAAAAGAGTTATCTATCACTCAATTTTTCTGGGTTTGATCATTATTACTAGTTCTAGGCAAGACATCTGCATTCCCTTTTAGTTGCTTGCAACTCAAAGTCAGAAGCTTGATTATGAAATTGGCCTAATATTAGGGCGTTAAATGGGTTATGGTCCCCTTAGATTGATTTTGGGGTTGAGGGCAGTTGAATGTGTATGCATGCTGCGGTTGGTGTGTAAGACTAACATTAGATTGATTTTGAAGAAGTCAATTTGGTGGAAAGTGATTAACATTAGATTGACTCTTGTGTTCTTTAAAAACAAATAAATTAAGACATAATAATATTTTATTAGGTTAAACGATGCAATATCATCAAAAATCACTAGTGTCTCTTTTGTACTACTGTATCTCTTAAGCAGCTGCTTTCCCCTTTAATGCAATTTGCTTAACCAAAAAAATAAAGGTTATCGCTAGTGCCAATAAAATCTAAACCACGAAACTAACACTTGGTAGGATGTAATTAGCATGCAGATGTGTAATCGCAACTGCAACTTAGTTCCATTGAGCCACTGTGTTCACTAGTATCTTGTTACTTGTGAGTTAAAAAAAGATTGGCTAGGTACTCACTCTGCAAGAGTTGGACATTCCATTAAAAATCTTGGTAGTTTTACACCTTTGATAATATTGTAACTAGTTTTAACAAATGCGCGCATTTAAACTAAAGAATGGAGCATATTAGACATATATTTCTCTGTAAACTGGCCGTACAAGATGGCTAAGCAAATTATGGGCAACACAAACCCGTGTTATCTCTATATTGCAGCTCTGTCAGAGATCGTATCAAGACAAGCCGCAAATTAGTGGGTAATCCAAAGAGATACCCATTATTCTATTAGAACTCAAAGGTCCAGAATCACGTCTTTGAGCTACTTAATTACTCTTCCCTGTGTCTAAATCCAAAATTAAACACAAATCCGTATTACAGACCCATAACTTTTATGTCTATCTTTTTGGGGTTGAATTAGTTCTATAATTTAACTTATTTTTCATCTTCTTATGAATCTTTGATATTGAAAGAAGTAGGGAACAATTTTGGGACTTGAATTAAAGATTAAAAAGAGCTTGAAAAGCTGATTGATACTACTAGCATATCAGCTCATACTTGGCCATTGGGATCTCTTTTCTTTTTGTAAACACAAACATCCAAAAAAACAGGCCAAAAAATTAGCAAAAAGAACACATGGGTTTGTGACTTTGCATTGTTTTAGGGGTTTTATAATGATTCAAGGGGACCCATAACTTAGTCCCTATTTCACTCAACTTTGTTACTCACTAGAAGGGTTTAGAGGGCAGCTAATTTGATATTTACCATGAGCTTAAAGCAAAACTTTTTATAGCTGATGGAAATCTTCATACTCACTAGAAGGGTTTAGAGGGCAGCTTATTTGATATTTACCATGGGCTTAAAGCACAACTTTTTATAGCTGATGGAAATCTTCATCAGAGTTCAGGTAGTTAATTCTTATTGTCATCTTCTTCTTCTTTCTTTACTTTTCCTTTTTCCATAAGAGGAATGATACATATCAATGTAAAAGAAAAAAAGGGAATTTGGATAAGGGCCACTTTACTTTAATAAAATTGATGAATATTCTAAAGCTCATTAATGTTGGGCCATGTTTCATGAGCAGATAGAAATGTAAAGAACAAGTAAAGTTTTTTCTTCTTTTGTTGAGTGGTTGGTAATCTTAATTGCATTTGTAAAACTAGTGCAAGCTAAGTGTAAGAATAAAGTGAGGGTGCCCAAGTACAAAACCAGAGAGGCTTTTGGAGTTTTGGATGGATACTGGTGAACATATACACAATTCCCTCTCCAATGAAAGGGAGATACTCTCTTCAGTACAAATTCTTAACCCAAATTGTACATGGATACCAGTGAATCTGATTGGCTGCAATTGGTCTGACTATGAATTCAATGTTTGTTTGGTGTTATTGGTGATAACAGTTGTTATTGAAAAAAGGCATGAAAAGGTAAATTAGAAGAGTGCACAAAAGCATGCAAAGTTCAGCTGCTAATTGGCCCTACCAGTTCTTCTTCATTGTTGTACAACGAAAGTGAAAACCACCATTATGATTGTGTTTGGGAAGACAAGGGAGAAACCCACCAAGATTCAAAGCGTATATCCACTGAAAATGGGGACCCCCTCCTTTCTTTACTTTCTGTGAAATGAAATGTGATGTTTTCAGCATTTACACCGTTTACTTCCGACCTTTTCTAATCTGTCAATGGAACATCAGTACTATGGTTCCCAATTATCACTCTATATATCCCTAATCTCTCTCTCTTTATAGACCTTTTACTGCTTAGAGCCAAGCCCATAAGGGGGATTATGTACTACTAGAAGCTACCTGTGTTTGGCTGTATAATGTGGACCACTGCAGCACATTGCTTATTCAAAATGTGGGTAAAAGTGGGTGAGACTGTGGTTTAGGAGAATTTGCCTTTGTCTGTCCGGTCATCGAACTCTAACAGGGTCTCAATTAAACCCACTGACTCTATACGAATCAATAACATTATTGTTTGCCAAGCCGATCAGAAAAACATTATTGTTTCCCAAGCCTGAGCTAAGTAGACTTGCTGTTTGATAGTTTGCCACTACATGAGTCAGCTGAGGATTTCAAACACCACTGTTGAGAGACTTGAACTCGAGATTCCCTTAACACAAGGCCAGCGGCACAATTTTATAAATAGTGTTATACAGCTTGGCCAGTGTGGGGATATTTGTAACATATCAAAATCATCAAGTAAAGAAAGTAGGGCACTTGGTTACTTGTTGTCTGGAATTCTTGGATGGTGTTCTACGGGGATTCACGAATGGCAGCATTGCAGTGAGAGTGTGGGACAACAGCTGACATCACGAAACACAGAAATTTGAAGTCCTCAGTTTAACCTCTCTCCGACTCCGGGAAGTATCTCTGAGCATCAAATGGTCTATCCCTGGAAGCAGCTGAATCACGGAAGTCGGAACCACCTCCACCATTCATAGGAGCAAATGCTGCAAATAGATGGAAACAGAAGACGTCAAAATTTGAAATAACAGAATAAACAACCAGTTGCATTCCCATGAAGTGTCCTTACTAGCAGACACGCCTAATAAAGTTGTAAATTTCGGCCGATTAAGAACTCCAAAATATGAACAAATTTGTGTTCTGTATGTAGCATAGCAGTAGAATCTTGAATTTGCAACCTATTGTCACATGCTGAATCAGTGATTCAGTGCAGAGACCCAACCAGGAAACCTGGTCTTTAAATGTTTGGCCCGCTACGATAACAGAACTTGAACTAAATGTTTTCAAATTAAGAAAAAAAAAAATATAAGCAAGAAAAACAGTAAATATGGTATCAAGTTAGAATTCAATTGCTAGAAGAGACAGGATATCTGGAAAATGATCAACCTTTGTCCCTCATTCTTCTCTCCCTATCATAATCAAACTTATCTCGGATTTGCCCAGCCTTTTGTAAAGTATTGTCACCTTGTCTACCAGCTCCCAAACCTTGGTCCTGCATTACAAATTATACACCTTAAATGAGAAACCGAATCCTACTGCAGTACAAAGACTTGAAGTATGATGCACGTTCTTTTAATGCACCACAATGTTGGATATCCATGATGGAAATACAGCATGACGGCATGCAAAGCTTTCACATTAGTAACATTTTCAAGTGTCGACAAAAGTTTTCAGGAACTTGCTTCTAGTTAAATCTCATCTATGGATCCTTTTCTGAAGCAATGACAGGGGAAAACTTGATGGATGGCATGGAACCAACAGCGTGGAACATCCATGCTACTTCAAATGAGTGGTGAACAAATCAAATATAGCACCTTCAGCCAATCAATACTCCCCAAAGTTAAATTGAATAGGCTTCTGCAACCTAAACAGAAATTTGATTCTGACATTTAGCAAAAGCTACAGCACAAAATAGGATCAAAACAAGTCTGCGTTTCTGCAAATGTTACACTTGCTTTTGATTATGAGCTCACAAACAGATACTGACTGAAGTACCAACCGACCAGTAACCTAACCTTCCTCTAACCTCTGACTACTGCTGGGTATTTGTGTACATGTGATACACCTAATTTGTTAGAGAAGATTCTAAAAAGTTCACAGAGAAGATTCTAAAAAGTTCACGCAACTGCATGATAGATGAGTGGTAACTACTTGGATTGCTCAGCTCTACACAAACTAAAACTGATATTGCCCACCTATGTCCAAGCTTCTCGAACAGGGGAGCGGTTACTCTTTTGTCAAGATATAGTATCATACTATCATGTTATTAGCATTGAAATGAAAAAGTAAAGCAAGAGTTAAGGACATGACATTGGTACCTTAATTTGGTAGTTGGACCGTTGTCTCCTGGAACAGAAGAAAAAAGAGGTCTAAGTTTACATTACATTTATCTGGTTACACAAAATAACTCAACATGCCCACATGTTTTTCACGAGCGTATGAAGATAAATGACCGTTTCCCAGTGAGAGGGCATACAGTCAAATCTCAAGTGCACACATGCCTCCTAAAGTGCAAGGCAAAAAAAGGGTATGACCCGGTAACTAGAACTTGATAAATCGTGATACAAAAATGCAGAATAGGTATCTAGAGGGATTATTAAAATTCAAAATTAGGTTACAGAAGCAAACCTGTAGGGCGAAAAGTCCTGATCATCCTCGTCACCAGATTCATAATCCGCGTGATCTTGGGCAAGTTTCTTGGAATAGCCTTCATCCCAGTACAACCTTTCCCAGTTCTCTCTTAGCTCCTGATATAGTTCCATATACCTTTTGCAAAAAGGTTCGTGTTCCTTTTTCCACATTATAAAACAATAGCAACATTAGTCCCCAGAAATTTAACAAATGTCCTCAGCTCTTACAGGAGTGTATTGAATTTGAATTTATAAATATTACTGGTTCTGCCATAATCAGGCACCTTATCTATAAGATGATATTTTCCAACTGCCCACATTCTTCAGTTAGGCAAAATGTCGAATACCTATTGTACATGATTCATCATCCATCCTAAATAAAAACACATTTTATTAAGAACCGTAATTTCCATTGATGGAGCTCAATAAGGCATCATCATTTGGTAAGAGAGTATAACCCTAGAAGTGAAAAGGGAGAGAGAGTACCTGTTCCTTAAGAACGAGTCGAGTACGACGCATGAACTGTTCGCGCATTTGTTTACGACGCTTATTAGGAAGATTATCTCTAGGTATAACAAAACGTTCTCTAGGAGGAATATGTTCACCAATTTCATGCATTTCACCATCAATAACCCACCATTCTGATTTATCACCTTTTAAATTCTTATTCTTCATCGATACCACTGGATCTTTCTTAGTCCTTCTCTTTGCAGATGAAGGTGCTGATGATGAAGAATAGGGACCAACATCACCACCACTGCCACCAATATAACACCGAAGCTGCTGTATTTGCTTCTGGGTTTCTGCTATTGCTAATACATGTGGATGGAGAAATGGGTTTCCTTGAAGCTGAGTTAATCTCTGCAACTTCCTGGTTATAGATAACATTAGCAATTAGTGGTATCTTAAGAGATGACGAAGATTTTGGCTACTTGAGAAAGTTTCAAGGGCAAAATCTTTTAAAAATCAGCTAGTTGGAGAATCGAAACAATCAGTGTTTGAAGCCTCCTTTGTTTTTCAGGCAAACCAGCTTTGGGTTTTCGCACCCCATCCACACCTCAAACAACAAAAATGTTTTTTAAGGCTTGGTTGGTAGTGGTGAGTTTTTTTACCTGGTCAAATTGGGGTATACCCAGATTAATTGGGGTACACCCAAATTTAAGTGAACTCTTTTTAAGGGTTAAGGGGTTGTTCTAATGGGTGAAGTTATAAAACTACCCTTTCCCATTATAATTCTAATTACCTTAATCAGTTATCATTTCATCTTCTCATCTTCTTCTTCTCCCCCTCTACCTTACCGGCTTCTCCATCCCCACCATCGAAAACTCGTCGATTGATTCGTCGTAATCGTCGATTGATTCGTCGTAATCGTCGATTCGAAAATTCCGATTAAACTTCAAACATGGAGCCACTGCCGAAGGCTAGTCGTATGAAAAGAACAAATAGAAAACCCAATGAATATAACCCTGGAATTACAAACTTAGTTCAACAAAAAAAGAGTAAAAAAACCGTTGAAGAAGAAGAAATCAACGCCACTGAAACTGAAGAAATGACGCGATTGAGAAAGTAAGGGCATACTTAAAATCACTCTAGTACTTCAATTTTATGTTTGCATGTCAAATTAGGTCAGAAAAATAAATTTGTGAATCTGCAGTTACTCAGCCGGCAGGGTCTCTGATTCACGACCTTGCCGGCTTTTCATATTTAGGGTTAGTCGGCAAGCTCTTAAATTGAATATCATGTCGGCTGTTTAATATCTGTAACTGCTTTTTACAGGGTCGGCAAGGTATTCAACCTTAAAACCTTGCCGGCGATATATGTTTTTTTTACAGTATTTGGGTTATAGTTTTTTACCCTGCCGGCGGTGTGTTTTGAAAATGGTTGGTGTCTCCTGATGCCTAAAGTCATAAGGTCGGCATGGTGTTTGAATACCACCTTGCCGGCTGCATTTTAGCCGGCACTATATGGGTTATAGACCCTGTCGACTATATGTAGCAGAAAATTCTTGTATCTACTATGTTCAGAATTGTTATAAGCCGGCACGTTAGTTGAATAAGACCCTGCCGACTATTGTTTAGTCGGCAAGGATTATAGTTATCGAACCTGCCGGCTAATGTTTAACTGGCAAGGGTTATAGTTGTCGACCCTGCCTACTGTTGATTTTTTTTTAAATTGTTCTTGTTTAGGTTGCAAAAGGGAAAGAAGAAAAATGTTACTCCTCCTTCAAAACCTCCTCGTGTTGGTGACAAACTCTTGACTGCAACACATCGAGGGGCATTAGTTGAGCCGGGAACGCTCAAAATCCGTGAACGGAATGATTCTCAACCACCACCGGAACCTAGTGATTCAGATAAAACTCCAGATGAAGACCAATTAAATCCATCTGGTAGAAGAGGTAATGATCATAATGGTGTTGAAAGAACTCCGGCTGCTGGAGGAGATGATGAGCATGATGATGATGATCAAGACATGCCACCTGTTGGAGGAGGTAATGGTGATGGTGATAAAAATGATGGAGATAAAGATAAAGATGGTGAAATTGTTGAAGAGGAAGAAAAAGAAGGTGGAGAAAAAACAGGTAATGATCAACAAACTGAAGCTGCAACTGGAACTGCAACTTCAACCGCAACCGGAACCGAAAGACCGAAGCGGGTTATCACTAAACCAGCTGATTCCCACATGCTTCCCAGTCACTGGAAGGTCACACTGGAACCAGATCAGCCTCCACTAGGGACCCCAGAAGATAGTGGACATGTTCTTTTTGGATACAAAGACACATGGGCACGTGAAATCCATGATGCTATCGTAAGAAATCTTAATAAAACTTTGTTTTTATTTAAGTGTATCTATCAATCTTAAATTTGCTTCAAGTGTTTTTGTTTTAATTTTGTGTTTTTGGTACTTAGGATCACAAGGTGCCATCCGTCTTATGAGGCACCAAGCTTCAAGCACTATGATGAAGAACTGGCCACTTGATTGGGAATGTGCCGAGGTACAAGCGATTGTCGAGAACTCTGGGCTGTGGCCTACTGTGGAGAGTTCGATTGTTGAGTATGACAAAGTTACAGTATCTTCATTCTGTGAGAGGTTCTACGGAGAGACTGATACAATGTTATTCCCATTTGATGAGATGGCGGTAACTCCCGATGATGCTCATCAAATTCTAGGCCTCGAGGTTGAGGGAAAAACACTCGGTGATGGCTACGAAGAAGGCATTTCTTGGGAGAAGATCTTCAAATTGACCAAGATCTTGTTCGGTTTGGATGAGAAGCAATCGGAGTCTTTGTTTGTGGTGAAGGATCGTTATTTAAGCAAGAAGTTCAATCTGAAGCTGTTAAGGGACACATACTCTGAGACCCAGAATATCTTTGATAGGGAAGGAAGTGTGTCCATGGTGCAAATCAATACTACCGCGTCAGCTTATTTGCTATACATCTTGGGCAATTGTATCTTCCCCGACAGTTCCAGAAGCTTGGTCGACGCCAAGTATCTTCAACTATTGTATCCCTTTCATGAGATGCATATGCATTCTTGGGGTACTGCGGTGGTTGCCTTCTTGAAAAATGAGTTGACAAAGGGTTCAAGGGCATTGACTAAACAAGTTAACGGAAATCTATGTCTCTTCCAGGTAATTCAATTGTCTAAATCATTTATATTAGCAAAATGCTTATAAGATTCTTACTAAACTTTGTGTATGCATAGGTTTGGGTATATGAGCACTTCCATACTTTGGTGAAAGCCAACCCCCACATCAAGGTGAATACTAAGCTTGCGATTAATAAGCCAAGAGGAAAGAGATACAGTTTTAATGGTGCTCAGGATAAGGATATGCCACAGCAGCTTATCAACATGCGAGTCGCCTTGGAAAAAATGACTGCGGATGAGGTAATATTTGATCCTTATCGAAATGATAGAAATGAAGGTATAATCAAAAGGAACGATGATGTTGCATTATACTACGGTCCCTTGTTTTACCCCCAAGGATTTTCAATGTACGATCCACAACGGGGTTTGAGACAAGTGGGTTACATCCAAGAAGTACCTCATCTCGGTGATGATCCGTTCTTTAAAGTGGTAAGGGAGGATTGCAGCATGTCCCAAAAAAGTATTGACGCCCGTTACGCTCCAGCACCAATGATTGAACATTGGGACAATAGAAGTGACCGTAAAATTGATACGAGTCTTTTGGATGAGGTGATCGAAGGTCATGAAGCTCATGAAGATTATATGCCGTGGTACTTGGGTTTTGCTCGTCCTACTGTGATTAGGGAAGAGACTGTTGAACAACCGGCTCGTAGGAAGAAGATGCCACCGAAAGACCCAACAATAAGTCTTAAGAACTTTGTAAGTATTTTAGACTTGCTCTTATTGTTTTAAGATCACATTATCAAATCAGTCTATTAATTGTTTGTTGTTTAATTGAAAATATAATGAGCATTTGAAGACCCTTGTGAAGATGATGTGTTGCGCGAGAAATAGAGGAGAGCCTTTGTCGATTGAAGAGCAAACTAAGCACATTGACTATGCTAGCAATGTTGACAATGAGGATGCCACCAAAATGTTCCAGCAAGCTAATACTGAACTAAAGAGGGAAGCACAAGCCAAGATGAATGCTGGAAAAAAGAGGGATCGTACCCGTGGTGGTGGTAGTGGTAGTGGTGGTGGTCGTGAAAATGCTAAACGGGGCTGTGGTAGTGGTTGTGGTCGTGGTCGTGGTCATGAATGAATGCATTTCTAGTTTATTTCTTTATGTTGTGGTAGACAAATGTTAAGGTTAATGGTTAGACAAATGTTTTTTTAAGGTTTATGGGAATATGGTTTCTTATTTTGGACAAATGTTGGATTTCTAGTTGTTGAATGAATGGTGTTTTTAGCTATGTTAAGTTTCAATAATTCCGCCGGCATGGTATTGAGTAGATGTTTTGTTAAGTTATATTGCCGATTAAACCAGGGTCGGCTAGGTTGTGAACTGGCAGACTGCCGGCCCTGACAGCAGAATTGCTGCAGTGACCAGGGTCGGCATGGTAATAGAATTACGACCTTGTCGACTAAACAACAGTCAGCTATGTATTAAATTATCGGCCCTGCCGACTATGTGTAGCATAAAATGAACTTCTCCCGATGCCTAAAATCATAAGGTCGGCAGGGTAAGAAAATTACGACCTAGCCGACTGTATAAAAGCCGACACTCTAATGTCCAAATACTGTGCCGACTATATGTAGCAGAAAATGAACTTCTCTTGATGCCTAAAATCATAAGGTCGGCAGGGTGAGAAAATTACGGCCCTGCCGATGGTGTGTTAGTCGGCATATTGGGGAAACAGTAACCTAGCCGACGAGTTCAAAATTCAAATTTTTGCAAGTACAACTGCATTGATTGACTACCATAACGGCCAAATTTGGGCACCATCCTATAAATACACTAGTTCTCTCTACAAAACAACACACACCTATTTGCATATACTCTCCAAAGCTCATATCATCATATACTCCATCTAACTCTCCCAATACCTCTATATACAACAATGGCATCATTTGATTCAAATGAAGATCTATCCATCAGCAAAGCATGGTATGCGGAAACTCGAGTTAGAAATCAGTCCTCCGTAAGGGTGGATGCCATAACCTTTTGGGCAAGGGTATACAACAAATATAGGAAAGAGTTTGGGAATCCTAATGGAAGAAGTGTTCAACAAGTGCATGATAGGCACCTAGTCATCGAAAATGCGATACTTGTTTTTTTAGCTATCCAAAAACGGATTTTGAACGCTACCCACTTTAGCTACTCCATTGAACAATTTGTAAGTATTTTTGTGGTTTATTTTACGTGATCCATGTTGTTTGATCTTCCTACTAAACACCACTAACAAAGTAAGTTTGTGTTTTATTTTTGTAGCATGAAGTCGTCAAAGCGTGCTACTTGGAGGAAAAGGGGTAAGCATTCGCATTCGATACAAGCTATCAATTCATGGTATCCAAAATTCCGGAGTATGCCCCAGACTTCATGGAGGGTGGATCGGACTGGGATTCCTCCGACGAAGATTAAAGGTTCTCGAAGTTTTTGTGTAGGTTTTGTGGGTAGATCTCTATGTAAACCCTCACGAGACTATAACTCGTCCACTAGGGTCGCCTAGGGGTTCAAAGGATTGATGCACATGCTAAGTGCATTCGTTATTCCAACGACAAGGATTTAGATTTTATGTTTCAATCAATGTAGTAACAAAAATTGCATGAATAAAGTGAATTAGATCTTCCCATATTCTGTTTTCTGTTGGGTATAACTAAAGGTCGGCAAGGTTACATTGTTGACTATTGGAAATCCAGCAATGTTAGAAATTTTGTGTATGCCGACTATAAGTCAGCAGGCAGGGTAAGAAATATTTATATGCCGACTATATGGTAGCCGGCATTGTAAGAAATATTTATATGTCGTCTATAAGATAGCCGGCCCAAGATAGTCGGCATTTTCTTCATTCATAGACCTTGCCGGCCCAAGATAGTCGGCGTTTTCTTCATCCGTAGACCATGCCGGCCGAAGTTAGTCGGCACCGTATTCAATCGTCGACCGTGCCGACTTTTCACATTTTCAGAACTGAAAGTGTTGGTCGAACTCATAAGACAAAAGTGTTAATCTACTGAATTCATAATTTTTTAAATTTTAATCTAAACTCAATTAATTAATCTAATCAATTTTTGTGTGTGTTAATTAAACAAGGGTATATTATCCATTTAGAAAATACATGGTTAAGGGGTGGCTTGTTTTATATCAAAATGACCAAGGTTTTGTCTCATTAGGTATACCCCAATTAATCTGGGTATACCCCAATTTGGCCATTTTTTTTAATAGAAGCGCTTTTATGATGTGGATTGCGTGTCGGGTAAAAATAGCAGTTGAACGTTTTGATAATATAAACTAGCTTCTTAAGATTTCAAGTTTCTCTGTCCTCTCAGGCTAAGTCCTATGGGCTAGATTGAGCTGTTAGATTAGCAGAAAAGTGTTGCAATTCAAAAAAAAAAAGTGTTGTCTATTTGTTAACACTAGTTCTCTCTCCTAGCATGTGCTCGCAGTTCAACTAGCAGCGAGATTGAAACGCTGAATGGTGCAGCGCAGAAAAAGTCACCTTTTCGCTGAATGGTTCAGCGCTAGAGGAATATTCCAGGGCATCTGCGCTGAACTTTTCAGCGCCAGACACGGGCGTTGTTCTATTCAGTGCTGTACAATACAGCGCTTGACCTTTTTTTTACACCGCTTTTACACCACAACGGCTATTTTTTTTTAAAATTGTCAATTTTTAGATGTCCCTTTTTTTCATACACCTAGTTTACATCACCAACGGCGATGTAAAGTCCATTGCATGCGACAATGCAATAGAAAGGATCATGCAATGGACTTTCTCAAGGCCATTCCTATAAGTGGACTGAATCAGGCAGTTGGACCACGTCAATTTAGCTTCATCCTCAAATACAGGCTAGCCATTCCTTTCTTTGCTGACGACAGCCAATGCACCATTTGTAACAGGCCAATGGATATATATGCTGACCATGCCCTTCACTGTGCCAGTGAGGTAGGTTTGAAATTAGGTACGACATGGTTCGAGACATGTGCTACAAGGCCGGAGTAGCTGCAAGAAAAGAGGTCTCATTAGGATTCTTATCAAACGACGCAAATGGTAGAAAGCCAGCCGACATTCTAGTCTACAACTGGGAAACTGGGAGAGACATATGCTTCGATGTTACAGGTGTTTCACCCCTAACAACCTCTAGAACTCGTAGCTCCACTACTGGTCAAGCTATTAACGCCGCAGTTACGCGAAAGCGCACCAAATATTTAGACCTATGTGAGACACATGGTTACAGTTTCAACGTGCTAGCCTTTTCTACCTTAGGTGAACTGGGAGAAGACACAATTCTCTTTCTCAAGAGATTACGCAATTGCCTTGTTAGTCAGGACGCCAACTTTAACGTAGGAGGTTCTCTCTTTCATAGGCTAGGTATTGTTATTCAGAAAGGTGTAAGGGCCCAACTTGTCGCTCGGTTACCCCACCGACGACTCCTCAAGTGATATGTAATGAACCTATTTTTAATTTTTAAGCCCCTGGGGTGTGTTTTCCAAGTATAAACTAAAAACTAAAGTTGATTAAAAAAATAACTTGTGTTTGGTAAAATATCAGGTTCAATTGTTGTTGTTGTAACAAATGACAAAAACAGACATATCTCTTGAAACATTGTTTTTTCCAATTTTTTGAGTTATAAAATAATTAAAATTTTATTATTATTGAATATACATAATATACATAATAATTTATTATTATTTTTTCTTTTTTCTTTTTTCATTCCTTTAAAGGAAAGTGAATTACAAAGAGTTGGTTAGAAGCTTGACAACAAGCTGGGCCCAACTCCTTTCTGAATTATTGTTATTGTTAATTTTCTTAATTTTTTTTTAATTCTTAATTATAAATATAATTTTCAAACGATAAATTAAACTAAAATCAAACAATCTTTATATTTTTATTATTGGATAAAGAGTATTACATTGACTAGTTGGAAGCCTAACAAGCTAAGCTCCAATAACATACTACTACATTAATTGAACAGGTTGTTGTGCTAGCCTACCAGCGAGCCTCATGGGTAACCTAGCTAAGGGAGCCAAAGCGGATGGGGGGTTGAGATTGTGTCACAAGAGGGGCAAACTAACTCTACCTTCCATGTTAATTTCTGCAATATTACGCCATTGGGGGCTCGAACTTGGGACCTCCTGGAACACATGAAACTTTGGGAAACAGGGATGACCAGCTGAGTTAGGTACCCGTTTTTTTTTTAAATTAAATAAATAAATAAATCATTGCAAAATAAATTGATATATTTGCTATTATCTTTATATATTTGCTATTATTATTTTTATTTTATTTTTATAAACTCCATATTCATTAAAAGCAATCAAGTTACATGGAGAAGATTAAGTACATCATCAAGTGTAAGAAACAACAAGCTAGAATCAGTACAAACCCTAATGTTCCAACAAGAGAAAGAGTTGGTACACCGGAAACAAAACCAATTACAAGCATGAAAAGAACCGATAAATTGGAGAAGAATGGTTTCTAGGATGTTAGTCCAACTATTTTGATGTTTGTCTTCTAGAGAAAGATGAGCTCACTGAAAGAGGAGTATTTTGCCCAATGTCTTGATGTCGGAGAAGATTCCGGTGGCCGGAAAATATCGCCGTCGATGTACTTCAACCTTTTATAACACAAAGAAGAATTGCTTCTAAATCCATAGAGAAACGTCATAAAGACGCAGATAAAAACGCCATGAAAGCGCATAAACCATGCCGGAAAACATGGAGGATGAAACACCCTAAACCCTAAACAAACTTCAAAACACTACTAAATCTACTGAACTTAAGCTACAAAAGAAAGAACTAGTTAAACTAAACCTATTACTGCTCAGATCTACTTACATCCGTGAAGACCCAAGAAGATCTGAGCAGTTTCAACGCTCGCCGGGAAACTGCTCTCTCTCGCCTGAAATCGCTCTAAAGAGGGGAAGAAGAAGAGAGAGAAAGTATAGTTGAAGGCTGATTTTATAATTGATAAATTACAAAATAAATCATTGCAATGGTATGTATCTTTTGTAAAAAGAAGTGGTGTCTCTTTATGATTGTTTTATATGGCTGATATTTTATTAGTTTGGATAGTAAAGGTTATGCCGCGGCCCGGAGAAAACCTGACCATCAGCTAACCACTTATCCTAAACACGACTCTTACCTTGGCGCTGCCCGAAAATAATTGGCTATATATATAATCGTGTTGCAGTGGAAAATATGGAGAAAGTAAAGAGACAAAGAGAGGTTTCTATTGATTAGGATAATATGGTTACATGGATACAATATCCTTTATATATATGTAAAGGTAAACTCTAGGTAACTAGATGGACTGCACATCCATGGGCCGTAGGACCTGTAACACTCCCCCTTGTGCGGTTCAATAACATAACTTTATACATAGTGCTTCAATATAGTGCTTTGAATGTAGTTCTTCAAATGTCGTTCTCTCCTTGATGACTTGTGCCGAAATCAATTGCCTCATTACAACTTTGACAAGGAAAAACCCAGTGGGATAAAACCTTGGTACAACTCTTCACATATAGTACTTCACATGTTGTCTCGTACTTTACATGTAGTTCATCACATGCAATACGATCTTTCAAAGATCAGCGAGTCTAAGTTAATTGTCTCATTAAAACTTCGTCAGGCTAACCAAGAGGGACAAAAACTGAACTAAAGCAAAAGAGTACAATATTAAGTAAACTTATAACATAGTTGGATGCATATACGTTGCCTCATTAAAACCTTGACAAGGAAAACCCAGTGGGATAAAACCTTGACGAAGGGAAAAGAGTTCAACGTGACAGATGCAAGTAAAGGTAATCCGTTGCAGATGATCGCTTTGCTCCGTTGAAGTTGACTAGTTTATTCACAACTCATAAGGCAGAAAACCCTCGTGGGAATAATAGCCTTATCTGGGAAATTACATTCTAGTGTTTGTTGTTGTCTCATTCAAAACCTTGCCGAGTAACAAAACCCTGTGGGAAAAAGCAACCTCGGTGAAGGAAAATAGTTCAACCATTAGATGTTCCCCCTGATGTCAAACAATTTTCATTAGTCTAATGCAGTCAAAAGGAGTTTATCACACTTTACTTTGGTGACTTGAAGACTTTGTTGTTGATTCTGGAAGTTACGTTGTTTAACAGACTATCTCCATTTCTTTGATTCAGATATTTTCAGTAATATCAACGCGATCTTTATGTCTTCAAAATTCAACATACTTGATGCTTTTAGTGTTTTCTCGTTAAAAACCTTGTCCAATAATAAAACCCTTTGGGAAAAACTATTCTCGATCAAAGGGAAAAATAGTACAACATAGCTTCAATTTCGAAGTAAAATATGTCGACATCATATCCTTAGATCCTCCCCCCTGATGTCGGCATCTCCCCCTGATTACTTTCAGAGTTGTTCCAGATAGTTCCTTTAGTCATGTACTTTTTGAAACTGAATATCGGTAATGACTTATAAAATAATCTACCATATCCCCCCTGATTACTTTCGTTAGAGAAGAGATTATTATTCATTCATAATCAACAACTTTTAGATTGCACTTTCATTAGCATTCCTTTTTATGTCTTTGCAGGGATAAAACAAATTTATGTCAATGGTTACTTTTAAGTACATGATTACATTCACTGTACCATTCGAATGACGTTGCGTTGGCGCTGAACTATATCTAGCTAACAAGTTTCTTGAGGATGCAAAATTTGATCGAGTAAATTATTATACTAAGTACAACAATGCGTCTATTGTACTTAGATATGGGAATTTCACCTCCCAACACATCTTCATCATCTTCCTTTAGACGAAATGGTCACCTACTTACATTTTAACCTCGACTAATCATGGGAGTGCTATCAGGATGCATGTCTTTGTTAAATTTCCTGATAACTTTAGACATATGCAAACTGGTGGAATAATATACCACAAACTCAGTATTCGGTCGAGCTTTCCCCTGATTTTTCATCTCAAATTCGGATTTAAAATAACTTTTAAGGTCTTTTATTACATCAAGAGTACCCATCATATCTGTACCATCGACATAAATAGCTACAATTCCAAATCAGGAACTTTCTTGTGAATACGCAAGGGAAAATAACTTACTTGTCTATCCCCTCCAAATCAAATAGCCACTTAGATGGGTATACCACATCCGCTTGATTGCTTCAATCTATAAGTGGGCGTTCTATCTAATTGTGAACGCACTCTGTGGTTTAGAGTCATTTGATTTGGGCCACAAAAGGCTATCAAGTACTTTTGTAAATATATGTTATTTCTTGATTCTTTCAGAGATACGTAACAACCACATACATATGCTGCATTTCAAGTCCTTTTGAAATTACCAAGCTAACTAAGTAGCGGAACGCTATAACGTTCATTACAAGAGAATAATTCCAGTGCATTGTGAGAAACCTCGCGCCACAAGGCGAGTCTTTATACTTTACGACTTCAATGTTCTCACTGCACTTTATGGAAAATAATCATGTATGTCCACAGGATTTACACTTGGTTGGTTAGCACTAACACACCAAATACCTATATATTTGTCAATGAATCAAATTTTACCTGGATTGTGTAGGCCAAATATGCTCTTTGTTGATATTTAAACAATAAGAAGCATGGTTCGATCTCATCGCGTTCCATTTCCTTGAAAAACTATATATGAAAATAATAATCATTAATACGTTCACACGATCATTCCATTGACTCGTATGTGTTCTCATAATCCATTAGGATTTCATTGTTCTCCGGAATCATTAAACTTTGGAGCATCCTCCAGTTTGATTCATAGACATAATCATAGACAATATAATGAGATGATTTAATTAATGATATATTAGGTTGTGCCTTGTTCACCTACTTCCTTTCTAGGTGAGCATTGATCGAACATGGTGGTCTCTCCATCTTCCTTTATGGAGCCACGGCCTCAACTACACTTCCACCAAGTGTAGTTGCAACACCTTAGTCTATGGTGTACCCCATACTGAGGATTT
Organism: Papaver atlanticum; assembly: GCA_023531105.1. NCBI lineage: Eukaryota > Viridiplantae > Streptophyta > Magnoliopsida > Ranunculales > Papaveraceae > Papaver > Papaver atlanticum. The sequence continues at coordinate 2,484,274 of JAJJMB010002559.1, read as the reverse complement.
CTAACCTTGCAGGCACATTTGCAGCTGATATGTATGATCTTGTCACGTTATCGATATCAGTGAACTTTCTAAAATTTGATTATTCTTTTCACTTCACATTTACATTTGTGGAGTACAAGAATCAATATGAAACAGAGTGGGAACACACCAGGACAATTCCTATTGTTCCCTTTGAAAATCCTTTTTCGTATCTCCCCCTAGCAATGGGAAGACTGTCTCATCAAAGTGACGATCCGCAAATAGAGCGGTTAAAAGATCGCCTGCCAAAGGTTTCAAAATGAGGATAATTGTTGGGAATTCATATCCAACCTAATTACTTAATCGTTTTGATGACCAACTACAGTACGATGTGGAGTCGTAGTGGCACATACATAGCACAACCAAAAATGCGTTAAAATAAAAATGTCAGGCTTATATCCAGTTACCAACTGGTACACAGAAATGGTTGACTAATTATGGGTTCTAAAACGAATAAGTGAATATGCGTGTAATATTGCATATCCCTCGAGCATTTATAGGAAGGTTGTTACGCATAACTTATCCTTAGACACCATATATAACCTTTGATGGTAGCCTCTGCGAGACCATGGGGTATAGGATGCTCTACAATGATCCTATTAAACATGCAATATCCATCAAGTCCTTTTGATGTAAAATATCTAGCAATAACAAGGTTGGTGAGACCTTAAATTGTATAATATGTGCTAGAATTGTTTCAAAAACGCATAATTTCTTGTGAACAGTAATTAATTCAACACTTCGAATTATCCACCAGAGCCGTAAATCACTTGAATGGACCGCATTCTGTATGGATATGTCCACAAATATAACCTTGTTTCTTTTGGTGAAAAAATGGGTTGTTTACCATTTGCATCTTAGGATGGTCTCAATCATTTTTACTAAAGAATGACTTTGTAAAATAAGTTACATGCTTTATTACTTTAAAAGCATAATGGGAGGGGAGGTGGTGTTTCTGGTACTTTAGAAAGAGTTGATTGTGAGAGATGCCGTCACTTTGCATTCTTTCAATCTTTGTGATTCCCATTTTCTTGTTAACTAAAATAAAAGGATGTCCATTTGAGTTCTTTCAAAACAAAACATCATATCACAACCAAAGTGTCCTAGTGACTTGTGTAACCGATCACAAGTAATACCATGAGTATATGGTAACTGGTCCTGGTAATTGATGTAACCGATCCTGGTAACTGATGTAACCGGTCCCAGTAACCATATTGAGGTAGAACCGATCCTTGTGTTTGGTAAAACCGTAAACCCATGATTAGTGAATTGATATTTGATCAATCACATAGTTGTCTTGGAATACAGATGAACCAATTCTAAACTTGTTTGGAAGTGTGGTATAATCGATTCCAAGATTGTAAATATGAAAGAGGATTTACAAAGAAAATATGTCAACGTACTTTGAACATGATTAGTAACTCTTATCTTTTATTGTTCAAAGATATTCCTTAATTACTCAAGGAGATCCTAGTCCGAAATAAATTAAGAATCTTTTAATTAAGGTTGTTAGTTTTATATACTTTAATTACCAGCAATTAAATGCATATCTCTAGAAAATAAAAATTGGTAATGTGCATTTACTAATTGGAGATTTTCTATTAAGAGATTTCGGAAAATATTGGACAAAGCATTTCCAGGAATTATGAAAACCGATTTGGGCATTTATTGCATATCTTGAGAATATTCGGTTTTGAAAATTCCTTGGTGTCCAAACATCCTTGGTCTATAAATACACAAGTTTGCATTTCTAGCAAACTATCCTAAGAGTCAGGCAAACTTCATCTTTTTGTTGTTTCCGGTGGAGCCGTCTACCCGGAGAGGAAAGTACCCTAATTAGGCGAAATCTCTTACGACCGCTCGTTTAAAGACTTCTGTGGGATCAAGAAGCTCTACGAGTACCGTTGGTGGGAAACTAGATAATTGTAGTTTATTTTAGTTTTCGATTAATTTGGTTGACTAACGGTTGTTGAACTTTGATTGTACCTAGTTTGTTTATTCTTAAGAATCTTCTCTTCTGATATAAGATTCACTCAAACTAGATCGAATTGTCGATAGGATCTTTAGAACTGTTTGTAGATCTAAAGACGTCTTGTGATAATCCATTGTTAACAGACTCCGTTCTGTACGTGATTGATCACAAGAGATTCAAGTGGTGTTGTGCAGGTGTTTATTGAAGACAAAGAAGATTTCTTATTTGGTTTATATATCTTTGGGTGTGCACAAACCTTGATCGGCTGGGATCCAACTAGAATCGGATTTATTCGATTGATTAGTTGCGTGAGATCGGCATCATCTTATAGTTTCTTGTTGAATTCTATATTGATTGATTGCAAATCTAAACTCTGCTACTTCGGTAGTTGTTGGATAGATTGATCTAACCAGACAAAGGATTTTATTGATTAAACGGAAGAGCCTTTCCATATGACTTGAGATATCTTCATATGAAAGAATCAAGAAAGTTGTTACCAAATAGATTTGTTGTTCCTTTACTGTTTGGAATATGATCCAAAGGAATTATTCCAGTGCGTGCACTTATTGAATGTCGGAAGCGCAGGGATATTGAATAAACTAAGTGAACTAGGTTTTAGTTGCTTGGTCTCAACTATACGAAGTTTTGGTTTAGATTTTGTATAGTGGCTTAATTCTGAGAGTATTCAATTCTGGACTAGGTCCCGGGGTTATTCTGCATTTGCGGTTTCCTCGTTAACAAAATCTTGCTGTGTCATTTACTTTTATTTTCCGCAATTATAATTGTTGTTATTATAATTGAAAGTAAATTACACAAACGTTAACTCCGTATTACTTGATAGTGATCCTATAGAGTTTGGTTAAGTCCGAACCTATTATCAAGTAATCACACTTTGATTGTTGTATTTTCTCGATCTCGTATCCATAGACGATCACACAAAGTGTGAATACCGATTTGTAGTATTGTCTCGACTTCGTCCATAGATAATCACTTTCGGTAAGAGCACTTATAGGTGGATAATTTAAAGATTGTGGTGTATTTGGGTACCCTCGTCTTTTCACATAGTATCGACATAAATGAATCTCAAGGCCAGTTACGAACAAAGAGACAATTTTACTCGATTTTACTTAACATAAGAGAATCTTACGGAGTGTGTCAAGCAGCGAAACACAAAAGTGTGTTCATAAAAAGATCAATACTGCGAGAATAATCTCAAAGAGTTTATTCTATTTTCCGTTTATAAAAACACAGTAGATTTAACTTCTGAGCATATATGAAATATTAGCTCGATTCACGAGAATGTAAAGGCACAAATATTTCATAAGTATTTTGCAATAATGGTTACATACTGCAAATTCATCTTCCAAAAACTCTAGAATTTAAATAAATAAATCTAAAAACATGCAAGATGAAAATCTTTGGAAATAGCTATGTGTAATCACAATCTTTGTTATACCAAACCCTAGTTATCCTTCTCAAGAATAAAATCCTCAAAATAAGTTTCCTAGTATTTAAAGTCTTTGAAGAATTCCTTATCGTCTCCAAACTCCTTATCAATAACTGGCAAAGGAACATACAGTTTATGACTGAAAGAGTTAGTTCCTGCAAACCCGGTAGGTTGTTGATTGACAAGAGAAACTTGTAGTTTGAGAGATTTCAGTAAAATCTTCTTAAGTCCCTGCACCTCCTTTTTAGTTTTCTTAAGTTCTCCAAGAAGATTTTCAAACCTTTTCTGATTGGAGTAATCCGATTTAGGGTTCTTCTGATTCTTCCTTTTTTCTCTTAAGGGATGAGATAAAGAATATGACATCTCTTTTCTCCTTTCCAGTTGGATAGGTATCAACAACCATGGGAGCATAGATTTCACACGAAGTTGTTATGCTTGGAACCTCCATAATTCGAAAGAAATGGATTTGTGAGACACAAAATATGGCTCAACAGGCAAAATTTCTTGTGAAAGAGATATGAGTCTTGACAAAGACATTTATTATGCAGGATTTCAGAACTAATAATAGTTCATGAACTGGAAAACCTAAAATGGAATGAAAATGTCATTTTTATCCTTTTTAAGTTTAGTAGATCAAAATATTCAATACCATTACTTGAGACATAGATTAAGATGAGATAAGATGCACGTTTCAACACAATTAGATTGTGTTGGGGTGAGCACTAGATTGCTTACCACCAGATTCTTGCACGGAATTGTCAATATCCTTCAAAACGGAACATTTAGTCTGGACTCTTCTCTTTGTTTGAGATTTTTCCATATCCTTAGGATCCATCAATCTCTTAGAGGAGGAAGAGTTAACTTTGTATACCTCAGGATTGGACTTTTGAACAAGTTTAAGTGCAGTTGCCAAACGACTAGCCCTCTGTTACAATTTGTTGACATACCTTAATTTATGTTTGTATTTGAAACATTTTACGAGTCTGTGACCTTTACCGGTACAATAAGGACATGTCGGATTGGAGATCGTTTCAGGAACAACTTTAGCAGTTAAACACATGGTACCTGAAATAATATCAGAATTCTCATTAGTATATGAAAAATCCACAACATTCTCCAGTGATTTTGATGAAGAATCATTAATCAAATTATCAAGATTGATATGAGTATTTCTACAGTTGTCAAAATTGACAATTTCACCTAAGAGTACCACACTTGAATTTTCTTCTTCTTAGGAATCGTAATGATCAGAGGTTTCATCAAGTGTTGCAGCCAAACTCTTATTTCCAGTGTACTTTCTTCGATTTGGACACTCATTGGCAAAATGACAGAACCTTTACACTTGAAGCACTGTGGCATATCCTAATCATCATTATTGTTGGAATCTCTGTTTTTAGCAGAAATAAGATTATGTGGCTTAGCTGACATTAGAGGTTTTTCTCTGGAGAATCGTTTATTTCTCTTCTTAAGAAGCTCTCTAAACTATCATGTGATCAGTGAAACAGAGTTATCAAGATCTTCATCTGAAAAATCAGGATTAACAAGTTCATCTCCTGAGTTGTCAACACTATCACTTTTTAGGGTTCTAGTGTTTTTCAGTGCCTTGAACGCAATATCCTTTCCGGATTTGGATTGCAATTCATGATCAAAGATCTTCAACTTTCCAACCAGAGTGTTCCTGGAAAGTGTATCAAGGTTATTTCCTTCCATGATGACATGTTTCTTAGACTCGTATCTTGCTGGTAAAGATCAGATAATTTTCATCACAATATCCTTTTGGGAGATAGTCTTCCCTAATGCAAAACAAGCATTAACAATACTAGACATTTTTTGATTATATTCTTCAAACGAAGCTTCATCAAACATACAGAAGTTTTCCCAGTCATAAGTTAGGTTTTGAAGCCTAGTATCTTTCTCTGAGGTATCTCCTTCAAATACGGTTTCTAGGATACCCCAAGCATCTTTAGACCTAGTGCATGAAGTCACATGGTGCTGAAGATCTTGGCTTATGGCATGGATAATAGCGTTCAACCTATCAGAATTATGCTTTACAACACGTATCTCGGATTCACTATATTCTCCTAATGGCTTCGCAACAATATTTCCGTCTATAACAACTGTTGGTGCGTTATACCCAATAACTACAAGTTTACATGTCTCAAAGTCATGGGCTTGCAAAAAGGAACGCATAGTGATTTTCCACCATAAGTAATTTGAGCCATCAAACGCTGGCGGTACGTTTATAGATATTGCACTCATGTCCATATAGTCAGACTGCTTCAAACACAGACTTATTAGGTCTTACCGTGTTTGCCTGCTATGATACCAATTGAAAACACTGGGGGTACAAAAATACACCACCAAATTTTTCGTAGGTAATCTGAATGGACAAACTCAATACAAGTCCGAGAGTAAAAAATCAATCAAGGAAAGTGCCTAAAGTTATATCTCTCTCGCTTTCTTGTTGTTAGAACGTTTACAGAACTGAATCCGTGAACCTAACTACAAAGAGAGTTCTTAGACGGTACCAAAGACCAATGTCCAAGGATCAATCAAGTCTTATCCAACAAACTAGGTCGGACCTATCTACTGTGATTGATCAATGCACAACCTGTGATATTTCAATTATAAAGATAAACAATATAATGCGTAAAAAGAAATAAAACAGACACCAGAAATTTTGTTAACGAGGAAACCGCAAATGCAGAAAAACCCCAGGACCTAGTCCGTATTGAACACCAAACTGTATTATGCCGCTATAGACACTATCCTACTACCAATTAACTTCGGTCTGAAATGTAGTTGATCCCGAACTCAGTCTCCCACTGATTCAGGTACAGTCGCGCTCCTTACACCTATTGAATCCCAGCAGGACTCCGCGCAATTGATTCTCTTAGAAAGAGTCCCACCAACTAAGAGTTGTTTCAACTCAATTAAAGACTTTAAACCAATCTTCCTCCCACAGATTAAACCTATGATTGATTTCCTGATATACGATGTAAGCGGATGATCAGATCAAACGAAAGATCCAGGTGATGGAAATCGATAGCAACTTGACAAAAATCTGGCTATCCTCAAAATCTGGACTTATGCAACCCGAAGTGCAGCCTAGATTATTATTATTCACCTCACAAGTATAAAACTTACGGAATCAACAAAGTATGAGACGAGCAGAACTTTGATGATTACTATCTACTTGATCGTTGGAACGACCTCTATAAATAATCAAGATCAGGATACTCGAGTTATCAAATAAAAGATAACTGGACTTGGCTTCACGAATCCCTGTGAAATCTTTATAGTCGCTAAACCCTAAAAGGGTTTCTGGAGAGGACGACTCTAGATACAATTAGGACACACCAAAAAGTAGTGTCGGTATTCAAAAATCCAAGTTGCCAAGAGTTTCCCTTATATAGACTTCAAAGCCCATGTTGTTTTAGGTTTAATCTAAGATAACTTTGGAACCAAGCAAACAATATTCACCGTTAGATGAAAGTTTTGAATCTTATTCACATAAACAAGATATACACTCTGGTTAGGTAAACCGTTACCGATCCGTGTATAAAGATTATAAATTTATGCCTAGAAATTTATGCATATTAAGGATAACACTAACCAATCTAAATGGATGGAAGCATCTTGGTTGTAGGAGTTGAGGAACCCAATAGTAGAGTCCATTCGTAAAAGTACAGAGTTCAGGTGTTAGAAATAACATGGTAGTTTCACCGTATCTCAGAGTCGTCACCATATCACTTTCTGTTTTTTTATTTTATTTTTTTGAAAACTTATATGTTTCTCTTAAGTGATTCGGTGGGGAACAAACACCAAGTTGTTACCACTTCTTGGGTGAAATAGAGTGATTGAGTTACAAAAAAAAAAAAAAAAAAGACCAGACCAGACCAATTAGACAAATCGGAGTATATATATGAAAAAAAAAGTATAATAATAATTAACACTTGGATAGCAATATGTGTGTGTTCTCACTGTCTCCGTCGCCTAAACAAGCGTGGAACGCAGGATCCATGCGAATTACCATGTAATCTGCTGACAAGAAGCATGCGCTTGGATCCGCAAGATCTAATCATGTTGTTAGTTTTCCAACAACAAAAAAAAGTTATTATTTAATGTTCAATAAAATCGACCATTGGTTCCCTTGTATATGCCAGCTGAGTTGATCTAGAATTAGGATTGTCGACCACTGGTTCCCTTGTATATGCCAGTTGCGTTGATATTTATTCAGACCAGTATCTCAGTCCATTAGGATAGGTTCATATTGCCAGTGTCCTTCAGATAGATATGAGAAACACGGTTCACCCAAGTCAACATCATTGCAAACCATCTATTATCTCCATATCCATCTTCTTAACATATTCACATGTGATTGTGGTTTGTTGACTCCAAATATTGATGTTCATAGTGCAACTACCTGAGTAGAGCTCTGTCATTCGAATTAAGGTACTTCCTCCTGTAGTCAATGAGAGTATGCCAACCAAGGAGGTTCTTTGCTGCTATTCCAAGGCTTTGCGTAGATATCTAGGGTTTGGAGTAAAGGTTTTGTTGGTACACCTCTTGTAAACCCTCCCGAGACTATAACTCGGCCATTAGGGCCACCTAGTTCAAAGGCTTGTTGCACATGCTAAGTGCAATCGCAATGCCTGCGACAGTGAGTTAGGATTTTATTTTCTAGATTAGATTTTCTTGAGGACTAGCAAATAATAAGCTTGGGGGTATTTGATGGACACATTTTTGTGTCCGATTTGTCTCGATTCCGTTTATTGTTCTCATTTTTGTACTTATTATGGTGTTTTATGTGTGTGTAGGTATTTTTGGCCAATAAATCTTTTTGGAAAAATCGGATCGAAAAGTTGTCTAAAACACCCTGAGGAATTGTTATTGGCACCAACAGTTTGGATAAGGGGCACCCCCAAGACAGCTACTATCGGCACCCCTACTCTGGTTAGGGGGCCACCCCTCTTCACCTTCGTTCAAGCGATGTTTTTGGCGGGAAACTGGTGTGTACAGCTACGGTTATTTCCGGGAAGAGTTGGATTGAACTCTATTGAGTTTTGCTCGGTGTTTGACGCTGGAATGGATTGGTACCACCTTGTTACGACTAACAGGGTTGGTAGGTTTTCTGGATTCGAAAATAAAGGAAGATTTCGTCGGGTTCAAGCAAAACAGAGGTGAAGGAAGTTTCGAGATTTTCTGTAACTATATTTGGAAGTTGCGTGAAGTATTAAGAGTATATTGACGGCTAGGATTCAGGGTATCACGCTTGGGAGAAGTTTGGAGTAATCCAGAGCACCGCATAAAGAAAAAAAGAAAAAGAAATAGCCGAGACTTTCTTCGGAAGATAATAAAGGGAATTACTCGAGTTATTCTATGACCTATTGGCTATATAAGGGTTGGTTCGAGTCACAGAAGCTATCACGTACACTTTGGGGAAGATTAAAAGAAAAACAGAGCAAAGAAAAAAAAATCACAGAGAAGAACAACTGAGTTGCAGTCGAGAAGAAGAAGAAGAAGAATAGAAAACCGTCACATATTCCTTCAAACATTAACAATTTTCCAACAATTATTCCTATTAGTATTTCTCTGTAACAGAGCGTTCTGTAACAATTATATTTGGTACAAACACACTGCTTTATACTTTTTCATTCTTTTAATCAACTTTTGGGCTATAAACATGTATTTTGGGCAAGTGATTAATATGAGGAGCCAAACCCCATTGCTGAGGCGACATAGGAAGCTATTTTTCCAACAAAAAGTGGTATATTCTTATTTATTTATTTATTGCAATTATTTTATGATTATTTGCCTTGACCGAAAATTGTTTGAATGATTTTTACTAAGCAATTGTTATTTCTTTTGATAGAGAATGCTTGGCCATAGGTTTTTGATGCTCTACACTTTGGATTTACACTTGTTATTTTGAAAATCTACATGTTTCAATAGTTTAGAATCAAATTAAACGAAAAAATTGCATAAATATAAATATTGGATTTAATCACTTTGAACTTGGAAAATAGTGGAATCTTGGCCTCAGTATTCTTTTAATATTGATATAATCTTTGTCTGAGTTTGTTATAATTTTTAGTGAGTTTTCTATTTTAGTTTTAGAATTTAAGTCTAAAGATATCCTTAACAAGTCTGAGAAACGAATCTGTTTTTATCACTATTTATAATCACATCAGTAGGCGTCAAAAATAAATTCACTTTCTTAAAGTATATATGATAAGAAAGAGTTCGTTCCACGGGAGACAATTGTTGCTATTATATTTTCAATTTCTTAAGTAACCAAGTAGGGGAGTATTCTGATTTTTATGCAAAGCAATAAAAGTAAATCAAAAGCAAAATATAATAAGAGAAATAATCAATGAGATACATATATGCTACTTGTATTTAGGGTTATCGCTTGATGATAAACCCTAAATTAGTTAGGACAAGGATATGAGTTCAATTAATTAGAATGATAAAAACATCTAAATCCTATTGCAATACATCAAACATGCAATTATAAAAACAGTAGAAGTTTGAACGGTAACAAAGAGAGAAAACTAATCTATAAATCAAGCATAAGTTTTCGAAATCGGACTACATCCTTAACCAATAAAAAAAAAATTAGCTACTCATAGCTTTGGAGTTCATCATCATATTATAAAAATAAAAAGAAGAAAACAAACCAAAGCAAAACCTAGGATTATATCCGGCTCTCTCCAAAAGCTCAAAGCAGAATACGTGATATCCAAGTTGTAGAATTCTTCCTTTTATATCTCTTCTTAGGTCAAGTCTTCAAAAGTCTAATAGATAGAAGTCCTCCAAGCCCATGTGCAAGAAAAAACCATGTGAGAATCCTCCCCGAAAGTGGTCACCGGAAAAATGCTCAGGTGACCCTGAAACAGTCATCGTCGTCAGTCATATCTAACGGTCAACCGTCAACTAACAGTCTTAAGTTAAAGGTCTAATTGGTGAGTAAGGGTCGGTTAAGCTGACTGGTCTAACTGGTCAAGGCCTAAGCCATTCTGCAACCTTGCACAGGCCAGAATCTCTATTAAACCATCTTGGCGCTTCACATTCATCTAACCAGCTGCAACCACACAACTTCATAACATCATCATTCAAGTCCATACTACAGTTTCAATATCACCCTTAACAGATTCCACCATATTCTACGATATTCGTCAGTGCTTCATCATCTGAGCTTCTGATGCAATATCTTCCATCTCCTCACTTCAGCTCAATATCAAGAAACCTACAACACATCTCAGGGCCAACCCCACATCCACCTATTCATTCTGTAATTCAGTCGAGAAACAACACAAATTAAGCCTCAAATCCACCTTGTATTTGCATCATTTCTTGCTCTAGCTCCATCTAATCTGCAGCTGCAGCTGCACCTGCAACACCATCTACCAATCTAAGTACACCACTCATGCATCTGCATATGATCCATCTGCCATTTCTTATTCTGCAACACATGTAAAAACAGTACCAGGACATCACCACTGCTTGAGCCAACTACAACACCACCATAATTCCCACCATTCTTCCTAACTGATATCATACAACACTGCCAGTGTGTCACCCCTTCAGCAGCAACCATTTCTTCACCTATATCAGCTGCAATTTCGAATTGAGAACAAACCCATTCTCAAACACGCAAGGATTCGTTCACCATCTCAGTCATAACATTCACCAATTTCCTCCATCTGAACTTCAATATCAGATCCCCTTTTCTAATCCTTCAATCACTTCAAAATATTCTTTTTTTGTTACTCAAAAACATCAACACCAACATAAACCCTTGATAATCATCATCCTCTGCTTCAATTTCTCATCAACAGCAGAATAATCGAATCTAGAACCCTAATTTGTAATTCTTGAACACACATACCCATTTTCTTCCAATTCCTTCATTGTACTCACCACCAACAGTTCATCTCTAAATAACTTCAAAACCCTAACTGAATCTCCACCTCTACGGTAACATATCTAATTCCTTTACTTTCATCTCTCGATTTCAATCTTCTTTCTGATTATCTGAATACCCCAATTCCAGAAATTCTCGCTTAATAGCACCACCATGGCCTAATGAAACTCATCCCCACACTCTCCTCACAGAATTTCAGACAAACTGAATAAGAGAGACAAATTACTCAAACTTTTAGGGTTTGGTAATGAGTAAAAATGATATAGGCACTCGATAAATCGGAAAGGCCACCAACGGATTATTTAACCTATCAGTTTCAGGTAAATGATAGCCTAATTATATGTTCAACTCAACTGTCAGTTATAGGGAACTGACAGTTCATTCTTCATCTCCTCCTTGTGCAACCTTAGCCAGCTCTAAATATAACTCAACTATGAATTGACATTTTTGCGCTTTTTCGCTCCAAATGGACGATTTCTTCTTCTTTTGGTCTAAATGACTCCAAAGTACCTAAACATTCAAAAGCAAACATAAGATACATATCTTATAAGAAAACTCACAAAGAAAGCATAAATAATAGATAAATATCAAGGTATTTTGGACACATATCAGCTCGCCCAATGACTCAAAGAATCGTGAGACATGCTCCCGGGCGTCGCACGTTCCATCATAGAGTGTGAATGTTGTAGAAGTGTAACCTTTGCGAAGAGGAACTCTCTGCGCATCATAAGGATATGGAGGTTGGTGAAGGTGGACCGATGATGTACTATCTTCCCACGATCATCCAAAAAGCGCTCAAAATCTTCACGAGTAATGAAACTTGATGGTTACTTCGCTGGTGGATTATTTGCGGTGTTACAGATTTCATCATCTCCTAAACCATTGATTAGAAAGACTTCATGATCAACAGCTGGGGGAATTTCCTTAGCTTTTCCTTTTTCCTGCCGACGATGGTCAGACGAAAAATCTTCTGCCAAGGTCTTCAAATAAGTTAGAAGTTCCTTATGTGCTGCAGGCAAGGGTTTCTTGTGTCTGCATAAGATTAGCTATGGTAGGTGTATTATTCCTTACTTCTCCAGGAGTTCGGCCGAGAAAATAATTGTTGACCGTACTGGTATTGTTGATTGGAGGGGTAGTATCAGTAGCACCATTATTGGAAACAAGAGGAGTGACTGGAGTACCGCCATTGTTGCTAGTGATACCATTGTTTGGGTTAGGGTTGGGATTGGTAACTGATCCTGACCTAAGATCAACCATCTTTGACGAATTGGGATTGCAACCGAGAGATTAAACTCCCATTGTGGTCCCTAATCAGTTGATTGGAAAAAACGATTTGCTGATTTTTGAGAAAAAAATGAACAGTTGTGCAGTAGGAGGATCCTCAATTAAGAAAATTTCCTAAACCTTTAACATATGCACTGCACGAGAGTGATTTGAGTTCGAGAGATCAATCTGTATGACTCCAGCCTAAACCAAGACAATGGCCATTCCAAAGTCAAGTCGGTCACAAAGAGGGATGAGGATCGATCTGTAGGAAGGAAGCTGAGAATTATGTGAGATAAATGATGATTGATGGATTGTTGATGTGTTGAGATCTCTGTGTTGGAGACTTCTGCAAATTTGATGGATTGTCGATGAATCCTGATCAAATTGATTGGGTTATGTTCATATAAGTTCGACTGAGTTAAGTTATGTTGAGTTCGGTTGTCAAATCATAGGTTGATGAACCTATTTATATTGCAGAAGTAGTAAACATATTGATCTCCAGTAAGTGCGACAGTTGAGGAGGAGTGGAAGAATAAGGAAGTGGGAAATCATGGTTGAATTAGTTTCACATTGCGTGTGAGACTTGGTTGATTGTCCATCCACTACTTTGCTTAATCCTTCAACTTCCAGCACGACTTACTAACATTTCTCATCGTGGATGTACTGTTACATCGCACGTGTTGTAGACCGTCAGACCAAAACCCTAGTGAATATCCCCCATGTGACATGATTGATGTCTCGTGTATATGAAGTCTGCAAGGCAAACGTGCATTTAGTTGGTCCATTGTTGACTGGGCTAGATCATGAGTCTTAGCCTTGATAAGTCGAGCATAATTGTCGAATATGATATGCTATGATGAATTGAGCATAAGGTGTCTGCTGGAACAACAATAATGTATAGACGTCGAGTATGATGAATTATGACATATCATTGTGCCAGCTGAGACATCAATGATACTCGGATATTTAGGATTGATGAACGTCGGTCTGATGAGATTGCTGGATCATGACCTACTCTGGTATGTCAAGTATTTGACAGGAAATCATATATTGCTGAGTTATTATAGAATACCCATTCTTGATCCACCATGTCATGAGTTGTCGAATGACAAAGTAGGAATTAGAGTATATGTAAATATTGGATGATCGATGGTCATCCATTGAAATATTGGATGGTCGTACAATGACATGTTTCTTTTTGGACATTCGAGCAACAAAAATGTTGGTAGCAAGACCGAACATTAAATATTAATTAAAATATTGATAGTTAGATCAATATGAAAAATTATTGATGTTCATAATCAAAATTATCATCAGGCCTGAAACCCAGAAGTCCTGGATCTAGGAGATGGAGGACTTCCCAATATGGGTAGAGAGACCGACCAACCAATGGGTGTGAGGACCGGCCATTGATGGTGGAGAGACCGGCTGGGTAGTGTATGGAGGATTGTCCAACTGGTGGAAAGAGGATTCAGCAAAAATGGAGGATTATCCAAAATATGAAGGAATGGTGGGACCGGTGACCAAGTGGACCGACCGACCATGGTGATGCACGGGTCACCATGTCGACGTCCGTCCATTCCTGGGAATTTTCGGTGTTTTGGTTGGACGTTTGTGCAACATTTTGTATTTTCAGAAGAGTTTGATCTTGACTGAAACTCTCAATTTTTTGATTGAATGAGCAAGTAGGGTTTTTACTCAAGCGTCCAATATTTGAGAATATTAAAATAATAATATTTTAATATTTATTGGTGAAAAGATCCAACGGTCGTTGGACCATTTGATTTGTAAGCTTTAATAGAATCGAGCAATATTTGAAAAAATATGGAGAACAATGGGTTTGCTCGAAAGGTGCATACTAATCCACAGAATTCAATTGAGAAAAGCCGTGAATTGAAGTAATAAAATATTGCAGTGGAAAAAGAATATTTCTCGGAATTCTTGATTAATTCTGCACTACAATTTTAATTAATTGGTGACTTTATACTAGCAGACAATCTGTCTTGGAGCATTATATTTATTCAAGATTCGAGGTATGAGATGGTGGACGCCACGACTATGACGTGGTCGGGCCACATCAAACAAGTATGTGGGCCCTCTTTATTTATTTACACGTAATGGAAAGTTTTTTTTTTTTTTTGGATAATCAACATATTTCAATTCATTCAAATTAAAATAGTGAGTACATGTTCGCTTACAAGAATAACAAAAACATCAAAATAAAAGATAATCAAAACCCTAATACAAATACGGACACCAATTACAAGTAGATCGCAAAGAGAAAGAGTGATAAACCGCAAAGATATCCAAAAGAATTTTATGTATAAGGGAGAGATGATGGTATATCCGGAAAATTCCGACCATTTAATCTGATTATATTCTTCTTCTATTAGAGATGCTCCTACAACAAAGGTGTACTTTGCCCATATAATTTCCGATCCACACAAACACGGATGCGTGATGTCACGATAAATCGTCGATGTTTTTGAATCGAGAATAGCAATCCACGAACCATCCATGAAAATTTGAAGAACTCACCCCACAACGACGAAGAAATATATCAAAAGACACCAAAAATGATGTAAAAACATCTTATTCAATTACCTACTACCAAAAACTTTAAAAGAAAAAAATCCTTGCTCAGATCCTGTCCAAAAAGACCAAATCTGAGCAAGATGGCTCTGGGTTTTTTTGTTTTTTTTTTTCCTGAAAAAGGGAAGATGAAGATTATTGGTTTTAGGTTTTTAGCACTACATAATGAACGTACACGTAATATAAAGTTGGTTTTAACTAAAAAGTTTCCTACTTTTTATTTCCTAAAAACTATCCCCCTCTATATCTCCCTGAAAAGCAGAAAAATAAATAGTTTTCAAGACATGCCAAAAAGAAAAGATGGGCCACATACTTTTATGATGTGGCCCGACCACATCGTAGCTGCTCCTGATGGTGGACGCATCAAACTCGTTCCGAGCATTTATTCTATATAATCAAGGAACATTGTGACATCCCGAAGACATTTTCGCTCTATACTAATAAGCAATCTGTCTAGGAGCCGTCCAATCGTTTTGGATTCTATATTAAAGTGAATACTAATCCAGGAAGTATACAGAAATATATGGAATATCGAGAGCTTAGCCAGGGAGGTCCCAATACTGCCGTCATATATTTATGTTTTGACGAGGTTACATGATCAGTCGGAGGTCGTTGTAACATGATCTTTCATGTCTAAATTATATAATATAAATTTCATATATTCATCTGAAGCGGGTAAGAAATACACAAAACTTTGCACTTTACAATTTTATCCTTCGTCAAAAATCACCATCAACACCTCTAAAACGAACCAAACCAAACCCGATTAGAAGAAAATCGAACCGAGCCATTTACTAATGGTTGGTTTTGGTTTGGAAAATTAAAACATGAGAGCAAAGGTTTCGGTTTGATGTAAAAATCAAACTGAATACTAATGGTAATATCGATCACTTTTGATGTAACTATTAAATTCACCTTAGATTAATAATATTTAATCTTATCCGTTGATTTAAACTATAAAAGTCTATATTTAATTTTATTTAATTTTAGTATGTAATTTTGCGTGGAATATGGGTATGTGTACCTAAATGGCCAGACTAAGTTTGTTCGCCAGTACGCAAACTGGTACGCATACCAATACAAATTCCAAACTCAGCAGAAATTCCCGGACCTGAACCTTACGCCAGTACGCGTACCGGTTTGCATACCAGGTTCTCGGACTTCTCAAACCAACATGTACGCATACGGGTATGCATACCATGGTTCCCGGACATGGATTACATATATGAAAGTACGCATACTATGCTTAAATCCAATTGTTCTAAACTCTCATTTCAACCATTGAAACATTCTTGGAAGACGGGAATAGCTGTCTCACACAAACTATTAGCTTCAAAGCAATTTTCAAGTGATCGAATGATCAATACGAAACATTCCGAGTCTACATCAAATGATTGTCTCACACAAATCATGTAAGATGTTACCAGGCGATTTTCACATGATCATCTTTTGACTTTCGTCAAGAATATAAGATGAACTTGGTTAAAGCGAAAGCTTACCAACACATATTTCGAGAAATATGTAAGCGAGTTAAACTCAGCTCGAAATATCAAATGTGTATACATGAAGTCGATATAGCTATACGACTTTTGTCTCAAATAGGAGATAGAGTAGATAGACTTTTGAGTGATAGATGAGTTCAAGTCTCCACATACCTTTTGTTGATGAAGTTCCACAAGCTCCCCTTAGTAGTTCTTCGTCTTCAATCGATGATGAACGCCGTGAAGTCTAATGCTCAACTACACTTTCTATCCTAATCCGAGACTTAGCTATAAGTAGACTAGAAATCAAGACTTATAGTTTTGGCAACTAAACTTAACAAACAAGCTTGAGATAGCAATGCTTGCGAGTTCGACCGAGCAGTGCTCTAACAATACCCGATAAAACTCTTCTTCCCTGTTTTACTTAAAGTACGTGGAAACTTTATTTTCTTCGAATCCAAAACTCTTACCAAGCATGTTTGAACGAAACAGGCCTAAACATACACTAATCCGTCATTGAGTCTTACCCAAAACTCCCTACAACTCTGCCAGAAAATATCGCAGGCACTCCGAGACTTATTACTGTGTTGTTCCAACTCTACGATTCCAGCCAATTCTGATCGATTCCAAGGACCTTTCCGGCACTGTTTAACTCCATAAAGCCCAATCCAACCAAATCCAGTGATTGAATCTCACTGAAATTCTTCAAGAGTCGAACCCTAATTTTTACAGTGACTGCAACACTTTCTTTTTCGATCTTCCAGCCAAATATGATCCAATTAAACACCCTTACCAGTCCTGTTAGGATAAATCGAGTCTTCCCAATCAATTTCAGCCATTAAGTCTCCCTGAAATACCTTCGAATCACGAACCCTAATTTTCTGTTTTGATAATATTTCTTCCCGCCAACTTTCAGAATTTGAATTGTTGAAGATGGTTGCCCCTTATCCGCTCTGCTGGGGTGCCGATAGCAATCAGGGTGCCCCTTATCCATTTCTGGGGTGGAAATAGTAATTTTTGGATTTTTGGGTGTAAATGGTAAATTTATTGTATGCCTTTATCAACTCCCCCAGGTGCCTTTAACACATTTATGGGGTGCCTCCAGTACTTTTTCCCGAGGGTTCAAATGCCAAAAATACACCACTTCTTCGAATTCTTCCACCAACAGCAACCGTCTCTTACCTCTCATATCCACTTCTTCTCTTCAATTTCTCTATATCACTAAAGATGCCATGCTTTTCAGACATAAGTTGCATCACTAAAGCCGACATGCTTTTCAGATAGAGATGAAGAAATAAAAGCAAATAATGAGAAATAATTCGCCTCCAATAGTAGTTGCACATGAAATGACACTTTAGCTCTTTTAAGCGACGTTTCTTCTTATTTTGCTCCAAAGTACCTAAAACTCAAAATTAAACATAAGATACATAATTTACAAGAAAACTTAGTAAAGAAAGCATAAACAATAGATAAATATCAAGGTGTTTTAGACACCTATCATTAACCATGTTCATCTTAACACTTCTACATCAAATGATACTCAAATGAATCTAATTGTGTTACTCATAGAGTTGTTCAACTGTTTATATTCTCATAGAAGTATACATGACACAATTGAAGCAAAATCGAATTGATTCAAAAGAATCAATTCATGAACATTTAGCCGCGGTTTGCAAAGATTGCATTCCTTAATATATATAAATGTATTTGTTCATGAGTATGAAAACATACTTAACCGATTTTAGAACTTAACCACATAATTTGCAAACGGGTACGCAAACTCAAGTTCCGGACTTTGGTCACGTCCGACAGTTCGCAAACGGGTACGCATACTATCGTTCCAAACCGAACTCAGGTGAATAAGTTTGCAAACGGATATACAAACTTAGTTCCCGGACTTTAACAATTTAAACCGTTCGCATACGGGTATGCATACTTGGTTCCCGAACCTGAATCATTCTTGCAACAGTTTGCATACGGGTACGCACACTGTGCTATATCCATACAATGATTAATGGTTCTAAACTCCCATTTCAATCATTGAAACATTCTTAGAAGACGACAATAGCTGTCTCACACAAACTATTAGCTTATAAGCAATTTTCAAGTGATCGAATGATCAATATGAAATATTTTGAGTCTACATCAAATGACTGTCTCACACAAATCATGTAAGATGTTACCAGGTGATTTTCACATGATCATCTTTTGACTTTCGTCAAGAATAATGATGAATGTAGTTAAAGCAAAAAGCTTTCCAGCACATATTCCGAGAAAGAAATAAGCGAGTTGAACTCAGCTCGAAATATCAAATGTGTATAATGTAAAGTCTATATAGCTATACGACTTAGTCTCAATAGGAGATAAAATAGAATAGACTTCTGAGTGATAGATGAGTTCAAGTCTCCACATACCTTTTGTTGATGAAGTTCCTGAAAATGCGGGGGTCTAACAACCACACCCAACAATTCATTTGGAAATCTGAGAGGACTCACTCCAATATACTTTCTAGAGAATCAACTAGACAGTCAGACTCAATCTAGAGAAAAGTATATACAAGAGTTTATATCTCTAACTCTTAATTCAATCTGCAATCAGAAAATAGAAATTTGCGAGCCCGATTGAATATAAGAAAAGTAACTTGAACGGTACCAAAGACCAATGATCAAGGATCAATCAATTTCAATCAACAACCAAAGGTTGGATTTCCTAATTGATCGATACAACGCACAACCTATGATATTTCAATTATATAACAAAATATAATGCGGAAAATAAATAACACAGACACCAGAATTTTGTTAACGAGGAAAACCGCAAATGCAGAAAAACCCCGGGACCTAGTCCAGCTTTGAACACCACATTGTATTAAGCCGCTACAGACACTAGCCTACTACCAATGAACTTCGGACTGGACTATAGTTAAACCCTAATCAATCTCACACTGATTCAAGGTACAGTTGTGCTCCTTACGTCTCTGATCCCAGCAGGATACTACGCACTTGATTCCCTTAGCTGATCTCACCCACAACCAAGAGTTGATACGACCCAAAGTCGAAGACTTGATAAACAAATCTTTCTCACACAGAAAAGTCTATTGGAATAGACAAATATGTCTCCCACAAAAATACCTATGAGTTTTGTTCCGTCTTTTGATAAATCAAGGTGGACAAGAACCAATTGATAAACCGGTCTTATATTCCGAAAGAACAGCCTAGAAATATCAATCAACTCACAATAATCTTAATCGATTAACTAAACAAGATATTGTGGAATCACAAACGATGAGACGAAGATGTTTGTGACTACTTTTAATCTTGCCTATCGGAGATATAAATCTCAAGCCAATCTTACGATTGCACTCACACATGATAGAAACAACAAGATCAGATCACGCAACTATAGAAAAAATAGTTGGGTCTGGCTTCACAATCCCAATGAAGTGTTTAAGTCGTTAACCCACGGGGTCTCATGAGAAACCTAAGGTTATTGGAGAATAGACTCTAGCTTATGCAACTAGTAACACACATAAGTGTGGGGATTAGGTTTCCCAGTTGCTAGAGTTCTCCTTTATATAGTTTTCAAATCAGGGTTTGCAATCTAAGTTACCTTGGTAACAAAGCATTCAATATTCACCGTTAGATGAAAAACTTGATTCAACCAAGCTAATATCTTTCAACCGTTAGATCGAACTTAGCTTGTTACACACAAATGAAATGTACCCTCATTTAGGTTTATATAACCGTACCTAAACGTGTACACCATGTTGGCTCAACAATAGTTAACCGAAGTTAGCCATATGAACACTCTTATATCAACCTTGTTCATCTTAACCATAACTAGTTCAAATGACTCAAATGAAACTAGTTAAAGAGTTGTTCAATTGCTATATTCTCATAGAAGTATACAAGAACACAATTGAAGCAAAATCGGTTTAATTCACTCGAATCAATTCATGAACATTATAGCCACGGTTTGCAAAGATTGCATTCTTATTATATAAATGTTTAAGTTCATGTACACAACCGATTTTAGAACTTTAACCTTCAAGTATGCAAATGGGTACGCATACTTGAAATACCCGAACCAAGATTGGGTTTCGCCAGTACGCAAATGGGTACGCGTACTTCCAATCCCAGCATAAATATTCAGACATGAACCTTACGCTAGTACGCGAACGGGTGCGCATACTTAGGTTCCCGGATTTCTCAAGCCAACAGGTATGTGTACGGGTACGCATACTATGGTTCCCGGACATGGATTACATATGTCCAAGAGTACACAACATGTCATATCCAATAATGGTTAAGTGTTCTAAACTTTTATTTCAATCATTGAAACTTTCTTAGAGGATGACAATAGCCGTTTTCACACACTATTAGCATCAAAGCAATTTTCAAGTTATTGAAATAATCATAACGAAACATTCCAAGTCTACACCAAATGATTGTATCACACAAACCATGTAAGATGTTACTTGGCAATTTTCACATGATCGTCTTTTGACTTGCGTCAATAATATAAGATGAACATGGTCGAAGTGAAAGCTTACCAACACATATTCCGAGAAATATGTAAGCGAGTTAAACTCAGCTCGAAATCTCAAATGTGTATAATAGAAAACTATATCGTAACACGACTTATATCTCAATATAGGAGATAGAGTAGAAATAAACTTTCAAAGTGATAGATTAGTTTCAGTCTCAACATACCTTTTGTTGATGAAGTTCCACAAGCTCTCTTTAGTGGTCCTTCGTCTTCAAATGATGAACGCCGTGAAGTCTAAGGCTCAACTACACAATCTATGCCCTAGTCCGAGACATCTATAAGTAGACTAGAAATCAAGACTTATAGTTTTGATCATTAACATTGACAAACATGCTTGAGATAGCAACGCATGCGAGTTCGACCGAGCAGTGCTCTAATAATCTCCCCCTTTGTCAATTTTTGTGACAAAACTATCAATACATATGGATTACAAAATAAATAAAACTTTTTAGCTTCTCATCCAAATGCTTGATCTCCTTGGCATCTTCAACACGACTCGAAATCTTCGTCACTTCCAAGTACTCCATGATTCTAAACGTGTTCAACTCAGCATCATAGTTGTTGAAGATCCGTAGCGATAACAATAAGAAAACAAATGCTCTCAATCATATAGTCGAAACTAAATGCATTCATCAAGGAGTTTATAAAGATACAAGATAACCCCTATAATATTCCACAGCCGCACTCCCCACAAAGATTTGGCAATTAAGCACAAGTTCAAAAAGAACTCTCCCCCATAAAATGTCATTCCCGAAAGAACAACAAGAGCGACCTTACTTTTACAATAAAAATAAGGATTTCTCTGGACATAATCAAATCACATGAGAACATGAATTTGTATCCAAAAATCACAATTGAATTAGCCACAAAAATGATCAATTCAATTGGCCATGCTCAACATAAGAGAACTTACGGAGCAACACAGTACATGCACAAAGATGTGGATCAAGGAAAGACCAATACTACGGAATAAACAAAGATTCATTCTATTTTTCATCACTATTTGCACAATGACATATAATAGACCTTAATCTTTGTAAACAAAAGTTCATCCTTTCTTCCATCAATATTTGCATAATGACATAAAAGGCTTAACTTTTGTATTCAAAAGTTCATTCTATCTTTTATAATTACATTCATATCGACATAATAGAGATAACTTTTGAACAAGTATGGGACAGTCAAGGTTCACGGACGTAAACAACATATCCCATAACAATTTGCAATATATGAAACCATAAAGATTAATACTGCAAAAATCATCTTCCAAATAACCTAGAGTTTAAATAAATAAATCTAAAAACATAGAAGATGAAAACGTTGGACATAGCTATGTGTACTCACAATAATGGCTATTCCAAACCCTAGTTATCCTTCTTTAAAAAAAAACAAGAATAAAATTCTCATAAGAAGTTTTCCTAGACATAATCAAAAACAACTCTAAAAGACAATCGATAAAGCACAAAAAGCTAGTCATCATCTTCATCATCGGAGACCATAAGAGTGGATTGAATCATATCCATGTCATCCTTGATTTTTGGAAACTTAGTAGCAATCACAAGTAATTGTTCTTGCACACACTATACCTTGGCACTAATCTTATCAACACCTTTGAGAATTTGATGAAGAAGATTCATGGAGGTGGAATCACATGTGCCATCAAGTGTGTCGCTTTTTTGTCTCTTACAAGTGTTTTCCTTCATACGTTTGAAAGTACAAGGGCGGACTAGCTTGGGAGTTCCAATAGAGTTCCCAATCGGATCTATAGAGAAAGTGCGACAAATTCGCTCAATCAAGCGAGGATATCCTAGCTTCTTGTTGGTAGACGTCATCGACATCATTTGATATATGATGAACACACAAATGTCGAGACCTTGAGTTCCCAAAACAAGAAAATAGACCAACTCTGCAAACTCACGACTCCAACGAGAATTCTCAATCGTGGAGGGACAAAGATTTGATATACCAAGTTTACCAAAGGACATCAAGGCAAGATTAAGATTATTAGTGGGAAACTTTCCTTTATTCCATATAACACTATTACCACAGAGCCCAAGAGAGATGGTTTCATAAGGAGGTCGTTCATGACTAGGTCTTGGAAGGCGAAAACTCCCCAAGGGAATATTAGTAATTCTTGAAATCAACTCTCTATTTACATGAATCCTTTGTCTATTAACCATGGTCTTGAATTCCATGTTAACATCATAGATGTTAGCAAAGAAGATTCTTGTAAGAGTGTCAAAACCTTCACCAAGACCATCAAAGATGTTTCCAAGGTTGATTTTTTTAAAACAAATTAAATCCCCTTTCTGTCCACTAGAAACATCAAAAAAAAAATCTAGAATAAATCCATTAGATGAAATTGTTAGAGCACTGCTCGGTCGAACTCGCAAGCGTTGCTATCTAAAGCTTGTTTGTCAAGTTTAGTTGCAGAACTATAAGTCTTGATTTCTAGTCTACTTATAGCTAAGTCACGGACTAGGATAGAAAGTGTAGTTGAGCTCTAGACTCCACGGCGTTCATCATACAAAGACGAAGAATTACGCAAGGAACTGGTGGAACTTCATCGACAATAAGGTCTGTGGAGACTTGAACTTATCTATCACTCAAAATTCTATCTACTCTATCTCCTATCTTTAGACAAAAGTCTTATTG
The DNA here is from genome assembly GCA_023531105.1 of Papaver atlanticum. NCBI lineage: Eukaryota > Viridiplantae > Streptophyta > Magnoliopsida > Ranunculales > Papaveraceae > Papaver > Papaver atlanticum. The sequence goes on along the minus strand of JAJJMB010002559.1, from coordinate 2,460,365 downwards.
CTATATAGACTTCGATCATACACATTTGCTATTTCGAGTCGAGTTTATCTCGCTTATCTTTTTCTCGAAATATGTGTTGGTAAGCTTTCGCTTTGGCCAAGTTCATCTTTACTCGTGACGAAAGTCATGTTAATTGTTTCAATCTCTTGAAAATCGCTTTGATGAAAAATAGTGTGTGAATAACCACTATATATAACATCCTCTAAGAATGTTTCAATGATTGAAATGAGAGTTTAGAATATATAACCTTGAATGGATATAAACATTGTATGTGACCTCATACTTGTGTAAGTCCAAAATCCTTGAACCAAAGTATGCGTACTTTGCTGTTTAGGATAACCGGAGTTAAGTCCGTGTACCTGTACGCGTACTGTCGGAAGTTCACATCCCGTGAATTTCTGCTGGAGTTTGTGAACTGAAAACAAGCTCAGTCCGGGTACTTAAGTATGAGTACCCGTATGCGTACTTAAGTGGGTTATTTAACAAAAACGGTTTATTCGTGAACTAAGACATTTATAAATTAAGGAATGCATATTTGCAAACTGTGCCTATAATGTCCATGAATCGATTCGAGTGAATCAAAATCGTTTTTGCTTCGATTGTGTGTTGTATACTTCTATGAGATCTAAGCAATTGAACAACTCTCTAACTAATTCATTTGAGTCACTTGAACTAGTTATGGTGAAGATGAATAAGGTTGATATGAAAGTGCTCATATGGATAACCATTGGTTAACTACTATTGAACCAACTAGGTGTACACGTTTAGGTACGATTACACAAACCTAAATGAACGTGCATTTCATTTGTGTATGACAATCTAAGTTCGATCTAACGGTTGAAAGATATTAGCTTGAATCTAATCAGGTTTTCATCTAACGGTGAATATTGAATGCTTTGTTACCAAGGTAACTTAGATTGCAAACCCTGATTTGGAGACTATATAAAGGAGAACTCTAGCAACTGGTGTTAGGGCATTGCTCGGTCGAACTCGCAAGCGTTGCTATCTCAAGCTTGTTGTCAAGTTTAGTTGTAAAAACTATAAGTCTTGATTTCTAGTCTACTTATAGCTAAGTCTCGGACTAGGATAGAAAGTGTAGTTGAGCTCTAGACTCCACGGCATTAATCATACAAAGACGAAGAACTACTCAAGGAACTGGTGGAACTTCATCGACATAAAGGTATGTGGAGACTTGAACTTATCTATCACTCAAAAACTCTATCTACTCTATCTCCTATCTTGAGACAAAAGTCGTATTACTATATAGACTTCGATTATACACATTTGCTATTTCAAGCCGAGTTTATCTCGCTCTCCAAATATGTGTTGGTAAGCTTTCGCTTTGGCCAAGTTCATCTTTACAAGTGACGAAAGTCATGTTGAATATTTCATTATCTTGAAAATTGCTTTGATGAAAAATAGTGTGTGAATAACCTCTATTTAACATCCTCTAAGAATGTTTTAGTGATTGAAATAAAGAGTTTAGAACATGTAACCATCTTTGGATATAAGCATTTAATGTGTTCGCGCATTAGTGTATAAGTCCAAAACCGGGAACCAAATGTATGCATACTTGTGTGTGTACTAAATGGTTGATTGAGACTGGGTAAGTATGCGTACCCGTACACATACTGGAGGAAGTTCACGTCCGTGAATTTCTGCTGAGTTTGGAAATCAAAACCAACTCAATCCGGTTACCTAAGTATGCGTACCCGTACGCATACAGGCGGGAAGTTCACGTCCGTGAATTTCTGCTGAGTTTGGAACCTAAAACAAACTCAAATCCGGTTATTTAAGTACGCATACCCGTATGCATACTTAAGTGTATTACTTTCTAAATTGGTTTATTCGTGAACTTAAATTTATATAAACTAAGGAATGCATATTTGCAAACCGTGGCTATAAAGTTCATGAATTGATTCGAGTAAACCAAAACCAATTTTGCTTCGATTGTGTCTTATATACTTCTATGTGATCTAAGCAATTGAACAACCCTTGAACTAGTTCATTTGAGTCATTTGAACTAGTTATGGTGAAGATGAATAAGGTTGATATGAAAGTGCTCATATGACTAACCATTTAGTTAACTACTGTTGAACCAACGACTTGTACACGTTTAGGTACGGTTACACAAACCTAAATGACGTATACTTCATTTGTGTATAACAAGCTAAGTTCGATCTAACGGTTGAAAGATATTAGCTTGAATCTAATAAGGTTTTCATCTAACGGTGAATATTGAATGCTTTGTTACCAAGGTAACTTAGATTGCAAACCCTGATTTGGAGACTATATAAAGGAGAACTCTAGCAACTGGGAAAGTTAATCCCCACACCTCCTATGTGATACTAGTTGTATAAGCTAGAATCCATTCTCCTTTAACCTTAGGTTTCTACCAAAACCCTGTAGGTTAACGACTTGAAGACTTCATTGGGATTGTGAAGCCAGACCCAACTATTTTCTCTGTAGTTGCGTGATCTGATCTTGCCGGATTCTATCGTATTGAGTACAATTGAAATAATTGACTCGAAATTAATTTCTCCGATAGGCAAGATAAAAGTAATCACAAACATCTTCGTCTCATCGTTTGTGATTCCACAATATCTAGTTTCGCAATCATACGATTTAGATTATTGTAAGGTGATTGATAATTCTAGGATGTTCTTCGGGAATATAAGTCCGGGTTATCGATTGGTTCCTGTTCACCTTGATTTATCAAAAGACGGAACAAAAACTCGTAGGTATTTCTGTGGGAGACATATTTATCTATTCCTGTAGACTTTTCTGTGTGAGACAGATTTGTTAATTAAAGTCTTCGACTTTGGGTCGTAGCAACTCTTAGTTGTGGGTGAGATCAGCTAAAGGAATCAAGTGCGTAGTATCATGCTGGGATCAGAGACGTAAGGAGCGCAACTGTACCTTGGATCAGTGTGAGATTGATTGGGGTTAACCTACAGTCCAGACCGAAGTTAGTTTGAAGTAGGCTAGCATCTGTAGTGGCTTAATACAGTGTGTGTTCAATCTGGACTAGGTCCCGGGGTTTTTCTGCATTTGCGGTTTCCTCGTTAACAAAACTTCTGGTGTCTGTGTTATTTCTTTTCAGCATTATATTCTTTTATATAATTGAAATATCACAGGTTGTGCGTTGAATCAATCAATTGGGAAATCCGACCTTTGGTTGTTGATTGAAATTGATTGATACTTGAACATTGGTCTTTGGTACCGTTCAAGTTAATTTCTCTTGTATTCAATTAGACTCGCAGATTTATATTTGCTTGAGTAAGGATTGAATCGAGAAATTGAGATATAACTCTTTGATATACTTTTTTATTAAGATTGAGTCTGACTGTCTAGTTGATTCTCTTAAAAGTATATTGGAGTTAGTCCATACAGATTGCTAAGTGAATTATTGGGTGAGGTTGTTGTACCCCCATTTTTTCAACTAGGAAACCTAATCCCCACACCTCCTGTGTGATACTAGTTGTATAAGCTAGAGTCGATTCTCCTTTAACCTTAGGTATCTATCGAGACCCTGTAGGTTAATGACTTGAAGACTTTATTTGGATTGTGAAGCCAGACCTAACTATTTTCTCTGTAGTTGCTTGATCTGATCTTGCTGTTTCTATCGTATTTGAGTACAATCGTAAGATTGGCTTGAGATTAATTTCTCCGATAGGCAAGATATAAAAGAAGTCACAAACATCTTCGTCTCATCATTTGTGATTCCGCAATATCTTGTTTCGCTAGTCGATTAAGATTATTGTGAGGTGATTGATAATTCTAGGCTGTTCTTCGGGAATATAAGTCCGGGTTATCGATTGGTTCCTGTTCACCTTGAATTATCAAAAGACGGAACAAAACTCGTAGGTATTTCTGTGGGAGATAGATTTATCTATTCCTGTAGACTTTTCTGTGTGAGACAGATTTGTTTATTAAAGTCTTCGACTTTGGGTCGTAGCAACTCTTAGTTGTGGGTGAGATCAGCTAAGGGAATCAAGTGCGTAGTATCTTGCTGGGATCAGAGACGTAAGGAGCGCAACTGTACCTTGGATCACTGTGAGATTGATTGGGGTTCAACTACAGTCCAGACCGAAGTTAGTTTATAGTAGGCTAGGGTCTGTAGCTGCTTAATACAATGTGTGTTCAATCTGCACTAGGTCCCGAGGTTTTTCTGCATTTGCGGTTTCCTCGTTAACAAAACTTCTGGTGTCTGTGTTATTTCTTTTCCAGATTATATTTTGTTATATAATTGAAATATCACAGGTTGTGTGTTGTATCGATCAATTGGTAAATCCAACCTTTGGTTGTTGATCGAAATTGATTGATCCTTGAACATTGGTCTTTGGTACCGTTCAAGGTATTTCTCTTATATTCAATCAGGCTTGTAGATTTCTATTTGTTTGAGTAAGGATCGAATCGAGAAATTGAGATATAACTCTTTGATATACTTTTTATTAAGATTGAGTCTGACTATCTAGTTGATTCTCTTAAAAGTATATTGGAGTCAGTCCATACAGATTGCTAAGCGAAATATTGGGTGAGGTTGTTGTACCCCCAATTTTTCAATTGGTATCAGAGCAGGCAAACACGTTTAAGACCTCATAAGTCTGTGTTTGTAGCGATCTGAATCTATGGACAGAAATTCTATCTCCATAAACGTACCACCATTCTTCGATGGCTCAAACTACTTGTGGTGGAAAATCGTTATGCGTGCTTTTCTTCAAGCTCATGATTTTCAAACATGGGTACGTGTTGTTAATGGCTATGATTCTCCGGTTAATACAGAAGGCAATGTATCTATACCTAAGGATATTGGTAGATATAGTCTAGAAGAAATCCTTGCTGCAAAGCAAAATTCTGATTGCTTAAATGTTATCATACATGCCATTACCCCGGACCTTCAGCATCATGTGACTACTTGCACGAAGTCCAAAGAAGCCTGGGATATCTTAGAAACCGTATTTGATGGGAATACCTGTGAAAAGGAAGCTAGGCTTCAAAACCTAAATTCCGATTGGGAAAACCTTCGTATGGCAGAAGAATCATTTTATGAGTTTAATCACAAAGTGTCTGAAATTGTTAATGCATCCTTTACATTGGTAAGACTATTCCTGAAAAGGACATTATGATGAAACATGCCATTGTTGAAGGAAATAATCTCACAACTCTTTCCAGAAATACTCTGGTTGGGAAGTTAAAGATCTTTGATCATGAGCATACATCCAAATCTGGAAAGGATGTTGCTTTCAAAGCACAAAAGAATACTAAATTACTTGATAAAAGTAAAAGTGTTTGCTTCTCTAAAGATGATCTTTCTGAGGCTGATTCATCAGATGAAGATCTTGACAAGTCAGTCTCGTTGACCACAAGACAGTTTAGGGATCTTCTTTTGAAGAGAAGTAAACGGTTCTCTAGAGATAAATCCAAGTCATCAGATAAACCCCATAATCGTGTTCCTCCTAAAAATAAGGATAATGATGAATCTGATGACGAGGATATGCCTCAGTGCTTTAAGTGTAAAGGTTTTGGTCATTTTGCAAATGGGTGTCCAAATCAAAAGAAATACACTGGGAACAAAGGTCTAGCTGCAACTCTTGATGAAATATCTGACAACTCTGATTCTAATGAAGATGAAAAATCAAGTATTGCGCTTCTCTGTGAAAATATTGATTTTGATAACTGTAGCAATACATACATCAATCTCGATAGTCTTTCAGAAGAGAACTCAACCAATCTGGAAGATAAAATTGACCTTTCTGTTGGAAACTCTCTGTTAAATTTTTCAGGTTCCACTGTGTGTCTAGCAACTTGCACATCTCGGGTATCTGAATCATACTCCAGGTTGACGTGCTCCTATTGTTCACTCAAGGGTCATGAACTGTCAAAGTGTTTCAAGTACAAACACAAATTGAGGCATGTCAACAAACTTCAACGAAGAGCGAATCGATTAGCAAACAAGTTCAAACTTGTTCAAAAGACCGCTGAGGTATGTAAGATTTTATCTTCGTCAAAGAAGTTAGTTTCCAAGGATAAGACAAGACCATTTGAAAGAAGTTTATGGTCTAAACGCTATGAAAAACAGGGGTCTATGAATTTCAATTAAAAAGGATATGGTGGAGAGATTATTGTTCACCCCAGCACAACTTAAATTGTGTTGGTTAGTGCATATTGTCTCATGTGCCTGATCAAAAGAGACAAGATTTTGCATATCCAAGGTTTTAGAAAGAGAGAAATGGTTTTAAAATTGTTTGTTTTTCTTTTTAGCCTGTTTTGCAAAATTGAAATTCTTCCATATCTAATTGATACTGAAAAGGACTTCCCTGGTCATCAATAAAAGAGGGTTATTCTCGACAATTTTACCTTTCTTAGGGTTGTGAGTTGTGCGTGCGCGAACCTGTGTTTAAAGGTTTCGTAACCCTAAATTTCTTTTCCTTCTCTAAAACTCTTTTTAACTTAAGACTGCTTGTTGAGTTGTAATTTCCTCTCACAAACCCGTACGCATATGGATACTCCAAGCATCATGTCTTCTGATGGAAAAGATGTTAATATAATTGTTAAGCCATCAATCATGAAGGAAAAAGAAAAATCTCCGTTACCTCCAACTTTGAAAAGAAAAAGAAGGAATGTGAGGAAGCCAAGAGCTGTTCCTTCAAATTCTCAGAAGTTTTCTAATGTTCTTGAAGAGTTGAAGGAGACAAGAAAGGAGATTCAACAAATAAAGGCTGTTGTTATGAGAACTCTTGAAATTCAGAAGACCCTGGTTCGACATCATCGTCCTAGAAGGTTTGTTGGAATTGACTCCTTTCTTCACGAACCATATGTTCCCATGGCTGTTGACGAATAGGAGTTCGGGGACGATAAAGAATTTTTCAGAGGTCTCAATGTCTAGGAAACTTCTTATGAGAATTTATTCTTTTGTTTTAAGAAGGATAACTAGGATTTGGAATAGCCGTTTTGTGATTACACAGCTATTTCCAACGATTTCCATCTTGCAATGTTTTTAGATTTATTTGTTTAAATTCTAAAGTTGATTTGGAAGATGATTTTGCAGTATTAATCTTTATGGTTTTATATATTGCAACTTGTTATGGGATATGTGTGTTTGCGTCCGTGAACTGTGCTTGTCCCATACGTGGTCAAAAGTTAAGTCTTTCATATGTCGATATGCAAGTATTGATAAAAGATTGAATGAACTTTTGACAAACAAAAGATAAGCCTATTATGTCATTATGCAAATATTGATGGAAGATAGGATGAGCTTTTGTTTACAAAGATTAAGTCTATTATATGTCATTGTGCAAATGGTGATAAAGAATAGAATGAATCTTTGTTTATTCCGCAGTATTGATCTTCCCTGATCCATTTTTTATGTATATACTGTGCGGCTCCGTAAGTTCTCTTATGTGAGCATTTCCGATTAAATTAATCTTGGGTTCTCTTATGGTTAATTTAATTGAGTTTTTGGATACAAATTCATATTCTTATGTGATTTGTTAATGTCCAAAGAAATCCTTCTTTTCTTGTGAAAGAAAGGTCGCTCTTGTTGTTCTTTCGGGAATGACATTTTATGGGGGAGAGTTCTTAATTGAACTTGTGCTTAATTGCAAAATCTTTGTGGGGAGTGCGGCTGTGGAATATTATAGGGGTTATCTTGTATCTTTATAAACTCCTTGATGAATGCATTTAGTTTCGACTATATGATTACATCTAAAAAGTTGGTATGTACTTTCTTTTGGTCATGAAATGTCTCTATGGAAATTTCATTAGGATCCCACTAGTTTTCATACCTTTGCCAATTTTATTGACAAAAAGGGGGAGAATTAATGTGTAGTTCACACTACAAATACATATGGTTTTCGGATCATTATGTAAGGGGGAGTGGTTTCCATGTGAGATGGAGTATTGACTAAGGGGGAGTGATACATATCACCATAGTATTGTTGTCGAAGTTGTGATACAATTGAACTTTGATGTTGTGTAATAATACTATGACACTGTGTAACAGTGATTGAGAGCTATTGTTTTCTCATTGTTATGGCTACGGATCTTCAACAACGGTGATGCTGATTTGAATATCTTTGGAATCATTGGAGTACTTGGAAGTGACGAAGATTTCGAGTAATGTTGAAGAACCAAGGAGATCATGCATGTGGATGAGAAGTTGCAAAGTTTATTTATTTTGTATTCCATATGTATTGATAGTTTTGTCATTAAAATTGACAAAGGGGGAGATTGTTAGAGCACCGCTCGTTCGAACTCGCAAGCGTTGCTATCTCAAGCTTGTTTGTAAAGTTTAGTTGCCAAAACTATAAGTCTTGATTTCTAGTCTACTTATAGCTAAGTCTCGTACTAGGATAGAAAGTGTAGTTGAGCTCTAGACTCCACGGCGTTCATCATACAAAGACGAAGAACTACTCAAGGAACTGGTGGAACTTCATCGACAAAAAGGTATGTGGAGACTTGAACTTATCTATCACTTAAAAGTCTATCTCCTATATCTCCTATCTTGAGACAAAATTCGTATTGCTATATAGACTTCGATCATACACATTTGCTATTTCGAGCCGAGTTTATCTTGCTTATATTTTTCTCGAAATATGTGTTGGTAAGATTTCGCTTTGGCCAAGTTCATCTTTACTCATGACAAAAGTCATGTTAATTGTTTCAATCTCCTGAAAATCGCTTTGATGAAAAATAGTGAGTGAATAACCGCTATATATAGCATCCTCTAAGAATGTTTCAATGATTGAAATGAGAGTTTAGAATATAGAACCTTGAATGGATATAAACATTGTATGTGACCTCATACTTGTGTAAGTCCAAAATCCTTGAACCAAAGTATGCGTATTTTGCTGTTTAGGATAACCGGAGCTAAGTCCGTGTACCTGTACGCGTACTGTCGGAAGTTCACATCCCGTGAATTTCTGCTGGAGTTTGTGAACTGAAAACAAGCTCAGTCCAGGTACTTAAGTATGTGTACCTGTATGCGTACTTAAGTGGGTTATTTTCTAAAAACGGTTTATTCGTGAACTAAGACATTTATAAATTAAGGAATGCATATTTGCAAACTGTGCCTATAATGTCCATGAATCGATTCGAGTGAATCAAAATCGTTTTTGCTTCGATTGTGTCTTGTATACTTCTATGAGATCTAAGCAATTGAACAACTCTCTAACTAATTCATTTGAGTCACTTGAACTAGTTATGGTGAAGATGAATAAGGTTGATATGAAAGTGCTCATATGGATAACCATTGGTTAACTACTATTGAACCAACTAGGTGTACACGTTTAGGTACGATTACACAAACCTAAATGAACGTGCATTTCATTTGTGTATGATAATCTAAGTTCGATCTAACGGTTGAAAGATATTAGCTTGAATCTAATCAGGCTTTCATCTAACGGTGAATATTGAATGCTTTGTTACCAAGGTAACTTAGATTGCAAACCCTGATTTGGAGACTATATAAAGGAGAACTCTAGCAATTGGGAAACCTAATCCCCATACCTCCTGTGTGATACTAGTTACATAAGCTAGAGTCGATTCTCCTTTAACCTTAGGTTTCTATCGAGACCCTGTAGGTTAATGTCTTGAAGACTTCATTAGGATTGTAAAGCCAGACCCAACTATTTTCTCTGTAGTTGCGTGATCTGATCTTGCTGTTTCTATCGTATTTGAGTACAATCGTAAAATTGGCTTGAGATTAATTTCTCCGACAGGCAAGATAGAAAAGAAGTCACAAAAATCTTTGTCTCATCGTTTGTGATTCCACAATATCTTGTTTCGCTAGTCGATTAAGATTATTGTGAGGTGATTGATAATTCTAGGCTGTTCTTCGGGAATATAAGTCCGGGTTTTCGATTGGTTCCTGTTCACCTTGATTTATCAAAAGACGGAACAAAACTCGTAGATATTTCTGTGGGAGACAGATTTTAATATTCCTGTATACTTTTCTGTGTGAGACAGATTTTACTATTCCTGTATACTTTTCTGTGTGAGACAGATTTGTTTATTAAAGTCTTCGACTTTGGGTCGTAGCAACTCTTAGTTGTGGGTGAGATCAGCTAAGGGAATCAAGTGCGTAGTATCTTGCTGGGATCAGAGACGTAAGGAGCGCAACTGTACCTTGGATCAGTGTGAGATTGATTGGGGTTCAACTACATTCCATACCGAAGTTAGTTTGTAGTAGGCTAGTGTCTGTAGTGGCTTAATACAGCGTGTGTTCATTCTGGACTAGGTCCCGGGGTTTTTCTGCATTTGCGATTTCCTCGTTAACAAAACTTCTGGTGTCTGTGTTATTTCTTTTCCGCATTATATTTTGTTATATAATTGAAATATCACAGGTTGTGCGTTGTATCGATCAATTAGTAAATTCAACCTTTGGTTGTTGATTGAAATTGATTGATCCTTGAACATTGGTCTTTGGTACCGTTCAAGGTATTTCTATTGTATTCAATCAGGCTTGCAGATTTCTATTTGTTTGAGTAAGGATTGAATCGAGAAATTGAGATATAACTCTTTGATATACTTTTTATTAAGATTGAGTCTGGCTGTCTAGTTGATTCTCTTAATAGTATATTGGAGTTAGTCCATACAGATTGCTAAGTGAAATATTGGGTGAGGTTGTTGTACCCCCACTTCTTCAGAAATCCTTTCAAAAACTCTAGCACAAGAATCATTGACAAATCTTATCCTAAGAGAATTTTGATTTATAGGAAAATTCATGCTAGAAGATGAAGAACCCAATTTTTTTGAAATTCTTTTTGAAACCTTGAAATTCATCATGAGGTCTAGAAAATGGAAAGAAAAGAGGAGGAAAACACTTACTTGGAATGAAACTTTAACACCCTTTTTCTTATTTTTCTCCAAAGATGATTTAATGGAGGAAAATCATGAACCCTAGAATGTTCACGTACGCGGACAAGATGGGAGAAGGAAGGTACGCATACGTTCCTTTTATAAACCCAAGAATGGGCTTTGACTCGTTTCTGAACCGCGACCCACAAAAGGAATGTAGGATTTCTAAGGTGTCAAACACCAAGATTATGCAACTCGTGAAAACACACAATCGTGTGAAAAGACGATGCAGTAGAAAGCTTATTCAAATATCCTAAGAAGGATAGAATAAAATATTAACCCAAAATACACAAATCAAACCATTTCTTGCCCCATCTCAAGATATATACAAATGGGGTAATGTCAAGCAAGTTACCAAGTGGCAAGATGTGCAGAGAGATCCTCATGCACCATTTCTGGTTGATATTTGTGAGCAGTACCAGTGATATAATCATGGTAATGATAATAATCAGGGTTAACAGATCTTTTTATCTTCGTTTTCATATGACCAGAAAGGAGATTTTTCCAATATCTTAAACCAGTATCAACACCACAAAAACCCGTTTCATTGGACCTACTTGTGTTGATAATATGTTTATTTCGTACATCATGATTGCATGATTTGACATGTACCGAACTTTTATCGGATCGGTTCTTTTTCTTAACTGAATTAATCTTTTCTAAGAATCTAAAAACGTTTTCAAATGCTCTGAATAGATCTTTGTCAATTAACCCATCACTATAGTATTCCTCAAAAAGATTAAGAGTTAATCTAGTGAGTTTCCATATTTTTGAGCGTAAAGAACGTTTTCTAAACTTTCCTTTCTTTTCAATTTTTCCTTTAGATTGTTTCACATCATATAAGTTTTCCAAAGTCTTAGATGTAATGGGATTATCATGAGAAACCATAGGTTTGATCCATAATAATCTCTGAACAATCTTTAAGGAGTTCTGGCATGCGTTACAGATGCCAAGAGCAAGTTTCCCAAAGAAATTTCCCATAAGGGCAATATTTTAAGGATCAGTCAAACACAAACTTATTAGGTTTATAGTGTTTGCCTGCTCTGATACCAATTGAAAATGCGGGGTCTAACAACCACACTCAACAATTCGTTTGGCAATCTGAGAGGACTTACTCCAATATACTTTCTAGAGAATCAACTAGACAGTCAGACTCAATCTAGAGAAAAGTATATACAAGAGTTTATATCTCTAACTCTTAATTCGATCTACAATCAACAAATGGAAATTTGCGAGCCCGATTGAATATAAGAGAAGTAACTTGAACGGTACCAAAGACCAATGTTCAATGATCAATCAATTTCAATCAACAACCAAAGGTTGGATTTCCTAATTGATTGATACAACGCACAACCTGTGATATTTCAATTATATAACAAAATATAATGCGGAAAAGAAATATCACAGACACCGGAATTTTGTTAACGAGGAAAACCGCAAATGCAGAAAAACCCCGGGACCTAGTCAAGCTTTGAACACCATACTGTATTAAGCCGCTACAGACACTAGCCTACTACCAATGAACTTCGGACTGGACTATAATTGAAACCTAATCAATCTCATACTGATTCAAGGTACAGTTGCGTTCCTTATGTCTCTGATCCCAGCAGGATACTACGCACTTGATTCCCTTAGCTGATCTCACCCATAACCAAGAGTTGCTACGACCCAAAGTCGAAGACTTGATAAACAAATCTGTCTCACACAGAAAAGTCTATTGGAATAGACAAATCTGTCTCCCACGGAAATACCTATGAGTTTTGTTCCGTCTTTTGATAAATCAAGGTGAACAGGAACCAATTGATAAACCGGTCTTATATTCCCGAAGAACAGCCTAGTATTATCAATCACCTCACAATAATCTTAAACGATTAACGAAACAAGATATTGTGGAATCACAAACGATGAGACGAAGGTGTTTGTGATTACTTTTCTATCTTGCCTATCATAGATATAAATCTCAAGCAAATCTTACGATTGCACTCACACACGATAGAAACATCAAGATCATATTACGCAACTATAGAGAAAATAGTTGGGTCTGGCTTCACCATCCCAATGAAGTATTTAAGTCGTTAACCTACAAGGTCTCGTGAGAAACCTAAGGTTAAAGGAGAATCGACTCTAGCTTATGCAACTAGTAACACACAGAAGTGTGGGGATTAGGTTTCCTAGTTGCTAGAGTTCTCCTTTATATAGTTTTCCAATCAGGGTTTGGAATCTAAGTTACCTTGGTAACAAAACATTCAATATTCACCGTTAGATGAAAAACCTGATTCAACCAAGCTAATATCTTTCAACCGTTAGATCGAACTTAGCTTGTTACACACAAATAAAAATGTACCCTCATTTAGGTTTATATAACCGTACCTAAATGTGTACACCATGTTGGCTCAACAATAGTTAACCGAAGTTAGCCATATGAACACTCTCATATCAACCTTGTTCATCTTAACCATAACTAGTTCAAATGACTCAAATGAAACTAGTTAAAGAGTTGTTCAATTGCTATATTCTCATAGAAGTATACAAGAACACAATTGAAGCAAAATCGGTTTGATTCACTCGAATCAATTCATGAACATTATAGCCACGGTTTGCAAAGATTGCATTCCTTATTATATAAATGTTTAAGTTCATGTACACAACCGATTTTAGAACTTTAACCTTCAAGTATGCAAACGGGTACGCATACTTGAAATACCCGAACCAAGATTGGGTTTTGCCAGTACGCAAACGGGTACGCGTACTTCCAATCCCAGCAAAAATATTCAGACATGAACCTTACTCTAGTACACGAATGGGTGCGCATACTTAGGTTCCCGGATTTCTCAAGCCAACAGGTATGCGCACGGGTACACATACTAGGGTTCCCGGACATGGATTACATATGTGCAAGAGTACACAACATGTCATATCCAATAATGGTTAAGTGTTCTAAACTCTTATTTCAATCATTGAAACTTTCTTAGAGGATGACAATAGCCGTTTTCACACACTATTAGCATCAAAGCAATTTTCAAGTTATTGAAATAATCATAACGAAACATTCCAAGTCTACACCAAATGATTGTATCACACAAACCATGTAAGTTGTTACTTGGAAATTTTCACATGATCATCTTTTGACTTACGTCAAGAATATAAGATGAACTTGGTCGAACGGAAAGCTTTCCAACACATATTCCGAGAAATATGTAAGCGAGTTAAACTCATCTCGAAATCTCAAATGTGTATAATAGAAAACTATATCGTAACACGACTTATGTCTCAATATAGGAGATAGAGTAGAAATAGACTTTCCAAGTGATAGATGAGTTTCAGTATCCACATACCTTTTGTTGATGAAGTTCCACAAGCTCTCCTTAGTAGTTCTTCGACTTCAAATGATTAACGCCGTGAAGTCTAAGGCTCAACTACACAATCCATGTCCTAGTCCGAGACATCTATAAGTAGACTAGAAATCAAGACTTATAATTTTGATCACTAACATGTAACAACATGCTTGAGATAGCAACGCATGCGAGTTTGACCGAGCAGTGCTCCAACAGTTTCTCCATGCTCCCCTTAGTAGATCTTCGTCTTCAATCGATGAACGCCGTGAATCTAAAGATCAACTACACATTCTATCCTAATCCAAGACATAGCTATAAGTAGACTAGAAATCAAGACTTATAGTTTTGACAACTAAACTTGACAAACAAGCTTGAGATAGCAACGCTTGCGAGTTCGATCGAGCAGTGCTCTAACAAATATATTCAGGAACGGTTGACACTTTTGATCCAAGACTTCCTTCAGTCACGAAAGATGAGTTTGGAGAATTTTTCTTACTTATTGGATCAACAAAATATTCATTTGTCCTTATAACATAATTCTTTTTACAATTGTAGAGAGCCTTTGTGCTATCTTTACATGCAAGAATTGGCTCATCACAGCACTTTCCTTGTCTGAGAGTTGGACATTTAAGACCAGTAATATGAGAAACAGGTTTGATTACTTCTTTAGACATACAGATAAGAATGTAATGAAGTTTTTCATTCCGCAAACGAAAACAACATCTCTTCTCAAGATGACCTTTGTTTTAGCAATAATAACATCTGAAGGGAATGTTATTAACCTTTCTCATATGAGTAGGAGGTTGACTTCCTTTGTTCTTTGACGCTTCTGCCGCAGGAGATAATTTTTCACTTTTACCATTAGTGAAATTTTTCTGCAGGAAATTGCTATTAGTATAACCAAAATCAATCTTGCTACTTCTTGGAGCGTCTATTCCTTCATAGCCCAAACTTCGTGTATCACGATGTTTCTTACAAGCTCCCAGCATTGTGGATAATTTTGTTGAACTAAGATTAAACTTTTTCTAGTTTTCTTCAAGCACATTTACCCTATTCTGAGCAGCAGAAAGGTCAGCCCCCAATTGTTTCTCTCGTGAGCGAAAAACGTTTTCTCTGTCTTTAAAGCAACATTGTTGAGAGCTGCATCTTGCTTCGGATTCAACAAGTTCTTCTTTCAACACAAAGAGATTTCGACGAAGATTTTCACATTCAGAATTCTTTGAACGCACATCTTCTTCACGATCTTTAAGAAGAGATTGTAAGAGATTATACCCACAATCGTAACCCTTAAAGAGTTTTCTCATTTTCTTGTTTTCTAGACAGAGAGGAGTCAGAAACTCAGTCAAGCAAGATGTTGACTTATTTTTCTTTATGAGATGGTCAAAAAGCTTAATATATTGCGAGACTTCCTCATCAACATCTTATCCATCATCTGAATCACTTCTTTCATCTGAAATATCATCCAAGTGTTCATCTAGGCGTGTATCCCAGTTATACACAGTTTCAGACAATAGAGAAGAAGTGAGAGATTCTCAGGAGAAACAAGGCTTTGGACCAAGTCAGAACGTTTCAGAACTGGTGATGCGTTTATAGAGATAGCGCTTCCATCCATAGAGTAAGATTGCTACAAACGCAGACTTATGAGGTCTTAACGTGTTTGCCTGCTTTGATACCAATTGCAAAAGCGGGGGTACAACAACCACACCCAATATTTTGTTAGGCAATCTGTATGGACTAACTCCAATACAATTCCAAGAGAATCAACTAGACAGTCAGACTCAATCAAGGGAAATATATCCAAGAGTTATATCTTTGTTTCTCAATGTATTCAGCAAATCAAACAGATAGAAATCCGCGAGCCTGATTAATATGAGAAACAACTTAAACGGTACCAAAGACCAATATTCAAGTGCCAATCAATTTCAATCAACAACCAAAGTTTGGATTTACCAATTGATTGAACTATGCACAACCTGTGATATTTCAATTATATAAACAAATATAATGCGAAAAAGAAATAACACAGACACCAGAAGTTTTGTTAACGAGGAAACCGCAACTGCAGAAAACCCCTCGGACCTAGTCCATATTTGAACACCATACTGTATTAAGCCGCTACAGACTCTAGCCTACAACAAGTTAACTTCGGACTGGAATATAGTTGAGCCCTAACCAATCTAAAAGTAATCAAGGTACAGTCGCGTTCCTTACGTCTCTAAATCCCAACAGGATACTATGCACTTGATTCCCTTAGCTGATCTCACCCACAACTAAGAGTTGCTACGACCCAAAGTCGAAGACTTTATAAACAAATTTGTCTCCCACAGAAAAGTCTATTTTGGTAGATAAATCTGTTTCCCACAAAAATACCTACGAATTTTTTGTTCCGTCTTTTGATAAATCAAGGTAAACAGGAACTAATTGATAATCCTGTCTTATATATATTCCCGAAGAACAGCCTAGAAATATCAATCACCTCACAATAACTTAACTATATTATTGTAGAATCACAAAGAATTAGACGAAGAGATTTGTGATTACCTTTTATATTTTACCTATCAGAGATAAATCTTGAGCAAATCTTAGAGAAGATAGTACTCAATACGATAGAATAAGTAAGATCAGAACACGCAACTACAGAAAAAATAGTTGGGTCTGGCTTCAGAATCCAAATGAAGTCTTTAAGTCGTTAACCTATAACGGTTTGGGGAAAAACCTAGGTTAAAGGAGAATCGACTCTAGTCGCAACTAGTATCACACAGGAGGTGTGGGGATTAGGTTTCCCAGTTGCTAGAGTTCTCCCTTATATAGTCTTCAAATTAGGGTTTGTTAACTTTGTAACAGAGCAATCAATATTCACCGTTGGATGAAAACCTGATTTAAGATTCAAGCTAAGTTTGCTTAAAACCAAAGCAATATCTATCCACCGTTAGATGGTCTTAGCTTGTTACACACAAATGAAATATACCTTCATTTAGATATGGGTAACCGTACCTAAACGTATATATTGAGTTGGCTCAATAACAATTAACCGAAGTTAGCCATATGAACACTTTTGTGTTCACCACATTCATCTTAACACTTCTAGGTCAAATGATACTCAAATGAATCTAATTGTGTTACTCATAGAGTTGTTCAATTGTTTATATTCTCATAGAAGTATACAAGACACATTTGAAGCAAAATCGGATTTGATTCAAAGAATCAATTCATGAACATTTAGCCACGGTTTGCAAAGATTGCATTCCTTAATATATATATATGCATTTGTTCATGAGTATGAAATCATACTTAACCGACTTTAGAACTTAACCACATAAGTTTGTAAATGGGTACTCAAACTTAAGTTCCGGACTTTGATCTTTTTCGACAGTTCGCAAACGGGTACGCATATTTTCGTTCCAAACCGAACTCAGGTGAATTAGTTTGCAAACCGGTACGCAAACTTGGTTCCTGGACTTTAACAGCTAAAACCGTTTGCATACGGGTATGCATACTTGGTTCCCAGACCTGAATCATTCTTACAACATTTTGCATACTGGTACGTATACTGTGCTCTATCCAGACAATAGTTAATTGTTCTAAACTCCCATTTCAATCATTGAAACATCCTTAGAAGACTACAATAGCTGTCTCACACAAACTATTAGCTTATAAGTAATTTTCAAGTGATCGAATGATCAATACGAAACATTCCGAGTCAACATCAAATGATTGTCTCACACAAATCATGTAAGATGTTCCAAGGAGATTTTCACATGATCATCTTTTGACTTTCGTCAAGAAATATGATGAATGTAGTTAAAGCAAAAAGCTTTCCAACACATATTTCGAGAAATAGATACGTGAGATAAACTCGGCTCGAAATATCAAATGTGTATAATATAAAGTCTATATAGCTATACGACTTAGTCTCAATAGGAGATAAAATAAAATAGACTTCTGAGTGATAGATGAGTTCAAGTCTCCACATACCTTTTGTTGATGAAGTTCCTCCAAGCTCCCCTTAGTAGATCTTCGTCTTCAATCGATGAACGTTGTGAAGTCTAAAGCTCAACTACACATTCTATCCTAATCCGAGACATAGCTATAAGTAGACCATAAATCAAGACTTATAGTTTTGACAACTAAACTTGACAAACAAGCTTGAGATAAAAACGCTTGCGAGTTCGACCGAGCAGTGCTCTAACACATCTCAAAGCGCATTTTTTCTGCAACCAATAACTACTTTGATCTCTTTTTTTATGCTTTCCTCCCTGAGATCAACCCTAATTTCTTCATCCATGTGGCTGAAGATGTCTTGGAACGGTCATAAGTTCGGTGTAGGCGAGGATTGTTCATCATCAATCCACAACTCATACTAAACCCTAAAATCTCGTCTTCACCCCTTTACCCTTTTTTGGGTACCTACACATTCAAATTAGAAAACATGATTAATGATATTAAGTTGCATATAATCTAAATGACAGATTAAACATCCAAAATTGCATGATTTATAAAAAAAATTTAAATTGAGAAATGGAATTCCAAGTTGAGAGATGCATTAAAATCATCTTTGAGTATAAAATAAACATTTTCAATTTTATGCAAAAGTACACTTTACACATGAGAAGGTCGGGAGAAGAAAGAAAATAAGAAAAAGGAGAAAAGGGAAAATGTGTGTTTCATGTACAGAAAGCACTACAAGGCGGAAACTCATCCCGAAATATTTGCGCCAACTACCGTATTCAGAAACTTTTGGGTCGAGAGTGGTTGGATTTTTCCTTAGTCAAGGTCCACATTTGGGTTTGTAACTTAATTGCTAAGGTTTTTAAATCATGAATCACATTGTGACTCGTCTTTTTATTTTTAAGAATCGATTCTTATGTTGAATCGTTAATCAAAAATTCATGTTTAGTTCTAAAAGTTATTATCATAAGCATAGTTTACATGAAAACATAGTGGAACAAAGGTACGTGAAAACATATAACGTATAACACAGCGGTTTACATGTCTTAAGTCTTCTTAAAAGGTGTCGAACATTTCTGCCTTCGTTTTTACATAACCGTTAATTTTGGGGGATTTTGTGTTTCCCTCTCAAAAAAGATGGCTATTTTGCATTACCGCATTTTTAAATCATTAATAGGTGAAACCCCCTTTCGGTTAACTCTACCGTGAACATTCAGTTAAATTTGCACGTGCAATTCACGTGTACCATAGTAAAAATATTGAATTACAAAAATCCAAAAATACTTTTTATTAGAAAAAGAATGAGCTGTAGATCTGTATTCTAATCCAATCCGACGGTCTAAAACAAGATCCTACATGTACCCTAAAAAAGTCATCGTCATCTTCTTCACTTCCATCAATCTATTCTCCGCCGCCTCGAAATGAACTAACAACACCGCTGAAAAATTCCCTGTGAAATTAAGGGTCCTTTGTTTTCCTTATCTTTTTATAATACCAAACAAGCTGGCTATCGAGAAGATTTGGATTTTAAATCCCATTAGAAAAAAGTAATGGTGAGTTCTTGAATATCAACAAATGAGATTGTTTACTTTTTAGTTTTGTTTTTGGGTTTAAATGGAATTTTAGTTTTGATATTTGTTTGTTTCCGTGTGTTTCTTAGATTAGGTTATGGTCAGATTATTCCAATGGAATCTCAATGGTCATGATTCCCATTTATGAGTCTGTAACTGGGTGTCGATCATTCCCGTCGATGAAGTAAATGGGTATTGGGAGTCGATGATTTCGATTATAGAGAGTGATACAGGAGGGTATTTTGCTATAATGGAATTGAATCATTTTACTGCTAGTAGGGGCAGAAGGTTTCGTTAATAGATGGAAGAAATTTTGACTGTGTTGTTAATGGCGTCGGTGGTGGCGATATTCATGGAACATGTGGGTACATTGTTAAAGAATGGAAGGATGGAGACAAACCGATTGAATAGTAGACCAACATCTTTTTGCACTAAAGGGTATTTACTATTTAACATTTTCATAATTTTTTTATTATAACATACACGTGAGTTGCAGGTGCTTATTTAACCAGGTTCTCACGGCAGAGTTAACCAAAAGGGGGTTTCACTTATTAATGATTTAAAAGGGATAATGCAAAATAGCCATTTCTTTTTTAGGTGGAAACATAAAATGTCCCATTAATTTTTAATGCATATTTTTTTTTATCTTTGACCAAAACTAACGATTCCGACGATTCGAATTGCAGACACTGAGAAACAACCCGCACTTGATTTAGTATTTGTTGGCATGACATGTACGAATCCAAAAGTTAAGGCCAATACCACTGAGAAACAACCCGCACTTCTGCCCGAATTCATCCAGTCTGATTGGCCTCACTGCCAGACCTATCCAATTATACAACTACAATAATAAATACAAACTTCTATGTTTGGGGGTTGAACTCTTGATTTTTTCCTTGATAGAATTGATAGGAATCCGATTGGCCCCCAGATCCACCCCATTATACAATTACAATAATAAATACAAATTTCTACGAACTCTCGACTTCCTCCTTACTGGAATCGATGGAAAACCACTGAAATATAAGGGCATAAGATAAGATAGTATTCCCTCCGTCCCAAATTAAATGAGCTAGTGTAGTTTGCACAATTTTTAAGGCAAGGAGAAAATGAGAATATGTTTAACTATTTTTTACAATTATACCCTTATAGATAATAACTACTTAAACTTAGAAATGATTTATCTCTTAAACTATACTACGATTTTTCGTAAACTTTATACCGTTAAAAAACATTTTAAAACACCAATGTAACGAATTTAATAAATATGGCTATCAAATTATACATATTTCTTATGGTGACAATAATCAATTAAGAGGGTAGTTTTAGAAATATCCTCTTGATTAGAGAAATAACTAATTTATTTATAAGACAAAATTTAAAACCAACCAGCTCATCTAATTTGGGAAGGAGGGACTAGGAGTATGTTATATGGATTTTGGCAACCTTGTACTTTGGTCGGTTTGCCTTTCAGTTTCATTTTTCTTGGGAGTTCAACCGCTACCCAGTTATCAAGGAGCGTCTTGTTTCCCGCGCTTTAGGTTATCCCTGAAAGAGCAAATCATCAGAGTTTAGAGAGACAGAGAATGTGCGGCAGAGCTCGTTGTAGCCTCAGAGTGGACGATATCCCTAGGGCTTGTGGTGTTAGCAATGGTCCAGTACGAAGTGTGCAGATAGATCGGTTTGTTATTCTCTTCTTTGCCCTAATTTTATTCTTTCTTAATTCACCTGAACTCTATTCTGTATACCCTTACTTTTTTTCTTTCTTTCTTCTTCCAGGTATAGACCATCTTATAATGTTTCTCCAGGGTTTTATGTTCCTGTTATTTACAGAGAACCTCAAGGAAATAATGGTGGCGATGGTCCGGAAACTGTTCTTCACTGTATGAAATGGGGACTCATTCCTAGCTTTACTAAGAAAACTGAGAAACCTGATCACTACAGGATGGTATTTTTCCATCTTATTGCCTTAAAATTCGTTTCCCCCTTTTAATAAATGTCCAGTTTCATTTTTGAGGTATTAATTGATTTAGTTTATGCCCTAAATTTCGTGTTTTTCAA
This sequence comes from Papaver atlanticum, assembly GCA_023531105.1. Taxonomy (NCBI): domain Eukaryota; kingdom Viridiplantae; phylum Streptophyta; class Magnoliopsida; order Ranunculales; family Papaveraceae; genus Papaver; species Papaver atlanticum. The sequence goes on along the minus strand of JAJJMB010002559.1, from coordinate 2,438,590 downwards.
CTTGGTTATGATGTGTTTATGACTTGAAAATGATCCAAAATTTCTAACAAAGCAGAGACTGATGCGCTGTATGTTTATATTTCTAAATCACTGGTAGAAGAATGTATAAATCTGTAATCTTGTGCTATGATCTTGCTTGTTAACCCTAAACTAAACTACCATTAAACTACAATCTAAATAAATTACATTGTATTTCTTCATATATCCCATTACAGAAGAGGAAACCTTAATAAGTAGGTTCATGGATACAAGTTACAGATGCAAATCCTTAGGCAGTTTTACAATAACTGAAAGACTAAATAACTGAACTTCATATAATACTACTCACACGTACACCTATTGCGGAATTGTAACATCTTGTGCAAGTTTTGCTAGGGTGCGCGTTGGATGGGCACTCTGTTGGGGTGAATGCCTGGCAATATTATCATTTTTTATTCTGTACTTATATGACTGAAGCATCTTGGTTTGAACTTGCAGTTCAATGCTCGATCAGAGTCCATTTCTGAAAAAGCATCTTTCCGTCGTTTACTTCCAAAGAACCGGTGCGTTGTGGCCATAGAAGGGTATGTATAAATTCCTGTTTTGCATCCCTTAGTTGTTTTTTTTGGTTATCTGATCTTGTTTGGACAGGACACGTTGTAATTTTTTACTTCAGCTGATTTCATAGCCATCTTGCTATTTGGATACATATAATTGCAGGTTTTATGAGTGGAAAAAAGATGGGTCGAAAAAGCAGCCATACTATATTCATCTTAAGGATGATCACCCTCTTGTGTTTGCAGCTCTTTATGATTCTTGGAAGAACTCGGAGGGTAACATTTCTAAACATTGTTCTATTCTTGGAGGTTTGTCCTATCTGGCAGTGATAGCCGAGAATTTTAAAAATCCGGCGTATATTTTACTTTGCAGGAGAGGTAATTTACACGTTTACAATTGTGACAACCTCTTGTTCATCAACTTTACAATGGCTTCATGGTCAGTAGCGTGTTTTTTCTTCATTTTACATCTATTCCTTATTAGTGCAATCATCACGTTTTGATTGGTGTACCTATTCTAACTCTTAGATAGAATGCCGGTTATCTTATGTGATAAGAGCTCTATTGATGTCTGGCTGGATGGTTCAACTACATCTGGATTTGATTCTCTTCTTAAGCCATTTGAAAATCCTGATCTGGTAAGTGCTATCTGGAGACAATATATATATAAAGTAGTATGTATAGATTCTTATTCACGCCACTTTCATTGCCCTAATAAAATGTCATGTCTGAAGTTATCTCTTTGACCTGATCTTCTCAAATGCTTCTTTCCTCCGATAGATCATAGATGATCTACTATTGTTTTATGAATTTTTTGAACAGTCAAATAACTAATTCCTTATGGTTCTTCACTTACTATATTGTCTAGGTGTGGTACCCTGTTACATCAGCAATGGGCAAACCTTCCTTTGATGGGCCAGAGTGTATCAAAGAGGTGAGATCAGTATTGATTCCCTTACTTCTTCTATTTTTAGGGTGATATGTGATTCCCATTTGTCTCTTCTCAAGATTCCACATTTTTCCTGTCAAGTCCAAATGTATGTGTACTAAAAGAAAGAACTCATGCATTACAGATATCATTGAAGACCGAAGAGAAGAACCTAATCTCAAAGTTCTTCGCTAAGAAAAATCCTGATAGTGAAGAAGAGACCAATGAGCCAATCAAAATTTCACTAAAAGAATCTAATCACCCACCATCTGGAAGCCTGAAAGTTGAACCAGAAGAGAACAGTGACCTTCCAAGTGATTCAAAAGAAAAAAGAAGCCATAAATCTGACAGTTTTCCCTTACATCCGGAAGAGGATAAAAAGTGCGGAATCAAACGGGATTACGAGGAAGTAGAATCAGAGACAAAGCCTTCACCAGACAAGATTGGAAAGACTAAAATGAGTTCTCTGAAGAAGAAAAGCAACACTAATAAAACTGCAGGGGATAAACAGCCAACACTACTTTCTTACTTTGGAAAAAAATCATAGGGCTACACTCTATCTAATCTCTCTATATAGGGGGACTGAAAGAAGGTAATTGATTACCTAAATGGACAAGAAGTAGCAGTAGACTGGCAGGCACAGGGTATTTTGTACGAAACTAAGAAGTTGTTGGCTGAAATGAGCAACTTTTTGGGTTTCCAGCTCTCATCTACAGATCTGGAAATACTTCAGCCGACATTATGGCTAAGGAGGCGAGGCAGTATGCGTCTCAACAGACTTGACAACATATTCCTGAAGTGATTAGAACGGTGTTTGCAGTATAGCAAACGAATATCAACTCTAGTAAATCTACTTTCTGCATCATTAGATAGCTCTACTTTTCCTAACTTTGTACAATCAATGAATTTTCCTTTTTTCAGAAAAGAAGTAGTGAAGTTCAGAAATCTTGATAGAAGATATGAAAATGAGACGTCTTTTTGGTATTATTGTTGGGCTTAGGTTTATGCTAGTACAAATACTGCAGCTATATTAAGAATGATGTTTTGGGGACTACTCAAAATAGGTGGGGGACTACTCTTCTATTTTGGGTGGATATTTGAAGTAATTTTGGGTCACCCCTTATCTATTTTTTTTAAAATACCAAATTTACCCTTGGTAATTAAATTAGTTAGTTTATTGATTAGTTAGTGTTAGTGTAATGATTAATTACTGATTAGTTAGTGATTAGTGAGTTATTAATAGGATAGTTTTGTTAGAATGAGAAGAAGAAGAAGAAGAAGAAGAAGAAGAAGAAGAAAAAAAAAAGATGAAGAAAAAGAGGGAAGAACCCTCAAAATCTTATTTTGAGTTTAGTAAATATGATATGAGTGATTCATGTGATGATACCTCCTCCTCAGAATCAGAACCTCCTTCATCTCTTAATATATTTGTCAATATTTCTAATGATCCGGATATGAGTTATTTGTTAGATGATGAAAGCTATTTACCCCAAACTCAACCTAATGACCCAAATGATGAATTTTATCAGCCACAACCAGAAGATGAAGTTATGGGTACTCAGGTATGTCTCAAATTTAGTTAATGTAGCTTGAATTGTGCAAAAAATTGGCCAAATCGAAAATTTCAGGAAGAAATTTCGGCTAGGTCAAAGTAGTTCGGTTAGCAATCTTGCAAAACAGGTAGCCGAACTCTCCTGTATGTGCAGTTCGGTTACTCATTTCAGCATACGCAGGTAACCGAACTCTGTTTTAATGGAGGTTTTTGAGAGTTCGGTTATCTTTTTCCAGAAAACGTTGCCGAACTAATTTTATAGAGTATACAGTTAATAGTTCGGTTTAGTCGAGTTTAGTCCCTTTGTTACCGAAGTTTATGTTCGGCAAGCTCGCAAATCACGTTCATTGAATAGGTAACCGAACTTTGAAGTTCGGTTTAGTCGATAGTAGTAATTATGTTGCCGAACTATACCATGGAAAATTCCAAAGAACAAGTTCGGCAAGATCGCAATTTTTTTTTCATAACCGAACTTTTTGTTCGGCAGGATCGTTTTTATTTTTACATTGACGAAAATTTAAGTATTTCTTATTTTTAGTTGGTATTGACGTTGTGCTATTACTCGTAGGTTGCATCTGATCCAATAGAACCAATGGAAAATCAACCTACCCCTGTTGATATTTTGTATGATGACACGTCCCATCACTACATGAATGACTTGGTATTCAAAAGTCCTTTAGAGGCAAAGAGTTGGGCTAGACAACATGCACTAAAAGACATGTGCGTATTAGTATTGAATGGGAGAGAAAGCAAAACCTTCTTTGAAATGGTTTGTGAGAGACGCGGTGATCCCGATAAAAGCCACAAGAGGAAGGGTTATGTTTATAAAGGAAAGACAAATAGGAAGAACAAAACTTTCTCAAAGAAGATTAAATGCCCATTCAAGCTTGCATTTAATTACAACAAAGAATTGGGTGGATGGGTTCTCTACAAGGTTATGGAAGGTTGTCATAACCACCCTCGTCCGGAGCATCTTGAAGGACATTTCATGGCGGCCAAGCTAACTCCTGAAGAGATGGACAAGGTAGCTAAAATAAGGAAAATTGGTCTTTCACCGATTCAAATGCTCCAAATACTAAAGGAGGATAACAAGGATAACCACTCATCTTTGTCCACCGTTTGTAATGCAATTGTGACAATTAGAAAGAAGGAATGGAGAGATAGACAAGTGATGCAACAATTGTTTTTTTTGGCCAAAGAGAAAGACTACGCGGTTCAAAAGGATGTGGATTCGGACGGAGAGATAACACAACTCTTCATTGCGCATCCAACGAGTGTTCAATTGGCTCAATGCTTTCATGAAGTTCTCATAATGGATTGTACTTATAAGACGAACAAGTACGAGATGCCATTGTTGAATATTGTTGGGCGTACTTCGACGCAGTTACCGTTTACCGTGGCATTTGTTTCTTAAGGGACGAGCAAGAACCTAGTTACATTTAGGCACTACAACAAGTTAAGGCAATCTTCCGAGGTGATGATATTCCCGGGGTTATAGTCACCGACAATGAAGTTGCATTGATGAATTCAATAGAGGTAGTGTTTCCATTAGCACACAATATGCTTTGTACGTTCCATATATGGTGTAATTTGATAAATAGGTGCAAGCCAATAATTTGTCCACCTAAGAAAAAAGGATATGAAGAGATTAAGATGCTACGGGAACATGAAAGAGCGGATGCAAAAGAGGAAGTTGAAAAACAATACGATCTAAATTACGCTAAATGGGTTGCTTTCAACGGTGAATGGGAATCATTGTGTTGGTCTCTTACCGAGGAAGAGTATCATCTAAATCTTGCGGAGTTTATCGCCCATTGGGATACTCCCGATTATCCCGGTGTTGTATCGTATGTTCTTCGCCAATGGTTGGAACCACACAAAGAGAGGTTTGTTAATGCCTATATCAACCAATATAAACACTTGGGAAATCAAGCGACAAGTTTAGTAGAGTCGGCTCACCATCGGTTGAAGAAGAATCTCTTTGGATGTGTTGATAATTTCGTAACCGTGTGGAATGCTATGGAGAATTACTTCAAGCGTGACATTGATAGAATTAAAGAGAAGTTCCAAAAAAGCCGTATATTCAAAACGACCGGAAAATATGCCGACCACCCATTGTTCAAGGGAATCCATTACAACGTATCTCGCCAATGTATGAATTTTTTGATTATAGAAGTCGAGTTGATTGATAAGTGGGAAACCAAGAGGGATGAGGTGTGTGTATGTAACATGAAGAAGTCTATGGGACTCCCTTGTCTCCATATGATAATCAACTACGAGCATGGCGTAATCCCTTTAAGCGACATTGATCCATATAGGAAGCATCTAAGTTTCATCCCTCCTCCAAAGGGAGAAGAAGCCGGAGAGGAGTTTGGTGATAACGAAATGGGTAGAACCGTACTAGAGATGTATCGTGGCATGAACAAGCTCCAAAAACAAATATTTTGGGATGACATGAGGAAAATCATATATCCACAAACTTCGGAGAATGTTTATGAACCGTCAAAAGGCAAACGCAAAGGTAGACCAAGCAAAAAAGAAACTAAAAAACAACTAAGAGAATATGCAAAGGTGTTACGTAAGAAGAAAAGTGAGCAAACCCCATTTACTAGAGATCCTTCGGCCCATGAGTATACCGCGACAATGTACTTGGAGCAAACCAAGAAACGGGGTAGGAGTATTGAGGAGAAAGGCGAAACAAGTGAGCGAGATTTAAAGAAAAAAGGTACGATGTGTCCATCACAACCAAGCCAACCATGTTCCGGCGACGTGAAGCTTAAGTCTCCAATTTGCCCTATCCAACCATATTCCCTATACGTGAAGCTTGAGGCTCCAAATAAAGACTATTTGAATGAGCTACCTCTATACATTAGAGAATACGTTATATCCACCGACGACGTTCCTCCGGATGGTAATTGTGGTTTTCATGTTGTCAATCAACAACTTGGGCCTTTCATCGAAGGTGCCAAGCTAAATAATGGGTGTGCAATCACTCATATAAGGCAAAGGTTGTTGTCCAAACTAAAGGAGAATCCGGAATTTTACAAGACAATGTTGTGCGATGGGGTGGGTAGTCTCAATGAGCAATTTGTTAAGTATCAACGTCGTCTTCATGGGGACCATCCGATCACAACGGATTATTGGATGAGCGTACAGATATGTGGACACTTAATCGCTGAGGCATTTAATTGTGTGGTTCATTATTTCTCAAAGTATGCTAGTTTCACCTTCACCCCGAAAATAACCATATGTGTCGAGCAACTCAAATGAAGGAGATGTGTGATGGCATTGACTAACAACAACCACTTTATAGGCCTTCGTTTAAAACCCGATTGTCCACTGCCTCCAATATCCGGAAACTCTTATTGGCCTGCATTTAACTCCGATATAATGTTGGGTTGGTGTATTATGTATGAGCATAACATGGAGATGTGGAAAGCTTTGGATAAATCGGAACAAATTGTACATGAAGGTCAAATTTCACTTGAGGATGATTAAATGACACATGTAATGGAACTAAGTATGCTTATCAATCTAATACTATGTTTTTTGAAGTGTGGTATTCATTATCGAGTTAATTTTAGTATTTTATTGAGTTGACAGATAATAGTTCGGTAAGCACATATGATTATCCAGGTTGCCGAACTTAAGTTCGGCAACCTGTGCAAATATTTCAGGTTGCCGAACACCTGTTTTGTGTCAGATATAGAACATTGAAATTTTAAAATTCAAAGTTCGGTTAGAAAATAAATATTTGCGAGCCAACCAAAATACAAAATTCGGTTAACATGGTAAATAATGAGGTAACCGAACTTTTATTTGAAGGCTCAGAAAATGACTTTTCCAACTTGTGCAAAAGCCAAATTTTGAGTCTCCAGGTTCGGCAAACAGTGATATTATACTTTGCTAACCGAACTATAAATTTCAGTTAGAAGGTTAAAAATTAAGGTAACCGAACTTTTTACCTGAAGTCTAACTCACAAACTGGTAGGATTTAGGTGTTTTATTTGAGTCTTCAGAGTAGAGTTCGGCAACCAGTGAAAATGTTGCGAGGTAACCGAACTCTGTCTTCGGCAACCTGGTAGGATTTAGCTGTTCGCCGAAAAAACAGTTCGGTGACCATTAATTTGTCACACTTTACCGAATTTTAAGTTCGGCTAGATCTGTTCAAATATAGGTAACCGAACTTTTTACCTGAAGTGTAAGTCACAAACTGGTAGGAATTAGGTGTTTTATTTGAGTCTTCAGAGTAGAGTTCGGCAACCAGTAAAAATGTAGCATGTAACCGAACTCTGTGTTCGGCAACCTGGTATGATATAGTTGTTCGCCGAAAAAAGAGTTCGGTGACCATTAATTTGTCACAGGTAACCGAACTTTAAGTTCGGTTAGCTATGTAAAAATTTCAGGTGGCCGAAAAACAACCTGTATTCAAAATTTCATCCATATAAAATTGAAAACACAAACCCAATTAAAATTAAAAACGCAAACAAGGTTCTAAAACAAATATAAAAGTTGTTATACATACACAAACATACGAAATTAGACCATACGAAATCCATAACTAAGATGTTTTTTGACACTAAAACCATACGAAATCACTAATGACCACCGCGACGCACCCTTTTACCACTTCCTTGTATACCACGAGTTTTAGGTGGAACTTCCTCATCACTTGGGGTTTCAACTACTCGTCCGGTTTCCTCCATGGCGCGACTTGAACATTCTCCTTGTTGTCGACCCCTCTTCAATTGCTTAGACCTACTTGGATCCATTATTCTTTTAGTTATAAGACCCTCCCATTCGCCGTAGTAGTAGGTCTGTTCCTTAGTCGACATCGTCTCTCCACTACGGATTTTAGCCATCCATTTCTTCAACAATTTCGTACCCTTCTTCACCTGATTCCAATTTTAAGCATAAGTAAATATATTTTCAATACTTTCAAACAACAAGGAAGTATAAGAGAAGACATTTTCTTACCACATTATCCCATAACATTTTTGCTTCTTCTCCACAAATAGGCATCTCCTTCTGAGCTCTCTTAGCATCCCTCTCCTTTGCCTTCGCCTTCGCCTTATCATTCTTAGCTTGTTCTTCTCTATTTATCACAAAACGATGACTAATTTCTTGATAAAACTCCATATAATCTTCATCACATGCATTTACATCTTCACCACAAGGTACACAATCACCTAAAGGTAAGTAGTAGTTACGAAGTGCATTCCAATGTCCTACCGTAGGAGTTGGTTCATGTTTTGGAACAAAATATTTCTCGGTGTTCTTTGTTCCTTGAACCACCAAATTGAAATTTTCATTCACCACGTCGGGATCCATTTGGACACAACAAAGTTGTCTTAGTATTCTCCTTGGATTATATATTGCATAGCCATTAGGATACCAAATTGGTCCATAGTATGCCGAGACGGTAGAGAAACCATTCAGATCTTCTTCATCTACAGGGACATCATCGGGTACGGCGTATGGGTGAAATACCACATCGTTCACCGTAAGTTTATCCAATTTCTCTCACAACGAAGTCAACTGCTCTTCTTTAGACTTCTTTTGTGCGTCCAAAAACAACCATTTTCCTGCTGTAGGTTCGTCATAGGGATAAGGTGTCTTTTCCCTAGCCAATCCCAATGAAGGGAAGTGGTCATAAATCCAAACCTATGCGAAAATACGAAAATATTAACCACATACATGATAATTGATTTGGGAGCAGAAAATTTATGCGAATAATTTGCTAACTAACAATGTAAAAGGTCACCTGAATAAGAGTTAAGTAACCTCCAATTTGAGTTGTCTTAATCCTCGACCCTTTGCTCATCTCTCCTAGAACAAAAGCAAGCACCCCAGTGGCCCAAGAGTATTTGTTAATCTCATCGAGATTCTCCAAAAGCTGTAGATAATGTGCATCCACCCTATTTCCAGAAGTGTCGGGGAAAATGACGGTTCCTAGCTGATATAACCAATAAGCGGTGATATGATGCCTAAGGGTCTCCTGGTCCATCACCAACTTTCCTTTCTCTACCTTCTTTCTTGTCCCTCCAAATGCTTCCTTCAACTTTACCAACTTGAATTTCTTCACCTTCTTCTTGATGGCTCCATTTACCTCTCTTGGATTATACTCATCGCCCCGTTTAGGGGACTTCACAGAACGTCTAAACTCATATTGAGCCTTTCTTGCATCCCATCCTAGACATTTTAGAGCACATTCTTCAAGAGCTTTATAATGCATCGAGGGGTTGTAGCCTTCTCGAAGACATTTACCTTCCACTGGTAAGCCGGTTATTCTCGAGCAATCATCGGGAGTAATTCCCATCTCGCCAAATGGAAGATGCATTATATATGCCTCGGGATAATACCTCTCGAGAAATGCGGATACGGCAACAACGTCAAAATCCACATGTGCATACTCAATAGCTCTCCATAACACACACTGTTTCACCTTTGCTTGAAAATCGTCACACTCCAAAGAAAGATCCCATTTGGACGCCTTTTGACGACGAATAAGACGAACTGCATCATTATGATCCTACGAAAATAACATAACACTATTAATACTTGACGAAACATGTCCAAAAAAGAAAATCGTTTTGTTAGTTAAGAATGAACTTAAAGAATACCTTTGTCGCATAGATCTTCGCAGCCCATGAGTGTTTGTAGCCAAACAGTGTGGCCCCTCCATCATTTGGAGTACCATAAGTTGGGTTCACTGGTGGCAAACACAAATTATCAGGGGGAATGTGTGAGTATCTATCACAAGGCGGATTCCGCTTCTTTTTCTCTTTAACAGGAACTATTTCTTGCTCTTCTTCCTCTTCCTCCACTTCATCCTCTTCCTCCTCTTCATCTTCTCCCTCCTCTTCTTCCTCTTCATCCTCTCCATCGTCTTCCTCATCCTTCTCTTCCTTTTGTCCTTCTCCTTCTTTGCCCTGTCCTTGTTCTTCTTCCACTACATTTTCAACGTGTTCTCTTTGTTGTTCAACCTCTTCATTTCCTTGGTCTTCATTTCCTTGCTCTTCTTCATCATCATTCTCTTCTTCAATAACATTATCAATTGTATTCTCCATCACCTCTTGATTGACTTCCTGTAATGATCCCCCTCCATGTTTTGCATTTTTAGTACCACGGTTTCGGAAATCCAAATGTATCCTACCGCGAGGGGTTGAAGTTCTCAAATCTTCAGCTACGTGGGGATTAGATTTTTTCCCTTTGTTCCTAATGAATGAAAACCACATTATTAGCTAAACAGAATATTGTCTTATCAAATAAAATTGAACATGGGATTACATCAAACACAAAATGTAAACAGACTAAAGTTCGGTTATCTGGTATAAGTTGCGAGGTAACCGAACTACAAGTTTGTATGTGACAGATCAAAGTTTGGTTACCACATAGAAAGTGTGAGGTAACCGAACTATATTTTATCAAAGTTCGGTTACCTATATAAATTTATCGAGGTAACCGAAATCAAAATTTTCATATAAAGAAGGAGTTCGGTTATGTTTTTTTTTTTTTGCGAGCTTACCGAACTTCATAGTTCGGTTACCTAAAAATTCCTAATTGGCCGAACTGTTCTTCATATTGAAAGTTCGGTTACCAAATTCTAGGGTTTTAAAATTTTCTCCAAGCCGAAATCTCTACTGTAATGACCATTTTCAATGGTTTTTGATGATTTCTAATCGATTTCTTCAACCAAAAACGATTCAAAGGAATGTGTATGAAGGAAATTACCTGCGGATTTTCATTTTGATAGAATCAGACTCCTTGGTTGATGTTGGATGCTTCACTTCGTCTCCCAACTTTGCTTGAAGTTGTTTATCAACTTCAAATTGATTTGGGAGATTCGCTATGTTATCCAGACCCGAACTCAATCTGGGAATTCTAGGTGTCTGCTTAGAACGCATTGTTTATAAAGATTGATTAATCGACGATGAATTTTTTTCGAATCGACGATGTATAAGAAGAAGAGGAGAAGAAGAAGAAGAAGAAGAAGATGATGAAGAAGAAAAAAAAAAGAAAAAAAAAAGGTTTTAAAACTGATTTTATGTTTTAATTTAGGGGGTTAGATTAGTGGGTAGTGGTTAAATTAGTGGGTTATTAGGATTAGTTATAACCTTAATTAGGACAAGGGCAGATTAGTCTTCCCTAATCTTTAAGGACACCCCTTAAAATTTGGGTTGGGCATTCATATAAAAGAGTAGTCCCCCACTGTTTTGGGGTAGTCCCCAAAACATCGTTCTATATTAAGTGATGACTATTCCTTTTGGAGTAAACCTCTGGGAAAACCATCTCATAGTTTAGTGGTATGGTATCCCATTAGGAGTTCTACCCTGGATTCTCTAGAACGTTGTTCTTTCTTTTTTGCTAAGAAAATTGAATGCCATTAAACCAAAGAAATTTCAGGTGTTGTGGGATTGTACCCAACCATTCTTATTACAGTACTTATCTGCAATGTCAGCAGTGTTATTGAAATTTCTTCTTAGAAATTCCAGTCTAGTAAATGAAAATTGTTGTGAGTCTTTTTTTTTTCTTCGTCTTTTAATAGGAAAGGAAATTATGTCAAATTGAATACCAAACTACATATTGTTCATGTCAAGTTGCAGTAGAGTAACTACCCAACTTGGCCATTCCAAGAACCAATTAAAGGCACCATTTGGCATCATTTTGTGCTCTAGCTAACTTTTCTATAGAATCTGCCAAGTGATTAACATCTCTATGCACATAGGTACATTTCCAAGATTGAAAATTACTTAAAACATCTAAGGCATCCTTTATTATGTTTAAAGATGTCCATTTAACTGAAGAAAAGCTTTCATTTAAAGCACTGATCACATTTATGTAGTCACCCTCCAAGTGTATTTGAGTCCATCCTTTGTCCTTATCCCATACCACTGCCTCCAGTAAAGCCAGTGCTTCAGTCTGCTCCGGATCTAAGGCTTGTAGTGACCTTCCTCGCACTCCATAGCAACCACCTGCAAAATCCCTACAAATAAGACCTAATCCAGATGCATTGTTCATTTCAATAAAAAAAAACATCAAAATTTATTTTAAGAGAATTGTGAGCAGGGGGTTCCCATTCATGTGCCATCCGCACTATAACATTTCTGTCAACACTAATCTGAACATTTGCTAGTCTCCATTCCTGTAGATGATTGGAGATATTTCTAGCAACAATATAAGCATTTCCTTGAACATTATCAAACACCTGTGAACATCTCATCTTTCATAAGTGTCAAATGGTAAAGCTTATGGTTTTAATTACCTGTGTATCAATCAGATTAGTACCCATATTCTTATTAAACAGATTACACATCCAGGAGTGTAAGTTCAAGTCCTTCAGCTGGTTATAAAGAGAGCTATCTAATTCTAGACAGAAGTAGCTACATTGCAACCTAAGAAAAGATGTTGCATATCATCAGGCCCATTCCTACAAATCTGACGTGTAGTGTTTATTTGATTATTGAACCTATCCATTCCAACATTAGTTAGAAGAAAATTATGTATAAACTTCCACAGAAAGTGATGCACTATTGGAGGTAATCTTTACCTCCAAAACATTTTCCAGTCTATATCAAGGTTACTTTTAGTAGGGTTATGTCTTAAGCTGTCCTCTAGGATCACTTTGTAAGCAGTTTTTACAGAGAAAATGCCATTTGCAGATGGCTCCCAGATGACCATGTCCCTACCTTTACTAGGAATTCTAGTTCTCAAGAAATCTCTAGCAGTATCTTTATCAAAGATAGCTGAAATAATATCATGGTTCCAAGATTTGGACTCCTGATCAATCAAGTGACTAACAAGATTTGTATTAGTAGAAGTAAAGTTGGAAGATGAGGGTTTATGCAAATTTGAAATCCAGTTAGATTTCCAAATTGGAATAGATTCCCCATTACCTACTTCAAACATATAGTGTTTTTTAATAACCTCCAGACCTTTGTAGATCCCATTCCAAACCCAAGATCCCTGATTATCCACATTGTCAACCAAAGGATTAATATTCACAAAATATTTCCCTTTTAAGATAAGAGAACACAGATAGTCTGGTTTTTCAACCATTCTCCAAGCCAGTTTAGTAAACAAAACTCTATTAAGAATATCAGTTCTTCTAATATTCATTCCACCTAATTCTTTTGGGAAAGCTATGTCATCCCACCTTTTAGGAGAAAAGCCTCTGTCATTTTCTTGGTTTCCCCACTAGAATTTCATTTGAATCCTATACATTTTATATGTAAGTTTATTAGTAATATAAAAGACATACATGTGATGACTGGGCATACTACCTAACAGAGATTGATTTAAAATGGTCTTACCTGGTTGGGAAAGAAAGATAGACTTCCACAAAGCCAGTCTATTCCTGAAATCTTCCACAAAAAGATTAAAAGACTCACACTTATTTTTCTGAAGCAAGAGAGGCACACCTAAGTATTTTTCTTGTAAAGCCATTTTCTTAATCTGCAGAATGTTAGAGATATCATTCTTAATATTATTTGGGACCTTGGCACTAAAAGCTATAGCTGATTTAACAAAGTTAAAAGCCTGGCCAGAAAACCTGCTAAACTGATCAATCAAAGTGGCCATATTCCTGGAATCTTTAGTTATAGACTTTACAAAAATCAAGCAGTCATCTGCAAAAAATAGATGAGAGACAAAAGGGCAGTGTTTGTTAGCTTTGAAACTATGATAAGTCCATTAATCTCAGCAGAAAAGAGAGATCTAGACAAAGACTCCATGCACGAAATGAACAAATATGGAGACAAGGGATCACCCTTTCTCAGACCTCTTTGAGGAAAATATTGTTTACCTAGAGTACCATTTAGAAGAATTGAGGTGGAATTTATACCAATGCATTGTTGTATTATATCACACCAACTATTAGAGAATCCTAGTTTCTTCATAGTGTCTATAAGGAAAAACCACTCTATCCTATCAAATGCTTTAGATATGTCTAGTTTAACAGCTACACAACCATCTTTATCTTTAGTTTTATTCATAGAATGGATCAACTCATGTGCAATAACTATGTTGTCCTGAATTAATCTACCTGACATAAAAGCAGTCTGAGAAGGGGAGATCACCTTATGCAGAACTAATTTTAATCTAGAGGCCAACAACTTAGAAATTATTTTATAGGAGACATTACACAGACTAATTGGTCTGATGTCAATAGCACTTTTAGGACATTAACTCTTGGAATTAAGGCTGTAAAGTTATGGTTTAATTTTTTCAACATATGATGAGAGTGAAAGAAAGCTTGAAACATTTTTACCACATCAATTCCAATAGTATCCCACATTAATTAGTAAAAACCAGGTGGGAAACCATTTGGCTCTGGAGTAATCCAAGGAGACATAACAAACACAATATATTCGATTTCCTCATTAGTAGGCATACAGTAAGCATAAAATTCTCAGCTTCAGAAATAATAGTCTCTATATTAGTCAAAAAAGCATCAAGACAAGAAGGATTAGTGGTTTTACTCATGTTGCTAAAATGATTCAAGAGTTCAACTTCAATGTCATCTCTTTCAGTAAGCCAAATACCTATACTATTCCGAAGAGAATCAATATTAGTTTTTTTTCTTCTAAAGTTTGCTTTGTGATGTAAATAGGAAGTATTCCTATCATCCAATTTCATGGCATCATTTTTTCCTCTTTGTTTCCAAAAATCCTCTTCAGCATCATACCAGAATTTCAGATACTTAGACAAATCATCCATCCTGGCATCATACTGTCTATTATGATTTCTAGAAATACTAGCTAATTCAGATTCTAGTTTAGCTATTTGAGTACTTATATTACCAAAGTGGTGATAATTCCAGTTCCTTAGGGTATTTTTAGTATCCAGAAGACCTCTTGTAAACCTAAAAGCGGCTGATCCAGAATTGCAACTCCAATTCTGTTGGATTAACTCAGCACAACTACTATCTCTAAACTAGGCTTTATTTACTCTAAAAAGTTTTTTTTTAGTAGTGTTACCTATTTTAGAAGTTTCAAGTAAAATGGGACAATGATCACTACCTATTGTAGTCAAGTGGTACAGAGCAGCATTAGGAAAGTTATGAGACCAATCAAGATTAACTAAGGCTCTATCTAGTCTTTATAGAATTAGTTCATCATCATTTCTCCTATTAGACCATGTAAAAGGATTACCAATGTATGACATGCTATGCAATCCAAAGATACTAAGCATATTATTCAAGTCATCAAGATCATTTTGAACATGACTATTTCCTCATTCCTTCTCATGAGAATCTAGGATAAAATTTAAGTCACCTATTACTACCCAAGGGTGATTATGTGTCATCCTAATTCCATTTAGATAATTCCACTGACTTTGCCTATCCCTATCTTCTAGAGCACTATACAAACAAGATAATAGGGTATAGTTGTTTCTAGAATCAAACTTAACCAAACAGTTAATGATGTTTAATTGCATATCAACAATCTGCAGATCAATACCATCCTTCCACATTAAGCAAAGGCCACTAGAGAGAAAAATATGATTTAGAAAAATGACATTAGGAAATTTAAATCCCCTGACAAGATATTGCATTCTTTTTAGTTGATTCTTTGTTTCAGATAAGAAGATTATATCAGGACTCTGAGATCTAATGAGCATGTGAAGGTGGTTTATAGTATCTTTATTGCCAAACCCACAAACATTCCAAGCCAAAAATTTCATGTTGCAATTTATGTTGTAGTGAAAATTAAAAAGAAAACTCCAGAATGTGAAAGACACAGGTTTTACGTTAAATTAAAAAATTTCCCCTATGTATAAATAACAGATTTAATGAAGAGAAGAATTTAAGTTGAAAATTTTTATGTGAACAAATTACCATGAAATCCCCTGTAGTGCTACTTAGCAGGTTGTCCTCAGTTGCGTTCTTGGATGTTGTTTGTGTATCACAATCATTTTCAAAATGTTGAGAAAAAGAAGATGAACATTCTGTACCTTTCATGAGCTGGTCAGTTGCACTTCTAAGCCTTTTTCCAAGTCTCCCATATTCCAGATTATCACCTTCATGTTCATACACCACCGTTTTTGAAATAACTCGTAGTCCATCTCGAGGGGGAATAAAGCTCTTTTGTTTGGTAATTTTCTGTTGAGCTGCTTTTGAAATCACTGTTGTTGATTTCATTCCTTGAGCAATCCTTCTTACACCAGAACCAGCAACACCAAAATAATGTGGTTTTTTGTGAGCCTTAACAAGGAAGTCAGCAACAGCTTTGCAAGCACATTTAACATGTTTCAATATATAACATTCTGGACAGATTTTGTGTGGTTGCTTCTCATAGAAGAACCTGATCCATCTTGTGCAGCCAGAGTTAGTAAGAGCCATAACACCCACTCTCAGTGGATTGCTTAAGTCAATTTGGACACATACTTTCATAGGATATCCAGTTGAAGGAATTGTATCTCTGGTTCAATAACAACTATTTCACCCATTATCTCTCCAATCTTCTTCATTACAGGAGGGTTCGTGTGTTCTGGCAGTAGTTTCTTCAATTGAATCCAGAAATATTGGTGCTCCCAGTCCAAATCTTGGTAAACCATTTCTCTGTTGTAGTCATAGAGGACTACCAGATGACCATTGATGCTCCATGGTCTCTCCTCCCATATTTTGTTCAGTGTAATCCATCTCTTAAAATTAAATTCCATGATGTTTGTATCCAACTCGAAAACCTTGATTTTATCTTCTGGGATAAACGGCCAAGTAAAATTGATGTGATTCTTTACAGATTTCAACCCCATAGTACCTTCAATAATTATTTTACCAACCAGGATAACTTCCCAATCATCTCCTTCTTTTTCTTCTACCCGCGCAATGTTAAGTCACCGCTTCATCAACATCCCCTAGTTCAATTGCTACATTTCTGAATTTTCTGCCAAGTCAACGACAGAGTTTTCAGCATTGTCTGCCATTTTTCTATAATTAGGGTTCAAGTGATATAAAAAAAATTCTGATACCAATGGATCGTAGATTAGAGATGGTTTTTTTTTTTAAATAGTTTTGAAGGATATTTAGGGTTTGAAGAATCATATTACGAAGAATATGGATTTTTGAGAAATTTGTGGCAAGGGAATTTCTTATCAGTTTGGTAACAAAATAATTTCCATTCAGGAAGTCGAGAAGAATAAGGAAACCTAATAAAATTCTATACCGAGATGGTTGAGTTTTTTGAATTTTTAATTTGCAAAAGACGCGACCTTTTCCTTACTGCAAACGTTTGGATCATCCCAGAACCGATCCATCTTCTTCAACAAATTTTGAACAATGCTTTGATACATAGCAGCTTCGAAAATCTTTAGAATAACAGCTGCAAATGCATACAACACAACTATACCAGTAGCAAACGCAATGAATGACAACACTGCCTGTAAACACATAGAGGGATCAAAGATATTAGAACACATTATCAAAACAAAAAGCAAAAGTTTTTTGAATCAAAAAATTATTTAATGAAAAACAATGATTATTTAAGAAATTAAAAATTAAGAATAATGTGAGATTTGATGATAGAATCAAAAGATTTAAATATCAAAAGAAGGGAATCAAGAGAGTTAAGATCAATCATTTATTTATTTTAACTGAGTTGACTCATTTTTCGCCCGATCCACAGAGCCCTAAAGTCGATCGTTGTGAATCAACTTGCAATCATTTACTATTGTTTTATTATACCAGAACAACTGGTTATTATTAAAATCAAAACATCCTAATACTAATTAAGGTAACTATATTGGCTGCAAAGTCATTCCAGGAGTAGCTTTTTGAAAGGTTTGGGTAGGCATTACATAAAGGTTGAGCACCATTGGGTATCTAATTGTCTCTAAAAGCCAAAATGCTATTGCCGACCCTAAGATCCCAAACAACATTATGGAGAATAAAATCTATGCCTCTGCAAATGCTTCTCCATACCCATGAGCAGTCTCTACTCAATGAGTAATGATGAGGAACACAATTTTTGAAATACTTACATTTCAAAATCTTAAAACAAAGCTTATTCTGAGAGCGAATTGAATTCCAAGCATTTTTAGTGAGTAAATCTATGTTAGTATGTTTAATATTTATAAAACTAAGGCCTTCTTGAAATTTGTGGGTATAAAATTTTACCCCAATTTTTCAAGTATAGGCTACCAGGTCTGTTGTTTCCCCACCAAAAATCCCTTTGGGACTGCTATATCTGGTGAATTACTTTGTCGGGAATATAGAAGGTGTTCATGTGATAGACCATAGAGGCCTTGAGCACATGATCAACAATAACAAACTTTTCTGCATGGTTAATGTTTTTACCTGGACATTTTGCTACACTCTTGTCAAAATGACTAGTTAGATGGATAAAAGAATATGTTTTGGACTTAGTTATGAAAATAGGAATACCCAAGTATTCCTCATTTAGGGCAATTTTCATAACATTAAGGGTCCTGATAAGAGAAACATCAAGGCTAGGATCAATATTATGGCTGAAAAAGCAACCCAATTTCTCAAAATTTATGACCTGACCAGATACAAGGCTAAAGTATTTGATTAAGCCCATTAAATTCTCAGCATCAGCATGAGAATCTTTGGCGAAAACAAGATAGTCATCTGCAAAGAGCATATGACTGATGCCAAGCGCATCTTTAGTGACCTTAAATCCATGGATGAGCTGGCAATTCTCAGCATGGATTAGGTATCTGGAAAAAGTCTCCATGCAGATTATGAAAAGGTATCGAGGCAGGGGTCATCCTGTCTCAAACCCCTAGTTGGTCTACAAGCCTTACATGGAAATCCATTTGGCATGATGGAAATATTGGTAGTGCTTATGCACTAATAAATAATCTCACACCGATGTTCTGGAAAGCCGAAGACTTGAGAACATCGATGGAGGTACTAATTAGAGTACGAGGAGGTTTTGCCACTAGGTAGTCATCGGACTACCTGTTTGGTAGACAACTCATGACCGAGCGGATAATTTGTCCATCAATGGCAAAGATTTTTATGTGCTTTTGCAATAATATAAAAGAGAATTTGTTGGAGTATGGTTTAGCAAGAACAACGTTCTCTCCTCTCTAGAATGTTGTTCTTGATAAACCATAGTCCGAGAATTCTCTTTATATTATTGCAAGAGCACATAAAAATCTTTGTTTAGAAGTTGCTTTTTGACTTCTGGAAGCAGACAAGTCAGAAGTTAGTTTGCGCACACAATTTCAAAATGACTTTTGGAAGCATAAAATTAATTTTTAAAACAAAAATATTTTACTCCTGATTTCTGCTTCCGACTTCTGCTTTTGGAGAAGAAAAAACATTCCTACTTCTGTGATCCAAACAGAAAATGAATTGATTATTTCACTAATAAGAAAGGAAAGATTCCATCGACTTCTAAAACATCTTTCCCTGTTGCTTTCAGAATTATTTATGTAATAGTCTGTATTTCAATTGTTTGTTTTAATTATGATTTAGATCTTGATTTAGTTTCTCTGTTTGGGATTGGACTTTATAACTACTTCAATAGGATTTTTATTAGGTCTTTCTATGTGGGTGGTGTGTTAGTGTTGTTGAAATAAGGATGTTTCATGCAACCAGTATCTTCATGGCCAGAATTTCCGGTGGGTACAAGTTCCTGAAGAAACTGCTTTATCAACTAAGGAAAAAGGAAAATCAAAGCATCAACAGCAAA
The DNA here is from genome assembly GCA_023531105.1 of Papaver atlanticum. Taxonomy (NCBI): domain Eukaryota; kingdom Viridiplantae; phylum Streptophyta; class Magnoliopsida; order Ranunculales; family Papaveraceae; genus Papaver; species Papaver atlanticum. Next base: position 2,418,913 of record JAJJMB010002559.1, on the reverse strand, counting down.
TCAAAGCTTCAATTACACCAAATCCTCCCAGATCTGATTATTGTCCTGCCTGCAGTGTTGTTAGAATTTTTTTATACCTTGTTTTAGATTCGGTATGTTTGGTTGATATGTTAGTTTTTCTTGTCTTAGTTTTAGATTTACTTGTTATAGATTTAGGAATGAAAACAAAGACAGCTTCAACTTGTTCAAGATCATCATCATGTTCATCCATGGCTAGAACTGCTACCACATCTCCAAAGCCGAGTCATCCCGATTCGTTCCGATACAGACACTTAAAGACCGAGTCAGATTACCCTGGTTACTTAAGACACTTTGGTTACTGTTCAAGATACTTTGGTTACATTTTAGTCACTGCTACTACTAGATGGGTCGTTAGTACCTTGATTGCATTAGGCAATCTAAATTTTAAAAACTCCAGTTCATGTTATTTGCATGTTCTGATGATCTTTGGGTTGGATTTGATCCAGTCACTGCCTAGTGCTTTGACACATATTGGTTTTGTTTTCAGAACCAATTTGGCCCTAGATGTTCGTTTCTCTCCTTTGCGGGAGAAAGGGTCCTCTGAAACTGTTCTTATGTCTGGTAGGATAGATTTGATAGGCAAGAATTCGTGGAGATACTATAACTTGAGTAACTTTTGTATGATCTTGAAATATCTCTGTAAGGTTTCCGATTTCCTAAATCGGCGTTTTCAATATATGTTGTGAGGCTCGCCTTTTTTCCGGGAAAAAAAAAGGTAGGTTTCCCGCATACTACCAATGTGATATACCCAATAAGCCAAGTATAACCATTAACGGTCTTACATGTTGACTAATCTAACATTGACGGTCTTAGTTGTTGAACGATAACACATAATGATGCGACACTTCAATTAAATTATGTAGGAGTATTTATTTAGGTGATCCAGTTCAATGCATTTTTCGAAATACATTAATTTTATAGCCTCATAACCGAGACAAGTCGGCTCTTTATGAGAAGATAGACTATTGCAAACCCGCATACGAGTTACCAAACTCCTTACTCATTGCGAACGCTATTCCAGCTAAAGAGATTTGACAATTCAATTTTGGTAGTTAGAATTTGAAACAGTTTATTATGCATCAATTTGTTCTTCTGATTAGCTAAATGCCTAAACCTTGCGTGTTAATGGAGTTGGTGGCTTAAATCGTTCTATGACGTGAATGCTGACTTCAAAATTAAAAGTATTTGAGGTTTGAAACTTTGAAGCCGAAGCTAATTAACGTAGAGCTAATTTGCATTTGATTTTCAGTTGACTACACGGGTGTTTCGAACCTGTGAATTTCATCTGCAAAACTAAAGATTCATCTATCATCACTTCATTCATTCAATGAATTCATCTCAAAATCAAGAACAAAATCCAAATAAAGTAATCCCAATTCAAGCTTCAGTTGATGGCCTTGTAAAAAGTTGGAAAAGGAGGCAAAAATGGCAACTTGTATTCCATAATCAAGAACCAGAAAATCTGAGCAGTAATAAGAAGCAAAGAGCTCCATGGAGAATACGCTTAGCGAAATTCCTCGAATCAACACCGGTGCATGTTATCTCAATCTTACTTATCTTAACTGATCTCGTTTTTACTCTTCTCGATCTTTCTTTCTCAGTACTATCATGCAAAAATAAGAAAGAGGACGAAGAGAATGAATTATTTCATTGGGGAGGGATTGTCATATTGATTATACTTTCTCTAAAAGTACTGGCTTCAATCGTAGCAACAGGTACATCATTTTTTGTACGTCCAGGTCATGTCATTGATGGTGTATTTGTAACTAGTGCGTTGATATTAGAATTTTTGAAGAAGGAATGGTCTGGGTTGCTGCTGCTGGTTAGTCTCTGGCGTATCGTTAGGGTGGTGGAGAGTGTTTTTGAGCTTAGTAATCAAGCCATGGAGGCTAAAATTGTAGCAATACAACGTCAATTTGAGGCGCTTCAAAACAGGAACCAACTACTTCCAGCTGTAACGGCATAGCTGATGGCAAAGCCGAAAATAAAATTGTAAATTATTATTGTTCGACGATCGATAATTGAAAATCAATTATGAATGATTTTTGTTGTTGTTGTTCTTGCCAATACCATTGATTGTTTTATCAAGTTGGACACTTCAAAGAGTGATTTTAAAGACATTGATGTTTCATTTGAAAGATAAGATGAAGTTGGTGGGGTTTTGTGGGGTGTACTGTCTCATTCACTTCGATGATAGTATTAGAAAGGCTGTTAGTTTGCAACTTGACCGTAAAGTATACAAAAAAACATGGCAATACTTGCAGTTTACTTGTCTTTGACCAACGGATACCACGTTAAGTATAAAATCATTTTTAAATGCCGCTGACAACTTCTCAAGGTTAATTGATCCAATTCATTAATTATTTCATTCTGTTTCCAATGAGCCCATCTTCTTAAATTCAAGAAGCGCACAGCATATGGCGGATTCGATAATCCCGATCGAGAATTCAGTTAACAGTCTTGTTAAAAACTGGAAAACGAGACGAAAGTGGCAGCTTGTTTTTGGTAACCAAGAGCCTGCTACAGATGACCAGAACGGAAGGAATAGAGCTCCATGGTGAGTTTGGTTGGGAAAATTCATCGAGTCGACCCCAGTTCATATTGGTTCTCTCATACTTCTTTTAATCGATCTCGTCTTAACTGTCCTTGATATCTCTACTTCATTAGTATCATGTAAAGCTAAGAAAGACGAGGAAGAAAATGAAGTGTTTCATTGGATAGGAATTGCCATATTGAGTGTTTTAACGCTTAAAGTGCTGGTTTCAGTTGTGGCTTCGGGTATATCGTTCTTTAAACGTCCGGGAAATGTCATCGACGGTGTGGTAGTGATTAGTGCGTTGATATTGGAATTTGTAAAAGAAAATTGGGCAGGATTGTTGGTGGTGGTTAGCATATGGCGAGTTGTTCGTGTCGTTGAGAGTGTTTTTGAGCTTAGTGACGAAGCAATTGAAGCTAAGATTCAAGGCATACAACGTCAGTTTGAAGATCTTAGGAACGAGAATCAATCGCTCCGTGATGAGAGAGCCAAAAATTCTGAGAAGATAGCTGAACTCGAAAAGGAGTCGGATGAATTAAGATTTAAGAAAATTATTACGTAAATAAGTATCATTTCGAGATTTAATATTGCTTTTGTTTTTACTGTTGTATTTTGTTTTGAGTGATGATCTATTCACACTTCTATTTTCACACTATTTTAGGTGTTTTTTTTTCAAAAAAAATCCTAGACAGTAGCGGATTTGAAGCCAATATTTTGGGATATATTATTTTTGCAAAGCTTTATATACCTACCAAAAATGAGTACATTCTGAATATCAAACTTTGCAATCTATCGATTTTAATTTTAACGGTTGAAATTCGTTAATTTTCGGCGGTTAATTTTCAAAGTAGCAGATATTGATGTCACACCTTTCGAAATTTGATCATTTTTGGTAAGAACATAGAGCTATATAGGAGGAACATATATCCAAATTATTAGCATTAAATCTGCTACTGTCTAGAATTTTTTAGGAAAAAAGACTCCAAAAATATAAGATAGTGTGAAAATAGGAGTGTGGATGGATCCTCCCTCATTTTGTTTATGTTAAATCAAGAGATATTTTGTAAATAGGTTGTAAGTTTATAACCAAATTAGGTTCTAGGTCGTAAAACATGATGTTGATGTATTAGGGTCGTAGACTAACTGGGACCGTTAGAGAACTGTTAGCTGACTGTTGTATTTTGTCAAACCCCCTGGCCCTGACCGTTAGTTGACTAGCCACAGTTTAATTATTTTTAACAAATCTAGATCTCATCCTTTTATCCTTTATCTTCTTCTTCCATCTGATTTAATTGTATTTTTTAACGCATAATGTACCTTTTCCATATGAACGAACAAGAGGATTTCACAAGGATAAACCCATCCATGGAGCCAGATTGGCCAACCACGGGCTCAAACGGCCGCTCTTACATGGAGGACAGATCACAAACTTGCAGCAAAGTAATCAACATTTCTCCATTCAATTTATTCTCTTGAGGGTTTTCCACTTAGGTTCTCTTAACTGAAATTTAGATCGAAGAATTTTTATGCTCCTCTCCAATTTCGTTTCCCCTAAATCGCAGCAACAACCAGAGATAAGAATAGGGAAGGATTTGAATTGTTGATTGTTCGAATTAATGATAGAGAACTAGAAAGAGCTTGATTCGAATCTATGAGGGGCTGGGGTAGATTGAAAACAACAGTGAAGAAAATATGAAGATTTAAGAAAGAATGAATTAGGTAGGTTAATTGTTCATGCTAGTTGTGTTCGAAATGTAAAAAGGTTGTGCATGAAATGCAAGTCGTGAGAGAAGGGAAGATTGTTGCGGTTGACATCGGTGAGGAGAAGAAATTGCTCCATTCTTTTGTTCATAAGCTGTTCGATGAAATGTCTGTTAGCTTGGTTAGGTATTTAACTTTGGTTAGGATATTATGTCATATCATTATCTTATATAAGGGCAGTTTAGTAAACATTTCAGACAGTCAACCTTAGTCCATGACCCTAACACATCGACAGCATGTTCAGACCCTAATTTAGCTATAAGCTTGCGACTCTTTTATAAGACATTTCTTAAATCAATTTCAGTGTGTTTTTGTTTGAACATAAATTGGTTACTGCTTATGAAAGATGGCTCTTCCGGGCTCATGGAGAAATAACCAATACTACTACGTGTGACGGTACAAGTAAAAAAGTAACGAGGTCCAGCAAAAATCTCCCATTTTAGGACAAGTTCGGACTGGAAGATCATATGATAGTCTGGTTTACTTCATCATTTACCAATGAGAACTTTTATTACCAGAAGTCTAAAGAAGACTGTGTATTACATACTTAGTAAAAAAAATATCAATTTCAATTTGAATTTCCGCATCTTGGAAATGATCCACAGTTTAATGACATGCAACAACCGAAATCCATTTGATCAGTAAAAATTGCAAAATCTGGATTTTTGTAACTTGGAAAAACTCAAAGTGGCATGGTACTATTGCAAATCAATGAATATGGCCACACAAGACGAAAAGGTCCTAAATTAGAAAAGGATTCATGGCAATGCCACCGAAAATCATGACACTAGGGTATTTGAGTGCCTTGTCAACTGACACGTTGGAGGATCAACACCTAAAAGCACAAACCATACGTCATTTTATTACATTTCTTTCTCTACACTCAGCTGATAAAGAATTCTAAAGTTTCACTTTTCAGTTCCGTAATTGATCGATTACAGAAGGTAAAAGTTAGGTTTGATTACCAATTTCAGCGGTGAAACTTCCCGTTTCAAAATCATCCCCCAATTTTGATATTCAACCTACTATTTTTCGACCTTGATTAGTAAATCATGAATTTATTAGCTTTTGGAGCTTAATTTGACCACTAATTCGTATTCATTAGCTTTTGGTTGATTTACTGGTTAACGATTGTCGATTGGGAATAAGTTTAGTTGTGTTATTCTAATTTATTCTATATGCATCCGTGAGTGAAGAAATTTGTTATTGTATGCATCCGTGAGTGAAGAAATTTGTTATGTTGAGTTTATGGTACTTTGATTTGGTTCACTGGACTAGTATTGTCACTGAACACAACCAGTTGGTTCAGTGATAGTTCTTGTTAGTGATGAATACTTATTAGGGGAGTCCATATACTGATCTTTGGCTGCAAACCTTGAACAAAGTCTCTAGTTTGTGCTTTATTTTAGAACCCTCTTTGATGCACTGCTTAATTACATATCATGATGTTATGAATTATTTTTTACCTGGGATACTATAATTGATTTTTGATTCTTCGCAGTCTAAAAAAGTGGTTATAAGCTTTCATATTTTTTATATCAGGATATGGAAGTGTTGGTAGCGGTAGCTATTGTGGTGCTGCTGAATAAGTGAAAAAAATCTTGAGAATTCAGAAGATGAACTCGAGACCGGTATTTTGTATTTTGTAAATCGCATAACATGGAACGGTTATCGTTTTTACTCATTTAATCTTGTCTGACATATTTAATCGTTTTTATATAATGTATAAAGTAAATCATTAGCCAATTATTTACCTGACACAATGAATATCCAGAAGTGGAGTTCGTGGAAGACAGGTAAATAAGTTTTTCATGGATATTTATTTGGTTTTTGTAGTTCCAAGTAACTAATAAGGTTATTTTACACTCGTCTTATTATAATAACGAGAACTCAATGATTTCGCCTTACATTGAGTGTGAATTCCCTCTTGATACGGATGATGGTCTTCATAACTTACATGTCCTTTGTATGTTTGCAACTTTTTCATTTTTTTTTTTTTTGGTGTTCTGCTGTAGGTTTATTTACCCCAACAAAACATTCAGGGAGTGACTCCCCCATATTTCGAATTACTCCAGCTTGAATACATTAAGAGAGATACGAAATATATTTTCTGAAACTGGGCGAGCCCGGATCAGGAAAACTGCAATTGGCCATCTTTTGGACATGTCGGACAAACGAAAATGGGCGTCGGCTCCTTTTTTATATTTAATGGCTAGGCAGATCCGTGTAGAACCCTAGAAAACACAACAAGGTGAAGTCTGGTTCAATATTGAAGGTAGAGCCTTATTTTTTTGAAAGGCATACTTTGAGGCGGTTACGGGTTTTTCGTTTAGGCAGTTGGGTGAAAAAAAAATCAGTCAAGGGAGGGTGCCGAACCTCAAGATCAAGCATTTTCCCAATTTGCAGAAAGTCGAACGAGGAGATTTGTATGACTTCCTTTTATTCAGAACGAAACCCATGGTCCAGCATGATGGGGTAGCAAGTGATGGGCGTAAATCCATAGTGTCGGATAAAAACAAACTACGTTCCTTGAAGTTTAGAGAGATGGAACCGGTTCCATGTCTAGATGAGGATATGGTAAAAGTGGCCTTGGTTACTTATTGTGCACATATTCATACTAGGGCGCCAAAACCACCACGCCTCATGAGCAGTCGGCTATCAAGCCACGGGGAATGCCACAAGTGTTGGTGGTAAGAGGGATTAACTTCAAAAAATTTGCATTCAAAACACATTTAGTAATTATTGTTTTTTTAATATTTATATGTATGTATTGCAGGTCTGGATGCTTGCGCTCTTCCCGCATGTACTTCAAAAATACGAAATAAAGTTAGCTATGAAAGGATGGCGCCCCCTTATGCTTACGGTGTTGTGCGCGCCCTATAAGGCGCTTTGTGAACTCATGACAGAAGCAGTACTTAGAAAATACATCTTGCAAAGAATCCCTGAGGGGGTGGAGGGAGAAGATTTTCGTTTTGATTCGGGGGAGGAATATCTGTTTGAAAATCATGGTTCAGAGGATGATTTGGCGGATGGTTGTCATATTGAAAAATATCAAGACAGGGAACAAGTAGAAACAATTACCCCCCACCAAAAAAGAAAAGAAAAAGGTTTAGATTCAAAGAAGAAACAATGGTGTACAAAAAACATCATGAGGAAGAACTGTCGGCGGAAATTCTAATAAAAAGGCGACCAGTAGCAAAGAAACTGGCTTCGAAGCAACGAAAACAACTAGAATATGAAGAAGATTCAACAACTACTATAATAAATGAAGGTATTACTATTTTTGTTTCAATTCAAAGGATTCCAACTTAATTTTTACTAGATTTGATTTCAATTTGCATAAAAAAAAAAATCAATTTCAAGGATTTGCGAATTATTTTTTTTACTAGATTTGATTTAAATTTCCATGATTCATGTTTCAATTTAAAGGATTTACGACTTTATGTTAAGCTAGATTTGTAATGCTCAATGTGAAATAGGTGATTTGAAGAAACAAAATCAACCGGAAGATGAAAAAGCTTTGGCCATTTGCATAGTAAAGGAAGGTTGTACTATTTATATTTCCATGATTTATGTTTCAACTTAAAGGATTATGGCTTAATTTTTTTTACTAGATTTGTAATGCTTAATGTGCAATAGATGTTTCGAAGAAACGAAAACAACTAGAAGATGCAGAAGTTTCAAACGCTAATATAAGAAAGAAATGTACTATTATTTCTATTTCCCTGATCTCTGTTTTAATTTAAGATTACAACTTATTTTGTAATGCTTAATGTGCAATAGGTTTGATTTTTGGTATGCATGTATCATGAATTTTGTAACATTTTGTATGAATTTTGGTATTGCTTAATCAGAACAAGAAACAGGAAGAAAAAGTAATACTATTTACAGGATCATTGGTTAATATTGATGTCCAACAGTGTGTACAAAATACGTATAAAACATATTATGATTTTTTTTTATTTTTTTTTGGTAGTCAAATTAAGTTCAACACGGAAAGAACCTAGTTATAGATGTAGTTGTAGTGGCATATGTGACTTTCTGAATACTCATTTTGAGAACGATGAAAAGGCCAGAAAGACAGATAAAGGTAAAGTGTGGTGTACTGATTTGCAGTTAGACAAGCTTATGGATAACCCATTTGGAATGCACTAAAAAACACCCATTTGGAATGCACTAAAAAACTTTATTTTTGAAAAAACCGAGTAACAAAATTGGTAGAGGACTGATGACGCAATATTGAAAATAGTAACAATGTATAACTGTCAATTTGCCGAAGAATGTGCTTTTGTTTTTTACGATTCAAAGAACAATCTTGTGGTTGTAAAAAGCCCACCTGAAAAATTAGCTAGTATATTTGGATTGAAAATTGTGGGCGCACGATATTATACATGTAAGGTATTAAAAACGCCTTATGAAAATCGTGTGATCCAGTGATAAAAAGGATGCAAGATTTTATACAAATAAAAAAATAAACTACCAAATCAGATGCAAAAATCGTATATAGAGGATTTCATTCTAGCAATAATAAGAGTTGAAGCAGAAGAACTAGCTCAAAAAGATACAGAAAATTTGGTAAAACTATGTACTCTTTACTCGTGCGTAACAGTGTTCTTCGCCTAATCAAATGGGCACTTGAGTCGGAAGAAATTTAAAGGATACTTTAAGACATTTCACAAAATGAATAGAACTTGTTAGGCAAATCTTATACACTTAATAAACATTTACTCTTTCCATGCTAATTAGTTGACCAGATGCTGAAAAAGCGAGGGTCTAACAACCACACCCAATATTTCGTTTGGAAATCTGAATAGACAAACTCTAATATACTTTCAAGAGAATCAACTAGACAGTCAGACTCAATCTAGACAAAATTATATCAAAGAGTTTTATGTCTCTATCTCTTAATTCAATCCGCAATCAGCAAATAGGAATTTGCAAACCCGATTGAATATAAGATAAATAACTTGAACGGCACCAAAGACCAATATTCAAGGATCAATCAATTTAAATCAACAACCAAAGGTTGGATTTCCTAATTGATCGATTCAACACACAACCTGTGATATTTCAATTATATAACAAAATATAATGCGGAAAAGAAATAACACAGACACCAGAAGTTTTGTTAACGAGGAAACCGCAAATGCAGAAAAACCCCGGGACCTAGTCCAGTTGTGAACACCATACTATATTAAGCCGTTACAGACACTAGCCTATTACCAATGAACTTCGGACTGGAATGTAGTTGAACCCTAATCAATCTCACATTAATTCAAGGTACAGTTGTGCTCCATACGTCTCTGATCCCAGCAGGATACTACGCACTTGATTCCCTTAGCTGATCTCACCCACAACCAAGAGTTGCCACGACCCAAAGTCGAAGACTTGATAAACAAATCTGTCTCACACAGAAAGGTCTATTGGAATAGATAAATCTTTCTCCCACAGAAATACCTACGAGTTTTGTTCCATCTTTTGATAAATCAAGTTGGACAGGAACCAATTGATATACCGGACTTATATTCCCGAAGAACATCCTAGAAATATCAATCACCTCACAATAATCTTAATCGATTAACGAAACAAGATAATGTGGAATCACAAATGATGAGACGAAGATGTTTGTGACTACTTTTTATCTTGCCTATCGGAGAATCAATCTCGAGCAAATCTTAGAGAAGATAGTACTCAATACGATATAACAGGGAAATATCAGAACACGCAACTACAGAGAAAATAGTTGGGTCTGGCTTCATAATCCCAATAAAGTCTTTAAGTCGTTAACCTACATGGTTTCGTGAAAAACCTAAGGTTAAAGGAGAATCGACTCTAGTCGCAACTTATCACACAGAAGGTGTGGGGATTAGGTTTCCCAATTGCTAGAGTTCTCCTTTATATAGTTTTCAAATCAGGGTTTGCAATCTAAGTTACCTTGGTAATAAAGCATTCAATGTTCACCGTTAGATGAAATCCTGATTAGATTCAAGCTAATATCTTTCAACCGTTAGATCGAACTTAGCTTGTTATACACAAATGAAATGTACCCTCATTTAGGTTTATGTAACCGTACCTAAACGTGTACACCATGTTGGCTAAACAGTAGTTAACCGAGGTTAGCTATATGAACGCTCTCATATCAACCTTATTCATCTTAACCATAACTAGTTCAAAAGACTTAAATGAAACTAGTTTAAGCGTTGTTCAATTGCTATATTCTCATAGAAGTATACAAGAACACAATTGAAGCAAAATCGGTTTGATTCACTCGAATCAATTCATAAACATTATAGCCACGGTTTGCAAGGAATGCATTCCTTATTATATAAATGTATTTTTTCATAACAAAACCGATTTTAGAACTTTAACCATTCAAGTATGCAAACGGGTACACATACTTGAATAGTCGGACCAAGTTTGGTTTTCGCCAGTATGCGAACGGGTACGCATACCTCCAAACCCAATAGAAAATTCCGGTCACAAACCTACGCCAGTATGCGTACGGGTACGCGCACTTAGGTTCCCAGACTTCTCAAACCAACAGGTACGCATACGGGTATGCATACTATGGTTCCCGGACTTGGATCACATATATGCAAGAGTGCACAACATGTTTATAATCCAATGTTGGTTAAGTGATCTAAACTCTTATTTCAATCATTGAAACTTTCTTAGAGGATGACAATAGACGTTTTCACACACTATTAGCATCAAAGCAATTTTCAAGCTATTGAAATAATCATAACGAAACATTCTAAGTCTACACCAAATGATTGTATCACACATACCATGTAAGATGTTACTCGGAAATTTCACATGATCATCTTTTGACTTTCGTCAAGAATATAAGATGAACTTGGTTCAAGTGAAAGCTTACCAACACATATTTCGAGAAATATGTAAGCGAGTTAAACTCAGCTCGAAATCTCAAATGTGTATAATCGAAAACCATATAGTAATACGAATTATGTCTCAATATAAGAGATAGAGTAGAAATACACTTTCCAAGTGATAGATGAGTTTTGGGCTCCACATACCTTTTGTTGATGAAGTTCCACAAGCTCGCCTTAGTAGTTCTTCGTCTTCATTTGATGAACGCCGTGAAGTCTAATGCTCAACTAAACAATCTATCCTAGTCCGAGACATCATTATAAGTAGTCTAAGAATTTAAAACTTATAGTTTTGATCACTAACATTGACAAACAAGCTTGAGATAGCAACGCTTGCGAGTTTGACCGAGCAGTGCTCTAACAATCTCCCCCTTTGTCAATTTTATTGACAAAACTATCAATACATATGGATTACAAAATAAATAAACTTTGTAGATTCTCATCCAAATGCTTGATCTCCTTGGTTCTTTAACATTACTCGAAATCTTTGTCACTTCCAAGTACTCCAATGATTCCAAATGTGTTCAATTCCGCATCATTGTTGTTGAAGATCCATAGCTATAACAATGAGAAAACAGTTGCTCTCAATCATTGTTATACAGTGTCATAGTATCATTATACAGCATCAAAGTCCAATTGTATCACAACTTTGACAACAACTATAGTGATATGTATCACCCCCCCCCTAGTCAATATTTCATCTCAATATGAAAACCACTCCCCCTTACATAATGATTCGTAAACCATATGTATATGTAGTGTGAACTACACATTAATTCTCCCCCTTTTTGTCAATATAAATTGGCAAAGGTACGAAAACTAGTGGGATCCTCATGAAATTTTCATAGAGATACTTCATGACCAAAAGAGAACAACATACCAACTTGTTTCGATGATTTCACATAGTCGAAACTTAGTGTATTCATCAAGGAGTTTATAAAGATACAAGATAACTCCTACAATATTCCACAGCCGCACTCTCCACAAAGATTTGGCAATTAAGCACAAGTTCAAATAAGAACTCTCCCCCATAAAATGTCATTCCCGAAAGAACAACAAGAGCGACCTTACTTTCACAAGAAAAGAAGGATTTATTTGGACAATACTAAGATACTTAACAGAAGTTCAACTACTTGAAACAAATGCAGAATTGAAGTAACACTTAAACTGGAATTCCAAACTCAATTGCCCAACAGATCGAGATAGGTGCAGGGGCAAGAATTTAGGAAAGACTAATGAACCAAAACAACACCAATAGAGTGTCGTAAGTGTTGAAATGTAGCAGTATCTAATGGTTTGGTGAGAATATCAGCCAATTGTTGTTTGGAAGGCACAAATTCCATATCTATGATACCATTTTCATAAAGATCTCGAATAAAATGGTACCTTATATCAATGTGCTTAGTTCTTGTGTGCTCAACGGGATTCTCAGTGATTTGAATTGCGCTGGAGTTGTCACAAAAAATCTTCATTATTCCAGTATCAATTCCATAATCAACAAGCATTTGTTTCATCCGGAGAATTTGAGTACAACATGAGCCCGCAACAATATATTCTGCTTCACATGTAGACAGGGATTGTGAATTTTGTTTCTTATTATGCCAAGCCATAAGATTCAATCCTACATAGTAGAAACCCCCTGATGTATTTTTTCTATCTTCCACACATTTTTCCCAATCAACATCTGAATAGGCAGAAAGATCAGTGTTAGTATCAAAATTATAAGATAGACCATACTCGATGGTGTGATTGACGTATCGTATGATCCTTTTTGCATCTGCAAGATGAGATTCCTTTGGATTTGCCTGAAACCTAGCACAACAACCAACACTAAAAGCAATATCAGGTCTAGTGGCTGTAAGATATAAAAGGCTTTCAATGATAAATCGAAAGAGTTTTTGATCCACATTTACACCTTTCTCATCTCTATGTAGTTTACCCGTGGTAGGCATAGGTGTCAATTTTGGAGTTGACTTATCAAGACCGAATCTTGTGACAAGATCTCTTGCATATTTGTCTTGAGATAAGTAAATTCCATCCTTGTGTTGTTGAATTTGTAATCCCAAAAAGAATTTTAATTCACTAACATTGCTCATTTCAAACTCCTTGCCAAGAGAGACTTGAAAATCTTTTGCAAGTTTCTCAGATGTTAATCCATAGATGATATCATCTACATAGACTTGAGCGATAACAACATCTATTTCACTCCATTTGGTAAACATCGTTTTATCAGCTCCACCTCTCGAAAAACCTTTCCTAAGAACGGAAGTAGTCAGTTTATCAAACAGGCGTGTGGTGCTTGTTTTAACCCATATAATGCCTTATTTAGCTTAAGGACATGATCTGGGAAATCAGGGTTTTCGAATCCCTTAGGTTGAGCGACATAGACCTCTTCCTTTAAATTTTCATTTAGAAAAGCGGATTTAATGTCTATTTGAAACAGCTTAACCTTAAGAAAACAAGCATGGGCTAATAACAACCGAATGGACTCAAGGCGTGCCACAGGAGCAAAGGTTTCTTCAAAGTCGATTCCTTCAATCTGTGAATATCCCTGAGCGACAAGTCTAGCTTTGTTTCTGACAATGGTGCCAAAATCATCAGACTTGTTCTTGAATATCCATTTAGTACCAACAATATTGATATTGGGGGGACAAGGTACGAGTTTCCATACATCTTGTATTTGGAACTGATTTAACTCTTCATGCATTGCATTCACCCAAAAGGGATCGCTAAGAGCTTCATCAATGTTACTTGGTTCTACTTGCGATAGATAATAACCAAAATTACAAATATTTTGAAGTTGCCCTCTCGTCTTAGCTGTAGAATGTTTTCCTCCAATAATACTGTTAGTATCATGATTTCATTGAACCCAGAGATATCGCAGAGGGGCACACTTATGTTCAACAGGAATAGCTTGACTAGGGATTTTCTCCTCATCACTAGAAATATCAGGATCAGTAACTGTTGGAACAACTTCTACTGATTTTGGGATTTCTTTGACTTTCTCAATTGTCTCGGTTGGAGGCAATTCAGCAGGAGAGTCATCATGACGAAAATTACTTAGATCATTAATGATAACATTTGCAGATTCCATCATGACTTGGGTTCTGAGATTAAAAACTCGAAAACCACGACTATCAGATGCATAGCCAAGAAAAATACCTTCATCGCTTTTTGAGTCAAATTTCCCTTTCTGTTCACGGTCCTTTAGAATGTAGCACTTACTGCCGAACACTCTGAGATAGTGCAAGTTGGGTTTCTTACCGTACCACAACTCATAGGGGGTGTTTAAGGTCTTTGACCGTAAGTAAACACGATTGATCAAGTAACAAGCTGTAAAAACAGCCTCTCCCCAAAACCTTAACGGTAAGTTTTTGTTATGGAGCATTACCCTTGCCATTTCCTGAATGTTCCTATTTTTCCTTTCTGCAACTCCATTAGCTTGTGGAGTAATGGGTGGAGAGTATTGTTGAGAAATCCCCATAGAATCACAATATTCAAACACGTTGGTATCTTTGAATTCCGTGCCACGGTCGCTTCTAATTGTTTTTAGTTTGCGACCCTGTTCAGTCTGGATTCTATTAACAATAATCTTGAATTCACTGAGGGTTTCATTCTTCTGAGTCAAAAATCCACCCAAGTGAATTTGGTATAATCATCTACCATAACTAAAGCATACTTCTTTCCATCCACAGTAGGTTGTTGAATTGGGCCGAAGAGATCCATATGAATTAAATCAAGTGGAGCTTTAGTGAGAATATCTCGAGATGATTTATGTGGAACTTTCGTTTGTTTACCCTTTTGACAGGCACCACATACACCTTCAACCTTAGAATTGATTTTGGGAACACCTCTAACAAGTTCTTTGTTAATGATCTTAGTTAGAAGATGATAATTGATGTGACCAAAACGCTCATGCCAAAGATGTGTAGATTCCACCTTAGTCAAATTGCAACAATTAATGAACTGAGTATCCAACATATAACAGTTATTTTTGCCACGTGATCCTTGAAAAAATCACTTTTCCAGAATTGTCTACAATGTTACATCCATTAGCATTGGAAGACAACCTTATGGCCTTTGTCACAGATTTGACTAACAAAAAGAAGATTAGCAGTCATACCTTTAAGGTATACTACATCATGAATTTCAGGAACGCCAGGTAATTTGATTGTTCCCTTCTTGCTTATGTAGCAGCAGCTCCCATCACCGAATGTTACTGGTCCACCATCAAAGTCGCTTGTGTTGACAAACCATGAGATATCTCCAGTCATATGCCTGCTACATCCACTATCAAGAAACCATTAAAAGGGTGATGTTGATTTCAGAGCAAAAACTCCCATACTAGCACTACTGACCATATTAGGCTTTCTTGTTAGTATTGAATGTCTTTTAAGAGCAGACAAAAGTTGTACAACATTCTTATGAAGATTACGTGCAACGTTTAATCTTTTTCTAAAAGCCAAACATACATGTTGAAAGTGATCATAAGAACCACAAAACAAACATGTACCAACATCTTTACTCTTGTTCGAAGAGTTCTAAGCACTTTCAATTTTCACAAAGCCTAAGCCTCGCTTATCACCCGACATACGGCAATTCTTCAACGAAGAATTAGAGGAGTTACTCAAATCCATTGAAGATGACTTTACAGATTTCAAATCCTTAAGTTTTGTAATTTCTTCAACAAGATTAGAGTTGATTCGAATTTGTTCATCCAACTTCTTTTGGAGATCAACAACCTCTTCAGAACGTTCTTGAAGCTCATATTTTTTATATATAAATCTCGCAATGAAATCCATCAATTTTCCTTATCAATCGATGTTTTTCAAGACTTGATGAATTTTTTTAAATTAGGATTCTCAACCATATCGATGGTTTCTAAAACATTCTCGAAGTTGAGTTTATCCATTTCTAGTGAAGCATTTTAAGAGACAAAATCGTCAATACTCAGATCGCTACAAACACAGACTTATTAGGTCTTAAACGTGTTTGCCTGCTCTGATACCAATTGAAAAAGCGGGGGACTAACAACCATACCCAATATTTCGTTTGGCAATCTGAATAGATAAACTCCAATATACTTTCAAGAGAATCAACTATACAGTCATACTAATTCTAGAGAAAGTATATCAAAGAGTTTTATATCTCTATCTCTTAATTCAATCCGCAATCAGCAAATAGAAATTTGCGAGCCCGATTGAATATAAGATAAATAACTTGAACGGTACCAAAGACCAATGTTCAAAGATCAAACAATTTCAATCAACAACCAAAGGTTGGATTTCCCAATTGATTGATTCAACACACAACCTGTGATATTTCAATTATATAACAAATATAATGCGAAAAAGAAATAACACAGACACCAGAAGTTTTGTTAACGAGGAAACCGCAAATGCAGAAAACCCCCAGGACCTAGTCCAGTTTTGAACACCACACTGTATTAAGCCGCTACAAACACTAGCCTACTACCAATGAATTTCGGACTGGAATGTAGCTGAACCCTAATCAATCTCACACTGATTCAAGGTACAGTTGTGCTCCTTACGTCTCTGATCCCAGCAGGATACTATGCACTTGATTTCCTTAGCTGATCTCACCCACAACCAAGAGTTGATACGACCCAAAGTCGAAGACTTGATAAACAAATCTTTCTCACACAGAAAAGTCTATTGGAATAGATAAATCTGTCTCCCACAGAAATACCTACGAGTTTTGTTTCGTCTTTTGATAAATCAAGGTGGACAAGAACCAATTGATATACCGGACTTATATTCCCGAAGAACAGCCTAGAAATATCAATCACATCAAAATAATCTTAATTGATTAACGAAACAAGATAGTGTGGAATCACAAACGATGAGACGAAGATGTTTGTGACTACTTTTAATCTTGCCTATCGGAGAATCAATCTCGAGCAAATCTTAGAGAAGATAGTACTCAATACGATAGAACAGGGCAAGATCAGAACACGCAACTACAGAGAAATAGTTGGGTCTGGCTTCACAATCCCAATGAATCTTTAAGTCGTTAACCTACATAGTTTCGTGAAAAATCTAAGTTAAAAGGAGAATCGACTCTAGTCGCAACTAGTATCACACAGAAGGTGTGGGGATTAGGTTTCCCAGTTGCTAGAGTTCTCCTTTATATAGTTTTCAAATCAGGGTTTGCAATCTAAGTTACCTTGGTAATAAAGCATTCAATGTTCACCGTTAGATGAAATCCTGATTAGATTCAAGCTAATATCTTTCAACCGTTAGATCGAACTTAGCTTGTTATACACAAATGAAATGTACCCTCATTTAGGTTTATGTAACCGTACCTAAATGTGTACACCATGTTGGCTCAACAGTAGTTAACCGAGGTTAGCTATATGAACGCTCTCATATCAACCTTATTCATCTTAATCATAACTAGTTCGAAAGACTTAAATGAAACTAGTTTAAGCGTTGTTCAATTGCTATATTCTCATAGAAGTATACAAGAACACAATTGAAGCAAAATCGGTTTGATTCACTTGAATAAATTCATAAACATTATAGCCACGGTTTGCAAGGAATGCATTCCTTATTATATAAATGTATTTGTTCATAACAAAACCGATTTTAGAACTTTAACCATTCAAGTATGAAAACGGGTACACATACTTGAATAGCCGGACAAAGTTTGGTTTTCGCCAGTATGCGAACGGGTACGCATACCTCCAAACCCAATAGAAAATTCCGGTCACAAACCTACGCCAATATGCGTACGGGTACGCGCACTTAGGTTCCCGGACTTCTCAAACCAACAGGTACGCATACGGGTATGCATACTATGGTTCCCGGACTTGGATCACATATATGCAAGAGTGCACAACATGTTTATAATCCAATGTTGGTTAAGTGATCTAAACTCTTATTTCAATCATTGAAACTTTCTTAGAGGATGACAATAGACGTTTTCACACACTATTAGCATCAAAGCAATTTTCAAGCTATTGAAATAATCATAACGAAACATTCCAAGTCTACACCAAATGATTGTAGCACACAAACCATGTAAGATGTTACTCGGAAATTTCACATGATCATCTTTTGACTTTCGTCAAGAATATAAGATGAACTTGGTTCAAGTGAAAGCTTACCAATACATATTTCGAGAAATATGTAAGCGAGTTAAACTCAGCTCGAAATCTCTAATGTGTATAATCGAAAACCATATAGTAATACGACTTATGTCTCAATATAAGAGATAGAGTATAAATAGACTTTCCAAGTGATAGATGAGTTTTAGTCTCCACATACCTTTTGTTGATGAAGTTCCACAAGCTCGCCTTAGTAGTTCTTCGTCTTCATTTGATGAACGCCGTGAAGTCTAATGCTCAACTACACAATCTATCCTAGTCCGAGATATCATTATAAGTAGTCTAGAAATCAAGACTTATAGTTTTGATCATTAACATTGACAAATGCAGCTTGCTATTTCTTCAGCATAGCCATCAACTTTCCTACATTTCTCTTCTCACCATTTTACAGAATATAAATATGTCATCTGCAAAAAAAAATATGGGATGGCTAAACACCATTCCTATTCACGATTAGAATTATACTTCTTTGGTGAATATGTTTGTTCAACAACCTGCTTAATGCATCTTCAACAATCACAAAAAGTAATAGAGATAATGGGTCACCTTGTCTAAGGCCCCTTCCTACTTTAAAGTATCCAGCAGGTCCACCATTTACCAATACAGAGATTCTTGCAGATCGATTGAAGAAGAATATGTTACCAATGTATGTTCTTTTCGGAGAAACCAAATACTCTCATAACCTGAAACAATAAAATCTAGCTAAGAGAGTCATATGCTTGAGTTATGTCAATTTTAAGTCCAGAATTTCTTCCTCTTCTTTTGACTTCAAGCTCATTTATTAATTCAGAGGCTAGTACTATTTTCTCTTGAATTTCCCCCCTTTAATAAATGCTCCTTGTTGGGGGGAAACGATTTTGTCAATTATTCCTCCTAATCTTGATGCACATATTCTTGTTATAATCTTTAAACTAAAATTCATTAACCCAACAGGTCTAAACTGATTTGTCTTCTTAGAATTTTCAGTCTTTGGTAATGTTAGAGCATTGCTTGGTTGAACCCACCAAACGTTGGTATGTCAAGTTTGGTTGTCATATTTTAGTATTAAAACTCAATTAGAGTCGCTTGATTGAATATACTACAGTCAACTTCGTTTGGGTAGATTAGAAACTCGAGGAATGTTGAGACATACAAGTATTACCTTGAAGACCTGAAGATCGTGTAGACGTATCGACCACAATGAAGACATCATCCTTCCACTTGAGGTATAGTGATACTGACTTGACTTGTTTCCATTCCTATCGTTGCTTTCAAGTCGTTTAAGATTGAAAACATAATATGTGAGGTTATATTTAATACTCTAGTATTATACTTGGTCATTTTATTATGATCAAAGTGTCAAGGAAGAATATTTGATTACGAACTATAATGTTTATCTTTTGAACTTCATAAAATGTGATATCGGCATAATCTATATAACTCGTTACTAGATTTTGTATTGGATATAGGTGTGATTTCATCTTAGGAAACTATGTTTGATTATATATGTTTAAAGGAAGTACATATAAAAAACTTTTTTCGTATTAGAAAGGAAATCAATATGCGTTTTGGTTCGGTTTTCATTGAAGATCTATTGGACGACCAATTCGAACCTAGGTAAAAACTTTGGTAGAATCGATCTTGACTTATGTTGAGAATTATGGTCGAACCGATCTTTACCTAGTTTGGGATATGCAATATAACTGTTCTTAACTTATGTTGAGAGTCTTGGTAGAACCAATCATTACCTATATTGAGATACATGGTAGATCCGATCTTAACTATTGTTGAGAGTCTTGGTAGAACCGATCCTTACCTATATTGGGATACTTGGTAGAACCGATCCTAGCTTTTATTGGGAATCATGGTAGAACCGATACCTACCTATATTTGGAGACTTGGTATAACCGATCTTAACTATGTTAGGAGTCATGGTAGAACCGGTCTAAATAGCAAAACCGATTCTTCATATTCACATATTACTTTACGATTTTGTGTGAGTTTGGAATTAGGGTTTGCTACATAGGAAAGTTCTAGATGTCGACATAATTTGGACATGAATATAGTTCTTATCTTTTATTATACAAAGATATTCCTTGATACTCAAGGTGATCCCAATCCGAAATATTGAGAATCTTTGAATTAAGATTTTCGATTATATGTTTTTGATTTTCCAATTCAAAACTAGTCATAAAAACCCAAGGTGACCAAACTTGTGGTACAAAAACCCCATTCAAATGTTGGGATCCATTAAAACTCCATCTTATACAAAATTGATCCAAAAACCCCCAATTTTTTTAAAATTGATACAAAAACCCCAAATTTCAAAATTGGTTTCATCAAATTTTACGATGAAACCAAAATTGGTTTCATCAAATTCTTTGGGGTTTTTGTGTTAATTTTTTTTTGGGGGGTTTTGTGTTACTTTTGTTTTGATGGGTTTTTTGTGTGGATGGATAGTGACACCTTTGGGGTTATAACTCGCGGACTGTTTCCAATTAGATATTTTCTAATGAGAGATTTCTGAATTATAAGTTGGATATTATTTGGAAACAGGAAAATCGAAATTAGGTACTTATTGCATATCTTTAGAATACTTTCGGTTTTGGAATTTCCTTGTTTCCCAAACAACATTGGTCTATAAATAGTTGAGATTGCATTTCTTGCAAACTATCCTAAGAGCCAGGCAAACTTCATTTGTATTGTTTTTGGTGGAACCGTCTATCCGAAGAGGAAAGTACCCTAATTAGGCGGAAATCTCTTACGACCACTCGTTTAAAGAATTTTGTGGGATCAAGAAGCTCTACGAATACCGTTGGTGGAAAACTAGATAATTTCATTGTTATTTTAGTTTTCGATTATTGATTTGATTGAGTAACAGTTGTTGAAACTTTGATTGCACCTAGTTTGATTATTCTTGAGAGTCTTCTCTTCTTACTTAAGGGCCACTCAAACTATATCAAAGTATTGACGAGATCTTTAGAACTGTTTGTAGATCTAAAGATAACTTTTGATCATCCATTGTTAACAGACTCCGTTCTGTATGTGATCGATTATAAGTGGATTCAAGTTTGTGGTGTGCAAGTACATAAGAAGGCAATTGAAGATTTGAAGACAAGAAGATTTTTTTCTTATTGGTTTTCATATCTCGTGATTTGTGCACACACCTTGATCGGCTAGGATCCGACTTAGATCTGGTTTATCTTTGATACATTTGATCATATAGTTGTTTAGATCGGCAACTATCATTTGGGGGTATTCTTCAATATCCGAATCTGATAGTTGTGAATCCGAATCTAAGTTTCTAATTTGGATTGATCTTACCCGACAAAGGAGTTTACTTGTTTAAACGGAAGAGCCTTTGTCAAAAATCAACGAATCTTTTTCTAAAAGATTATTGGAGTAGTTACCAAACAGCTTTGTTCCTTTACTGTTTGGAAGACGATCAAAAGGTGTTGAGTGCTTAAGACTTTACATAGGTAAAGCAACTCAAGATAGTGATTTTCTGTCTTGGAATTCACGTGCATGACCAGACGTTTGTAGACACAGGGATACTAAGGGAAATAATTAACTATGTGTAGATTACTTGGTCTCAACTATACGAAGTTGTCTTTTTTCTTTGTATAACGTATTAATTATGAGAGTATTCAAAACTGGCCCAGGTCCCGGGGGTTTTCTGCATTTTTGGTTTCCTCGTTAACAAAATCTTGTTGTGTCATTTACTTTACTTCCACATTATAATTGTTTTATTATAATAAAGTAAATAACACTAGTACGTTAAATCCTAATCACTTGACATTGATCATAAAGTCAATCGGTTTTGTACCGTAACTATTGTCAAGTGAATACCTTTTTGTTATAGTGTCTCGACTTTGTACATAGACGATCATACTTGGTATCAGACTTATAGGTTGATACGAAAAAGCGTGGTGTATTTGGGCACCCTCATAATTTCAATTGGTATCAGAGCAGGCAAGCACGAAAAGATCTAACAATCTGTGTTTGGCGCGATCCAACATATAAGACATGAGTCAAAGTAAGATCAACGCAAAGAGAAGAAAAGGCCCAATTAACGCAACACAAGATTTTAGAAGTTTTGATTTTAAGAAATGTGTTAGATCATAGCTCGGTTGAACTCACCAAGCGTTGGTTGTCATATTTTCATATCATAACTCATCTAGAGTCGCTTGATTAAATACTAGAGTCAACTTTGTTTAGATTAGACTAGAAAGTCTAGGAATGTTGAGACATACAAGTATTACTTCGAAGACCTGAAGAATGTGAAGAAGTAACGAACTACAACGACGACATCATCCTTTCACTTAAGGTTAGTAATATTGACTTGAACTGTTTCATTCCTAACGTATCTTTTAAGTCTTGCTATATTGAAAACATAACTGCGAAGCTGTATATACTGTACATATTGTATATAATACTCTAGTGATGAGACATGATCATAATAGTATGATCATAGTATTAAAGAATTAGACTAAGAAGTATAACGCTTATCTTTTGAACTTCGTAGATATGACATCGACATAATCTTGTATATAGTTTTATGATTATGTGTATGGGTTATGGTGAAGATTTTATCCAAGGAAACAATGTTTTACATTTGTTTAAAGGAAGTACATTCATAAACTTATTTCGTGAATCGAAAGGGAAATCAATGGGTTTATTTTGATGACGAATATGTGTGAGTTGGTGGAAACGATCTTAACTTCGGGTATGTATCTTGGTATAACCGATCATAATACCTAGACTTATGATTTGGTATGACCGGTCCTGGTAATTGGTGTAACCGATCCTAAGTAATCACCATGAGATGGTATGATCGATCCTTGTAATTGGTGTGATCGATTCTGGTAATTGGTGTGACGGATCATAAGTGAATGTGTGACTGATCCTTGTAATTGGTGTAACCGATCCTGGTAACTGGTGTGACCGATCACAAGTAGATACGATGTTTCGGTAAAACCCATCCTAGTGATTGGTATAACCGATCCGAACCCATGTATGTGACTTGGTAGGACCGATCACAACTAACCATTGTGATTTAGTATGACCAATCACATAGTAGTCCTGGAATACTGGTAAACCAATTCTAAACTTGTTTGGAAGTGTGGTAGAACCGATTCCAAGAAGCAAGTCCATGTAAATATGAAATAAGGATTAGCAGTGAAAAGTTGTCAACATACTTTGAACACGAGCAGTAACTCTTATCATTTATTGTTCAAAGATATTCCTTGGTACTCAAGGTGATCCTGTGCCCAAATAAATTAAGAATATTTTAATTAAGGTTTTTGGTTTTATATGCTTTAATTACCAATAATTGATGCATGGATCTTGAGAATAAAAAAATAGTAATGTACATTTACTAATTGGAGATTTTCTACTGAGATATTTGGGAAATATTGGACCAGCATTTATTAGAATTAGGAAAACCGAATTTGGGCATTCATTGCATATCTTGAGAATATTTTAGGTTTTGGAAATCCCTTGGTGTCCAAACATCCTTGGTCTATAAATACTTAAATTTGTGTTTCTAGCAAACTATTCTAAGAGCCAGGAAAACTTCATTTTTTGTTGTTTCTGGTGGAGCCGTCTAATCGGAGAGGAAAGTATCCTAATTAGGTGAAATCTCTTACGACCGCTCGTTTAAAGACTTATGTGGGATCAAGAAGCTCTACGAGTACCGTTGGTGGGAAACTAGATAATTGCAATGTTATTAGTTTTCAATTTGATTTGATTGACTAACGGTTGTTGAAACTTTGATTGCACCTAGTTTGTTTATTATTGAGAATCTTCTCTTCTGATATAAGATTCTCTCAGACTAGATCAAAATATCGACGGGCTCTTTAGAACTGTTGTTAGATCTAAAGACATCTTGTGATGATCCATTGTTAATAGACTCCTTTGTGTGCGTGATTGATCACAAGAGATTCAAGTGGTGTTGTGCAGGTATTTGAAGGCAATAAAAGATTTGAAGACGAAGAAGAATTCTTATTAGTTTTCGTATCTTGTGGATTTAGTGCACAAACCTTGATCGGTTGGGATCCAATTAAGATCGATTTATCTTTGATAGATCTGATTGATTAGTTACGTGAGATCGACATTCTCTATATTTCTATTTGAGATCTATATTAATTGAGTGCAAATCTAGACTTGACTATTTTGGTAGAGGACTTATAGGTTGATAAATAAAAGATTATGGTGTATTTGGGTACCCTCGTCTTTTCAAAATACTTAGAAGAGACATCCTCATCGAGCTCTACCGGCCCAGTTGAAAATATTTCTGAATATTCTCAAGATGAAATTAAGTTAAGTCCTATCCTGATGATCAATGACCTTGATTCTGAAAAACCTTTCATAGGAGATGAAAAGTATGGTGATCATGTCTATATAAAAACTTCTGAGCTACAAGATTTAAGCGAGAGATTTATATCTTGTGCAATAGAACTTAATCTACACAAGAAAGAGAAGGTGACCTTCTAAGTTGCTTACATTCAAAGCAAGCCGAAAATGATCAACTTTCTCGATCAGGCTTCCACAAGAGCAAAGCTTCTTTCTCACAATAATATTTCTTCCTTGAAGATAAAATCTTTTGAAGAGATAGAAGATGCATATCTCTCGCCTTGAGGCTGATCTAGCTGGTGCTCTTGATAAAATCAAAATGTTGGAAGAAGAAATTTTGTACTTTAAAAATCCCAATGATATCTCAAACAGTTTTACCTCATGCTTGAAGCAGGTAGAAATCACCGTGATACACGAGGTTTGGGCGACAATAACAAAGAGATAAAGTTTTTCAAAGATAAAACTTCTTCCATACAAGAGGGTATCTCTAAAGACGAGTCTACTGAGTTTGTTGAAATCATCAGTCATGATCAGTCAAAGCCTTCAAGTGAGACACATGAATAAAGTACATCTTAAAGTGACCAAAAAGTTGAACCTCCAAAGATTTAGAAATATAAAGCTCAAAAAACGGGAAGTCCACAAAAAGGTAACACTAAAACTCATACTCCATATGTTACTAAAGATTGTTATTTTTGTGGAATTAAAGGTCATTTGCAAAGAGGATGCAAAATGCTCTATTTTTAATATCAAACGAATTAAGTAAAATTTCTCGAAGAAGGGTTTCAAATCATTTTTGCTCCATGTTTGAGCAAAAGGATTTTATAACCATAGATCATTCTTTACAAGGTCATCTTCTAGAAAGACCAATAAGGAGAATGATATTGTCAAAGAAGAAACAAGATCTAATGCACCAACCTAGAAAAAGGTGGTTTCTCAGGATATGAAACAATTTTCAAATCCTAAACCCATCTACAAATGGATTCCCAAATCGGTAAAAAAACCACAAAAGAGATATCCAATGTAAAATTTAAGAAAGACAATCATTTGTTGATCTTCGATAACCATGGTTACAAGCGTCTAGTCAATAGACTCAAAAGTGGCCTAGAGATATCTTGTGGTACAAAGTGTTAGAGCATATCTCAGTTGAACCCACCAAGCGTTGGTATGTCAAGTTTGGTTGTCATATTTTAGTGAATCAAAACTCATCTACGAGCCGCTTGATTATGTACTAGAGACAACTTCATATAGGTTAGACTAGAAAGTCTAGGAATATGAGACATACAAGTATTATTCGAAGACATGAAGAACGTGAAGAAGTAACGAGCTACAACGACGACATCATCCTTCCTCCCGAGTTTAGTAATATTGACTTGAACTGTTTCATTCCTAACGTATCTTTCAAGTCGTGCTATATTGAAAACATAACTGCGAAGCTGTGAATGAATATTTTACTCTAGTAGTGAGGCATGATCATATGATCATAGTATTAAGGAATTAGACTACGAAGTATAACGCTTATCTTTTGAACTTCGTAGATATAACATCGACATAATCTTATGAATGCTATTATGATTATGTGTATGGTTAAAGATGAAGATTTCATCCTAGGAAACAATGTTTTACATTTGTTTAAAGGAAGTACATTCATGAACTTGTTTTATGAATCGAAAGGGAAATCGCTAGGCTTATTGGTATTGTTATTCATTGCATATCTTTGGATTACCAATATGTGTGAGATGGTAGAACCTATCATAACTTGTTATGTATCTTGGTATAACTAATCACAATGCCTGACTTATGATTTTGTATGACTAGTTTTGATTAATTAGTGTAATCGATCCTAAGTAATCACCTGAGATGGTATGATCAATATTTGTAATTGGTGTGACCGATCCTAGTAATTGGTGTGACCGATCACAAAAGAGTTGTGTAGTTGATCCTTGTAATTGGTGTAACCGGTCCTAGTAATTGGTGTAACCGATCCTGGTAATTGGTGTAACCGATCCTAGTGACTGGTGTGACCGATCACAAGCAATACCATGAGTATATGGTAACCGGTCCTGGTAATTGACGTAACCGATCCTGGTAACTGATGTAACCGGTCCTGGTAACTTGTGTGACCGATCAAAAGTGTTCCATATTAAGGTATAACTGATCCTAGTGATTGGTAGAACCGAATGAACCCATGAATGTGATTTGATATTTGATCAATCACATAGTTGTCTTGGAATACAGATGAACCAATTCTAAACTTATTTGGAAGTGTGGTATAATCGATTCCAAGATTGTAAATATGAAAGAGGATTTACAAAAGATGTCAACATACTTTGAACACGAATAGTAACTCTTATCTTTTTTTATTCAAAGATATTCCTTAATTACTCAAGGAGATCCCAGTCCGAAATAAATTAAGAATCTTTTAATTAAGGTTGTTAGTTTTATATGGTTTAATTACCAGCAATTAAATGCATATCTCTAGAGAATAAAAGTTAGTAATGTGCACTTACTAATTGGAGATTTTTTATTGAGAGATTTCGGAAAATATTGGACAAAGCATTTCCTGGAATTATGAAAACCGATTGGGCATTTATTGCATATCTTGAGAATACTTTCGGTTTTGGAAATTCCTTGGTGTCCAAACATCCTTGGCCTATAAATACCTAAGTTTGCATTTCTAGCAAACTATCCTAAGAGCCAGGCAAACTTTTTCTTTTTGTTGTTTCTGGTGGAGCCGTCCGGAGAGGAAAGTACCCTAATTAGATTTATTCGATTGATTAGTTGCGTGAGATCGGTAACACCTAATAGTTCTCTTGAGATCTATTTTTATTGTTACAAATCCAATCTAATTACTTAGGTAATAGAGATTGGATTGATCTAACCAGGCAAAGGAGTTTATTAGTTTAAACGGAAGAGCATTTGCATATGACTTGATATATCAGTATCTCGAGAGAACCAAGAGAGCTGTTACAAAACAGATTTGTTGTTCCTTTACTGTTTGGAATACGATCCAAAGGAATTGTTCCAGTGCGTTGATAGACGCATTTATGTGTCTATTTTAATCTCTTTTATGTATAGTGTTAGTACCTATTTTTGTACTTATTTTGGTATTTTATCCCTTGTAGGTGTTTTTGGAAAAATGGGCTTTTGCGGCGAATTTGGCTCAAAAAGTGGTTTTTGCGCTCATGGGAGAAAATTACTAAGGGGCACCCAAATTACTAAGGGGTGACCACTTGCTATTCGCACTCCTTGTCTGGATAAGGGGAGGTCATCCCCTTCATTTTGAAAATGAAAAAAAGGAGGGAAAACTGTGTTCTACGCCTGCAGATTTGAGATTTAGCTTTTGAGCGATTTTGAAGGAGATTTAATCGCAGGAAACAATTGGGCTGAACGTGATTAAGCTAAACAGGCCTGGTATGGTGTTTTTATTCGACTAAATTGGGCTGGATAATCGGTACTCTCTAAAACAGGAAAAAAAAGTTTCTCGGGTAGTTTGTTTTGGTTATTTAGGGAAGGTACACAAGTGTTAAGGAGAAATAATCCTTTGGGATTCTATATGATCAATTTAGAGAGTTTGGAAAGGTATAAACAACTAGATTATGTCGACAGAGAAGAAAAAAAAAAGAAATTTCGTAACTTGGAGAAAAAGGAAAAAATTATTTTTGGGAAGATTTTGTCGAGTTTTAACCGACCTGTGAGGTATATATAAGCTATAGAGAGGCTAAGGAAGGGTTACGAACACTTTGGAGAAGTTTAGTAGAGCACAGAGAGCTGAAATCACGAGTTGAAATTTGTTTCTGCTGCGAAGAAGAAGAAGAACACGAAGAACATAAGACCTTCGGAGTCAGTTGCAGAGGCAGACTTATTTTCAGTGACAACGAGGTACGGTCGCATCTTCCTGCAGTCACCGAAGCCCTTCAGTAACAATTCCGACTTCTGTTTTAGACCTTCAGCAACTACAGAATCCGCTGCTTTAACACCTTTCTCCCTTTTAATCAACTTTTGAGCCATAAACATGTATTTTGAGATTATGATTAATATGAGGAGCTAAACCCCATTGCTGAGGCGATAGAGGAAGCTATTTTTCCAATAAAAAGTGGTATAATCTATTTTATTTATTTTATTTCAATTATTTTTATGATTATTTGCCTTGATTTATAATTGTTTGAATGATTTTTGTTAAGCAATTGTTATTTCTTTTGATAGAGCATGCTTAGCCATAGGTTCTTGATGCTTTATACTTTGGATTTACACTTGTTATTTTGAAAATCTACATGTTGCAATAGCTTAGAATCAAATTAAACGCAAAAATTGAATAAATATAAATACTAGATAAAATCACTTTGAACTTGGAAAAATAGTGGAATCTTAGCCTCAGTGTTCTTTTAATATTGATATCAACTTTGTCAGTGTTTGTTTAAAATATCAGTGATTTTTATATTTTAGTTTTAAAATTTAAGTCTAAAGTTATCCTTCACAAGTTCGAGAATCGAATCTTATTACAATTTTTACTAAAACTACAAAACACATCAGTTTTTGGCGTCGCCGACGCGGACTTGTTTTTAGGATTTTAGATTTTTTTTTTTTCTATTTTATGTTTTTTGGTATTTGTCTTTTGTCTACAGGTTTTGGAACGTAAAGAAAAATTGAGCCAAGGAGTTTGGTGATTTCGTAAAGACTTGGAGCTAAAGATTAAAGCGAAAAGAACGGAAAAGAAGACAATTTTATTTTTAGTTTATTTTTTTTTAGTTTTTTTTTTTTTTTTTTAGGGTTTGTTTATTTTAGAAAAATAAAATTTGAATTAGGGTTTCTTAATTATTTTGTAATTTTTTTTTTATTTTTTTTTTGGACTTTTGGACTTTTGGACTCTGGACATTATTTATTTTTTATATACCCTACGGAAGGGTATCCTTAAATATAAAACTGTTTGCAAAGAAGGAGGACAATTACGATATTGTCTCTGCACCTTGGGTTCGTACACTGACATAGGAGTCAGTGGCCCAAGTCGACTACAACCGATTCATCCCCCGTCTGGAACGGGAGGTAAGATTCTGAACACTCGTGAATCCCCTGTCAGCGAGTTACTGTATTCCTTAAGGTGCATATCTGTTGAGGATCTGAATACGGACAGTTATTTTTCTAGTAAAGGGCAAGACCTGGCCATACAAGATAAGGGTTCGGATTTCATCACCGTTCTCTTCTTGCCCGCCTTAGGAAAACGATACCGAACGCGAACCCAAGCTTAAAACATTGACTAGAACGAGACCGATAGGGTAACGAGCTTGTAGGAAAGTCGTTCAAAAGGATCGTATTGGGTATCTTGTTAGCCTAACTCAAAGTTCAGGAAGATTACTGTAAGTCGATTAGAGCCGTCTTGTAACCCAGGGAAGCGTTGCCAAAGAGGTAGGGGTATCAAAGCTTCTCTGAGCTTCTCCTACTTCTCTTCGACTTACTTTATTCGGATAGTCCTATGAGGTTTGCTAAAATTGTACCCAGTTGCCTCTTGGAAGAATAGAAGCTGGTCTAGAAACAATCTAAGTGGAGCCATCATGCTTTTTGTTTCCTAGAAATCAATATGGTTTATTTGGTTGAGTCGTCCTTGATTTGTGATTGCTTATCCTTCCAATTTAGGAAATTCTTGTGTATGCCTGAACGTAAAAGAGACGCCCTAGGTAGATTTGTAAAAGAAAAACCTAGCAGTTTCAAGCGTATCGATTACCTTAATCTAGAAGGTCCAATTTTCGGAGAGTCCTATTTTTAACATTCTCCTGAAGAGAGAATCCCTAATACTCCGATAGTACTCGAAATGGCTACTTTGAAAGCTTTGTTAAATCCGACTAGGACCACTCGTCCCTCGTGTATTAAGCTAGCTGACACAGAAGCCAATTATGAGCTTAAACCTGGGACCATACAGATGCTCCCAATCTTTTTAGGGAAAGAAAATGAAAACCCTTATTTCCATATTAGGGATTTTGAAGAAATTTGCAGTACCCTAAGAATTAGAGGCTTAGATGATGATGCTTTGAAACTTAGGTTATTTCCCTTTTCCCTTAAAGATAAAGCCAAATCGTGGCTGTATAGTTTGACTTCTGAGTCAATCGAAACATATGAACAACTTACATCTGCCTTTTTCAATAAGTTTTTCCCTAGGCATAAAACATCGTCTATTAGGACGCAAATCTGCACATTCTCACAACAAGAGGGAGAATCTTTGTATATGTATTTGGAAAGGTTCAATGATTTGTTAACACAATGTCCTCACCATGGTTTAGAAAAGGTTAGGCTAGTTCAGATCCTTTATGAGGGTTTAGATTATTCCACAATATCTACGGTTGAAGCTTTGTGTACAGGTGGGTTTAAGAACCAAACCGTTGATGCGGCAATGGCATTTTTGAATGAAGCTGCCGAAAAGACCCAACAATGGGAAAATAGTAGGGAACCCCGGAAAACAATTCTTCTAAGCAGAGGAAACGTTAATAAGGTAGAAGGAGGCTCTGAATCAGATGCCAAGATTGCAGCGATAGCTAAAAGGTTAGAAGTTCTAGAAATGGGTCACACTAGTGGTAGATCGGAGCCTTTTTGGGAAGGCCATAATAATGAAGAGCAAGCCAATGCTCTTTATAATAACACTAGACTCGAGAATTGTCAGAAATTCCACCCATATTCAGAAACCTATAATCCTTGGTGGAGAAACCATCCGAACTTTGCTTGGTCTAAGGGCCAGAATCAAGGTCAGTTTAGTAACTCTAATGCTCCCCCAGGTTTTAGTTATGCTAAGAATCCTTTGGGACAAGATCAATTTCAGAATCAGTCGGATAAGAAAATCCTAAGCCTAGAGGAGTCTCTCGTGTTGTTAACTCAGCAAACCGCAAAATTTCAGCAATCAGTAGAACAAAGTCTACAAGCTAGTAACAAGATAGGACAAGAAAATAGTCAGGATATTTCCGAGTTAAAAACCCAGGTAGGTCTGATAAATGAGTCTTTGAGAGAAAAAGGTGGGTTTCCTAGTCAAACACAACCCAACCCTAGAGGAGTTCATGAAGTAGGTACAAAACCATTGAATCAATTGAATGCTATTAGAACCCTTAGGAGTGGTAGAATTGTAGACAATGAGGTAACCATGCCCGATAGTGAACATACTGTAGTTCACCCCTCAGGATCTCACCCCTCAGGACCACCCATAGCTGAGGAGACCGATAAAGTTTCTGATGATGTCAATTCAGTCCCTGGGAGGTCTGATTCTGTGCTTAGAGCCCCATTTCCCCAGCTATTAGTACCAACAAAGAAGGAATCGAACTTTAATGACATATTGGAGGTTTTTAAGCAAGTTACCATAAACCTTCCTTTATTAGATGCAATTAGGCAAATTCCTGCTTATGCCAAGTTCCTTAAGGATATGTGTACGCGAAAGCGAAAACTTAGCGTCCATAAGAAAGCCTTTTTAGCTAGCCATGTAAGTTCAATCATTCAGAACACCACAACTCCAAAGTACAAAGACCCAGGTTCCCCTACCATTGCTTGTACAATAGGTAAATTCCGGGTAGAAAAAACTTTACTTGACTTATGAGCCAGTGTGAACTTACTGCCGTACCATGTGTATTTACAGCTAGGACTTGGTGAAATGAAACCTACTCAGATGACACTGCAGTTAGCTGATAGGTCCGTTAAAATTCCTTGAGGTGTTATCGAGGATGTTCTCATTGAGGTCGACAAGTTTATTTATCCAGTGGATTTTGTTGTGCTAGATACC
Organism: Papaver atlanticum; assembly: GCA_023531105.1. NCBI lineage: Eukaryota > Viridiplantae > Streptophyta > Magnoliopsida > Ranunculales > Papaveraceae > Papaver > Papaver atlanticum. Next base: position 2,386,496 of record JAJJMB010002559.1, on the reverse strand, counting down.
CAACCTGTCCCTGACCTAGAGAACCAGATACCTGTGATTTTAGGTCGCCCATTTTTAGCTACGTCTAATGCGATCATTAACTGTCGAAATGGTATGATGAATTTGTCTTTTGGTAATATGACTATGGAGATGAACATTTTTAATGTCAGTAAGCTACCTTATGAGCTAGATGACACATGTGTTGAAGAGGTGAACATGATAGAAGCCTTAATTCAGGAGTCATTACCAAACATTTTGTCTGAGGACCCATTAGAAAGTTGTCATAGGACCCATTACCAAACATTTTATCGAGATTGCACTCCTGTACATATAGTCAGATTGCTTCAAACACAGACTTATTAGGTCTTAAACGTGTTTGTCTTCTCTGATAACAATTGAAAATACTAGGGGTACAAAAATACACCACCAACTTTTTTTAGGCAACTTGTATGGACAAAACCTAAATACAATTCCGAGATTTCAACTTAATGAATCTCAATCAAGGAATAATATTTAGAGTTATATCTCTTTCTCTGACAATCAGAAAGTTTACAGAGGAAAGTCCGTGAACCTGATTTACGTGTGAGAGTACTTGGGCAATTCTAAATATCAATTTCAAAGTATCAATCAAGTCGTATCCAACAAACAAGGATGGATGTATCTACTTTGATTAATTAACGTAAAACCTGTAATATTTCAATTATAAAGATAAACAATATAATGCGGAAAAAAAAATAACACAGACACCAGAAATTTTATTAACGAGGAAACCGCAAGTGTAGAAAAACCTCGGGACCTAGTCAAGATTTGAAAACCAAACTGTATTAAGGCGCTATAGACACCAGCATACTACAAATTAACTTTGGACTAGAATATAATTGAGACCGAATTAAACCCTCACAGCAATTCAGTTACAGTCGCGCTCCTTACGCCTCTTGAATCCCAGCAGGACTCTGCGCAAATGATTCCCTTAGCTGACGTCCTTTACAGCTTAAGAGTTGCTTCAACTCAATTGAAGAATTTAAACCAATCTTCCTCCCACAGAGTCTGAGATGAAGAGAACTTTAAATATTTTTATCTATCTTGTTCAAGTGAGCAGCTCAACAATCGAACAAGATCAGGATACTCGAGCTATAAAGATAAAAGATCGATGGACCTGGCTTCATGAATCCCTATGAAGTCATTTTAATTGCTAAACCCTAGAAGGGTTTTAGGAAGAGGACGACTCTAGTTTACAACTAGGAAACACAAGAAGTAGTGTCGGGATTCAAAGATCCCAGTTGTTTGAGGTTCCCCTTTTATAGACTTTCAAAGAATAGGTTGCTTTAGGTTAAGCTAAAATAGCTTTGGAAACAAGCAAACAATTTCCACCATTAGATGATCTTTGAAATGTGATTGACATATCAAAATATACACTCTGGTTAGGATGAACCGTAACCGAACGGTGTTGTAGTAGGGTAAAAACTGATTATGCTGAAAATAGTAAATTGGGTATGTCGATGATAAACGAATTTAAACCCTAAACAAATGTACTGCACATGAGAACTTTAGATTCGAGAGATCAATCTGTACAATTATGGCCTAAACCAAGAAATGGCCGTTCCAATCTTGCTTCGGTCACAAAATGAAGGAGAAGGGTTGGTCTTAGGGAGGGAACCATAGAAGATGTTGAGATCAAAGTAATAGACTCTGTGAGAGGTAAAGGTGTATAAACGTGTATCAGAAAGTAGAGCCTGCTTGAAGGTTGTAAGTAGTGTGTTCTCTATGTGTTTTGGATACTTGAGTGTTGACGATGATGATATACCCCCTTAGAAATAGATTAGAAAACCTATTTATGTGTAACCATGCATGTACCCCTGATCTCATAGGAAGTGGAAGTTATTAAGGAGTGAGAAGGTGGAGATCGTGTGAAAGTGATGAAACTGTGTCCCTATCGTGGAGGAAGACTGGACGGTTGCATACACCCTACTCCTTCACTAGTTAACTGTCCGCCTTTCCTTACACTTCTCATAATGGGTGCATTGCACACCGCATTACCGTAGACCGCCAGACCAATACCCTGATGAACATCCCCGCATTTGTGACATGTTTGATGTCTCGAATATTTTGGTAGAAAATAACACTTAGTCGTGACTTGCAAAGCTAGGTCAGTTGAATGACTAAGACGCACCTGTAAGGTGAAGTTGACATGTTATGAGAGCAAATCGAGTCACGACTAGTGACGTGAAGTGTGGTAGTTGCTGAGTGGGCCCACCATCATGACATGTGAGAGGTGGTCATGAAAAGTAGAGGAATGAATATGTGATTATTCTAGTAACTAACATGTGTTTTTAGACTGGTGTGTAAGACCTACATATAGAGAAATATTTAGACCAATCATGCGCAAGCTAGGCAGCAGGTGGTCGTAAGTGACCAGTCGAGCACTGGTTTTCATGATATCAACGAGAGGTGATGGGTGTTAATGAAAGAGTGAAAAAAATATATATGAGTATGGAAGTAGTCATGCATATGTAGCAATACATATGGTCTCATAATCACATTAACCCACCTTTTGAATGAAAGAGTGAAGGGAAGTTTATGTTAATATATGAAGTTCGTGAAATTTCATAGTCAGAAAATTCAGATGTGAGACCCTTCACTAAAACTGTTGTAGAATTCTCATACGAACTCGGATTTTGATGATCCACCCCTCCATTCTTATCAGAAAAGAATTTCATATCTTCCTCCTCGGGAATATTTAGGTTTTGAGCTCGTTTAGAAGGTGAAAAAAGCTCGACAGTAAAAACTCATGAAGAATTCAAGAGGAATTCTGTCAGTTTTCAGCCATGACCTAGCTCGCCTTTTAAACTGTATCTTTTAGCTCGTTAATCCAATTGATGTGGTTTTTTAGTATGTTATACTATACATCCATACGAAAATTTTGGAATATATATCATACTCGAATTATTTACCAATTTCTCCCAGATGTTCTTCCAATTTGTGGTGACCTTTTGGATATCGTTCAACCAAGTTGAAGAGATATGATTGGTCGGTGTGAAACCAAGTTGTCAGGTCAGCTTCGAGTGTTCTGATTTGTCAGAATGGAAGAGGGGTAACATGTGAGCACCATGAGACATGCTTGTTCAGTCATGAGAGGAGCTAGACTAGTTAGATTGGCCGAAATGAAGCAGGTAGACTATAAGCGATCTGATTGGCCGGAGTGGAGCAGGTAGGCTATTAGCAATAAGATTGGACGGAATAGTAAAAGGTTCGCAGGTAGCTATCATAGAGCTTTCTCGACCAGCCTACTTTAGCTAATAATTTAAAGTAGAGCTTGCAGCGTAGAAGCGACGTGATTCCCCAATAAAAAAGAGGACCTTGCAACGTAGAAGCGATGTGATTGGATAGAAAAAAGGGGTTTGCAGCGTAGAAGCGATGTGATTGGCCGATAGGAAAGAGGGACGACGGACAACAATATGGAGCAAGGCCGGTCGGTTAGAGGAGGCACAAGTTAGGGGAAATTTTCCGACCTAGTGGCGCGACTATGCCTTCTTTGCTACTGTCCATATTACTCACGGTTTCCATTTTCTTCATATTTTCCCACTTTTGGTAGGATTTACTCCTACTAGCTCCATGATAGGGTTTCCTAGCTTGCCTAGGTTTAGTCTCGACCAATAGGGATTGAGATATCATGCAGGCTCCGTTTTAGGGAAAAAACCTAATTTTTTGTAAATCGACAAAATTAGGTCAAAAATTGAATTTTTTGAATTGACACAAAATTAATCAATTTTTGGTGAATTTTGCACAATTGATACGAAATCACTAATTTTTTATCTTGTTAAGCAGCGCAGCTTTGGTCTCACTGGCGCAGCTTGCGCGCCTATGATTGAGTACCTTCATGCACATCTTAATTACGACACTTCAGGAAATTAATGCTACTCAGCTGAGGGAAAACATTAATTGTCATATCGCATCAGTATTAAGAGTTCAGCTGGGAACACAACATAGGATAGATACTTAGCAGGCTCCGGCATTAGGGAATAATGCAGCTAGGAGCTTAAATAGTCATTAGGCTATATACTAGTGAACAATTCATCTAGGAGTTTGAGTTTCGATACAATATGAAGAGAGGTATAGGCACTCATCAGATTTGATATATTCTTTAAATTCCTTGCGGAATATAGACATATCAAGGTTTACTACTTATGATGCCAGGTCAGGTAGAGACTTTTTCAGTTTTCGCCTTAAACTAAAAACCACAATCAATATTAAGTTCATTGCTTAGCACGTAACAATGACATTGTTGCGGGGTAAGCAATAGATGGTAACAAACGAAAATAAAATTAATAGGACGAAGTATATAGATATTACCGAAGAGAGCAGTCGGCTTGGGCCTTCCTTAGCAGCGCTGGTGAGGCAGCTATCAATCCGCAAGAGGGGAGGCGTCAGCAAGCATATCATGAGACTTTGATGTTGGTTAGGAAATATTGAATCGTGTGCATATGTAAAAGGGAAGCCCTTTTTACCTTCTTGGAGTAGGAAACCAGTTTGGCGTAGAGATGCACTTGTCTTCCTTTATTTATTTAGCATTCTTCTTCCAAATCATGTACTAAAGTATGGAGGCTGCTATTTCCTGACGAAATGTGTAGCTGAGATATCGTCTATGGTAGCCAAGATGTGTATTGCGGCCATTGATAAAAGGACGTTTGTAGACTAGGAATACTACTTGGAGGTATCCAAGAACCTCGAGTTCGATGTAGTCTGGCTTTATCATGAGGCAAGGAGTTGCATGCAGTATCAGATAGTTGTGGATAGGAGATATGACACCAACGACTATGAAATGATGATCTTGAGTTATAGCTTGTTGAAGCAAGGTTGAAGATAAGTGGATCTGGAAAGGCTGGCACTGGACCTTGATAGTTTTCTTGATGTAATTTGTAGCAGCATGTGAGACTGGTGTATAGCAGTAAAGATGAATAAAATTGATCGATGGGGTTAGTAGCAGGGACAACAGTAGCTGGGAGCGGAAACGATGCCATCAGCGGTAAAGAGTTGAAAGTTTAGGCTAGCAGTAGTAAGACGCGGCAGTAGTTCCTACTCTCGACGCGAGTAGTCAGCGACAAAGATAGGGAGGGGGAAGTAGTGATAGTACGACACCAGTCTTGACTGTATCCAACTTTAATTATTATCTCAGTCCCCAGAAGACGGTGATGCTCGTCTGGGCAGAACTTGATAGATTCTTGTAAGCTTTACTTCCTTGAATTACTCTGCAGTAATAATATTTGTTGTTGATGCATTAGCTTGACCTTTCGGACATTGGTTCCCTGCTTTATTGAACAGGCAATATGTAAGTAATCGGACTCTTCATAACGTGCTTGTGTTGAACAATGGTGACACTGTACTTGTACATGATGTTAACAGATTATGTTGATTAAGAACCAAAATGTAGTACTTGTCAGTGATTAAAGACATCACCAATATATCGATCGCACTGGAAAATTGAGATGACACAGGTAGTTGTAGATTCCGTGTATAGACTAAGATACTTAATTAGTTTCTGAACATTTGCCGGAAAACTCAGTAACTCAGTGGCGATGTATTTTTCAATTTCGGAACAGTCTGTATTGCGGTTGTTGAACATGAAGGAGACATGAGGGAGATGAATTCGACTCTATGTAAGTGCATATGGCTAGTGGTGAACTGTTGGCTCATTTTTTGGTATATATGTATATTAAGTGGGAAGAAAACTTCAAAGCGGAATGTAGCATAAATTCCAGCATGGAAGCTCTATGAAACAATTCTTTGAACTCCAGAGTGACAGTAGAGGATACAACATTTATCCATTGAAGGAATTAGAAGATATATGCAGTCCCCTTCCCATGAGTATCTTTTGACACTGAGTATCTTTCTCCACCATGGGAAGAATAAAGAAATTTCGGATGTCGCATCGTACTTCCTGTTAGTAGTAGTTGTTGCTAGTAGATGATTAAGGATATAAGCACCAAGAATATGACGTGTAGTATTGCAAGAGTTTGTTGTTTATGAAGAATTGATCACAAGATGGGAATACCATCTGAACATGTGTGAAGGCTTCGAGTGTTCCATGTCTCCTGGTTCCATCAAAGAATCGCTACTACCATGGATTTGAAAATTGCAACATGTTTGGTTCCTTCTAGTGGTGTCATCAGGCAAAGCGAAGCAGAGATTGAGAAGATGATTCAGGAACTAGAGTTGAAGGAAGGTGTTCTTCAAGAGATGGGAGAGTGTTCTCTGAGAAGGATGAGATTCTACTAGATGATTTCTCTTGAATGCCTGTATTCTCTACTTAGAACATTTTCTCGTTATGTGTTTTAAAACATGTTCTTTTGTGGTTTGTGATGAGTGCCAAATATTGCGAATTTCTACATCTTATTATTGGCATTTATCTCATCTTTTGTGCTTTAAATCCCCATATTATCCCAAATTCTGTGTTTTCATTGTTTTCAAGAATAAATATTTTTACTAATTTTTGTGTTTTTAGGTAGTAAATAAAGCTTGGATGAATCGATAATCCAAAATTGCAGAGAATTTGGTGACCAGAGTCGAGAAGAAAAGTGTTCCTATAAAAGGCAGAAGAAACATTGCGCAAAGAGCAGTTGCATTCCACTTGCACGCGCTCCGCAAGCCGCTTGCAAGAGCTACAGTAGGCTTGGTAGAGAACCCAAACCCGTTTCCATACTCGAGCCATCATATTTGATGTAGCTGTAGAACATCCGACAGCTCCTCCTCCCTGTACATCAACATTTGATACAACTGCGCAACACTGAGTGCTATTCGATCTCCAAACATCAAATTAGCTGTGCTGCTCAACACCGAAGATACGTCCTCTTTTCTTCCCCATCGAGCAGAAACCAAACCAAACCCATCTTCATTTCCTCTCTTGTTCAACAGTACCAGCGCCATCAATTCCTTCTTCTCCATCGTCCCAACCTCTGAGCACATCCTCCACCATCATAATCACCTTCATTAACTTATAATCTCTATCTCTCTCAACCTTATTTTCTCCCTTATCAAAAACAGTAACCCTAGAAGCTAGGTTTGAGAGAGATAAAATTAGGGTTATCCTCACCAACAACTGGAAGAGTAAGTTTGCAGAGATGAATTGAAGAGGGAAAACGCGTTTTGGTGAGTGGGTTTTCATTTAATTATCGAATTGATGGAGAATTGAGTGTAATTGTGTATAAATAGAGAGGTGGTTGTGATGTAAAACTCATACCCGGATTAGCCGGTGCACCAAACAGTAGTATAGATTTATTTTCTATTTTCTTCATTATATTCGAATTACTTTTGCTAGGGTTTAGATGAAACCATTAATCTACTGCTAAGTTTGATTCATGTTTCTGATATTGTTCTTGTTGTGCTTTACTTGTTTAGGATAAATATAATCTGAGCTCTTCATCATTTTACTTTCACAGTGTATGTCATGCATCCATTGTAGTTAGAATACTTCTGTGATGAATGTGCTGCAATTCATGCTTCCCCGACTGTTATTGATCCCTTGATTAATTGTGCCTTAATCAGACAGTTAGTGCTTTGGAAAGATACCCTAATTACGATTAGAATATCTGTCTTAGGGAAGGTTTAATTATCTAAGTTATGAAATTAGTATGTGATTAGTTGTAATGTAAGAAGACATCTAATATTAGGGATTAGTTAGTGACCTTAGTTGACATTAAACCCTCCATTCGAGACCTCCCGGATAAACGACAGACTTGCATCTCGACCGGTGTCCATTAGGACAAGAACATTATTGAGACTGAATTGACTTAGTGTAGGTTAATAGATGGATTCGACTGCCCTAGTATCCATTTATATGCTTGTTTAAAATTTTATTTGCTTTCTTAGTTAATCTCTGCAAACATCTAGTCGTATCGGCAAACAAAACCCCTTTTGTTACTGCTTGTTTAGAATCAGTTGTAGTAAGACTTTGGCTTCAACTTACACCCACCTTATCCCTGAGGATCGACTCGTACTTACCCTGTTTATAGACTCGACGTTGTATACTTGCAGTTAGTACAATTGTAGGTACTGTTTAAAGACCTACCAAGTTTTTGGCGCCGTTGCCAGGGACTCGGTAGCGGTGTAATTGTTTCTTTGGTTCTACTCTATTAGTTTCAGTCACTGTTTGTACATATGTGTTAGATTATTGTGTTAGATTAGTGTTAGTTGTATTTTTAATTTTTAGTCACATGCATCACACATTTTGCATCTTGTCATTGCACTTTGAACCACTTCCTGCCATATCTCTTCAGTGTAACTTAGCTATGTAATCCATCTGTCCATCCTGCATCTCTTGCTGTAGATTTTAGTTTGCTGTGACCCTGTAGTTCTTCATATCGTTTTAATTCCTGAGTAGTAGAAGGTGTTGTATAACTGTTGTTCTTTTTACTACCTCCGCATATGATTTAGGTTAGAGAGTCTATAGCTGTTTTTCACATAATTTGTTTGTAATTATAGTCTGCATCTTAGTATTAATATTAGCTGTAACTCCTAGTCCTAGTTTCAGTAATTCAATTTTCAGTCTGTAGCCTGCTATTGAAGTTGTAGCATAGTTCTGTAGCATATTAGCTGTAGTAGTAGCTGTAGTTTTTCTTTTAACTTCAGCCATTCTGTTTACCTGCATTCTCATACCAGCATCATTGTCTTAGGAAAATAAGCTTAGTCTTGTATTCTGTTTAGCTTAGTAAATCTTCTGTTGTGTTTCTCAGTTTAATAGTTCACTATCATCTGTAACTTTGTTGCTGCGTCATAGCTTAGTTAATCCATTTGCACATATATCTTGCATCATCTTAGACTTTCTGTCTTTTAATTCTGTAGCTCGTTAGCTGCTGTAAGTTGAAACTATTTACCTTGTTTGTTGTTGTACTCTTTTCGTGTCATGTCTGTTAATAATAGCACATAAGTAGTCATTTTTCATCTTATTTTTCATAAGTTTTAACTGTAACTATAAGATTTAGATATTCCATTGTAGTTCTATCAGCATCTTTTAATTTTCTTTCAAGTTAGTTTACCTGCATCCCATATCATTTCATTCTTTAAAATAAAAATAAAAATATGTTGGTGTCTGAGTCAGTTGCATCTTCAGCTAGAGGCATTCTGTGGGTTAATTGTATTTCTGTTAGGTTCCTTTGTTTCAAAGTTTAAAGCATTTTACCATCTGTATATATCATCAGTAAATTTATCCATATAAGGTTATGATGTTTAGCTTTTCCCTCTCACTCTATTAATACATGTTGTTTCTTGTCACCTGCACTTAAACTTGAATCTACAAAAGCCTAAGCTGTCCATATCTCAGCTGCATTGTGACATCCACCTTAAAGATTGCTGAACCTTTGGTTGTGCTAGCCAATTCTGCAGAGATGACTTGTTCCCATTTCAGATGCATCGTACCTGATGTTACACTGTTCTCGAATATAATCTGTGGCATCTCTTTTCTATCATTGCATTCTGTGTCATCTTCACCCTGTTCCATTGTGACTGCCCTGTCACGAGTAACTTAGTCTGTCCTGGATAGCAATTCAGAGGGATAATTAAAAAAGCATTGTCATTATAAATTCTTCCCAGTTGTTTATAGTCAGTATTGATATCCCCTGTCTTTGTCTTGCCTGCACAATTCTGTGTTCTGACAACTTCTTCCGAGTCACCAGGTACCTTTGAAACTGAAGCAACAAACCAAAAAGGAAAGGAAGAAAAGGAGCAGCACAATCTTTGGTTGTGCCTAAACCCGTTTTTATATCGGCGGTATTGTCCTCTAAACCTAATGTTCTTTCTTAAAGGATATACCCTGTTTGTCTGAGAAACTAGTTGCTTGATCACCCAACCCCTACAATATCTGGAATTTGTGCATGATTCTGTGACACTTGAGTAAAATCTTCGCTAGCTGAAATTCTGTTTCACTGCTCTAATTTTTGTCTGTTTGAATCACTGAATCTCAGAGTCTGTTATACTAGGTACTATCTAGATCTGCAACATGTTGTGTATATGATTTCAAAAACTAGCTCTTGATTACCATAAGCATGATCCTGTGATATTTTAGTTACATGTTATCTGAGATTATTGTTTCGCTGTGCTAAGCTTGTATGGTTGTGAATCTCTGAATCTGTTTGTCTTCCCTTTAAGCTTCATCTGTGGCCTGACTTGGGCAGTTGTTACTAATTTTGGGTGTTATAACATGGTATATGGCATGTCCCCTAGGCTATGATAGTAGTTTAGCAACTGAGTTGATTGCTTGCATAGGATTTATTTAGACTGTCTACGTGAAATCCCATTCCCAGTTGTTGACACACCTGTCCAAGTTGAAGCAATGGGTGATTGTATGAATAGGCCCCGTACTCTCCATGAACACATGTACCCCATAAGAACAAGTCTGTCATCATGTATTGTCTTACCCAAGACCGATAAACCATTTGAATTGAATGCAAGCATGATTCAAATACTTCTTATATTTCGAGGGTTCGATTCTGAGAACCCCTATCATCATGTAAGAGAGTTTGAGCAAATTTGTCGGACTATGCAATCTGACCATATGTCCGAAGACTCTCTGAAATTACGTCTGTTTGCATTTTCTTTAAAATAAAGAGCCAAATCATGGTTTTACGGTTTGAGACCATAGTCAATCACCACTTGAGACCAACTTACAAATCAATTTTTCATTAAAAAAAATTCCACATCATAGGACCATTGCTATTCGTCAAATTATTAATTGTTTTGTCCAGTTAGATGGGGAGACTCTTTTTCATTATTTTGAACGATTTAATGATTTGTTGATTGAGTGTCCACACCATGGCTTTAAGAAGTGGAGACTGGTCATTATCCTCTATGAGGGATTAAACTTTAAGTCTCAATCCATGGTTGAATCTATGTGTAATGGTGAATTTATTGATAAAACTGTGGATGATGCATGGTCATTTTTAGCTGAGATTTCAGAGAAAACCCATCAATGGGAATCCATTAGGGAAACTAAGACAATATCATATGCTAGGAGTGATCTTCATGAGAGGGAGTCTGATTTTTACTCTGATGTAAACATGACATGTATGGCTAGGAGAGTCGAAAACCTAAAAATTGGCACAAATGAAAATGCTTTTGCCCCTAACTCATGTACCCCAACTGAAATGCATGCTTGTACCTTGTGTAATAGCTTAGGCCATCCTGTTGAGAACTGCCCTGTTTTGCATGACTTTAGGCAGTCTAGAACACATCATGCTCTCTGTCACACGCAGGGGAATCTTCCCTACCAACAGACTTGTGATCCCGTGCGGATAGCTGACCCAATTTTTTATTGGACCAATGATCTTGCTTTACAAATTACAATGAACCAAGTTATCAATGCCCCAAAAGATAAGGAAAAGACTGGTGAGCATGTTAATTATGAGCATGAAATGTTTGTTTCTCCTAAGGAACTCAATTCTGAAAATAGTGTTTCTGACCCCATTGTTGAAAATGTTAATGCACATTCAGCTATTTTAGAGGCAGATGTACAGGGTAAGATTTTCATGCATTTTTGATGATGATGATATGGTGTTAAAAGAGGTTGTAAATTATGTATGTAGAATTGCATATTTTTGCGAATCTGAAACATTGGAACACATTGAAGAAACCTCCATTAATAATTCATTTGACCCTCATTCATCTCAGTCTTTATATGCGCATGAAATCGATACTGATTTGGGGATTGTGCAATTGTCCTGTGAAAAAGAGCATGACACACAACTTGTGTCTGAACTAGGAAATGTTGAATTTTCTGTTGACACTAATGTTCTTATGCATGAAAATATATTTGATGTGTCTGATTCCCTGCCTAGGTCACAGTATGATGTCTCTTTTGATTCGCATATGCATGAGACTAAAGTTTTGAATGATGCTGATGATACTGAATTGGGGTTTGCTGATTTGTTCAATGACTGTGAGAATGATAGAGCACTATTTGTTTCTTACTTAGGAAAAACTAGACTGCATACTGATATTTTTGAGCCTAAAAATGAATGTAACTTAAATGCATCTGATTCCCTACTTAGAACACAATATGTTGCTCCCTCTGATTTTCTCATGAATGACACAAAGGCTTTGGATGATGATGATTATGAACTGGGGCTTGATGATTTGTTCTATGAAAATGAACATGATATACCTGTTTCTGGCTTTAGGAGAGTGTGTAATGGTACTAATGATTATATACATGAAAACAACTTAGATGTACCTACTTCCCTTCCCATGTCACAAACTGATAATCTTGCACCCAACCTAGATTCGGTTTGTAACAAAATTGTAAAACTAACTTTTCTAAGAGGACCTAATCTAGGATTGGAACTGTGTGCCTCCCAAGTTCTCTTGGACTATTTTGCATCCAAGTATAATACCCTTAAGGAGCCACAGTTGAAATGCATATATCTGCCTGTTCCTAACAAAACTCATTTTGAATTAGACCTTGTGCATGATGCACCCCTGAAATTGTTAGATTTTGTGCTCAAAAGCATATCTATTGAAAAATTCAGGTTTGGGGGTGGCTCATTTGGTTTCATAGCCTCACTTAACTTCTTGTCCTGTTATAAATGTGTGAGACTGTCACTATTTATTGTTTCCGTCTTTTGGGTTGATCCTCAACTCTTTAGATTGTTGGTGTATGGTGAACTTTTATTGTATATAATCCAGTAGGTAATGTTATAGTTTCTATCTTGGGTCAGTTGAGTCTTCTTTTTGTTTTGTATATATTGTGCTAATCCAATATGATCTCAGCTGAAAATGTTGGATTCTAGCCATGAAAATGAAAAAAACTTCAAAAATCAATTTTTTTTTTGTAAATATTTGCATAAAACCTCCAACTTGTAGAGATTTTAGAGTCACTAGCATGCTTCTAGCTATGTTTACATAGAGAGTCTGACCGAAATAACTGAACTTGGAAGTACTGGAGAACACACTCGGGTTTCTTAGTTGTTAGAGTGTTAAAGTTGGATTTAACCATACCGGTGGGCGAATTAGGTGCAGCAAAGATATTTGGTATTAGAGTTGTGATCACCTTTAGTGGAGACTACCTATTTTTACATCAAGCGAGGCACCGACCTTCAATTTTTGTGACTATCTAAAAAGTCCTTTTAGAGTGTGTGTCACCATACGTAAATTCCGGGTAGGAACGGTGAGCTACCCAACTTCGCACCACTTTCAGCACTATTTTTGATCTCTTGAGTACTAATTCTGTCAATCATGAGGATGACGTCTAAAGATGAAAACTCCTTCTTGTAGTTTGATTTGCAGTTAGCACCATTCTCTCTCACTCGAAAATATCAACAGATCTATAGAAACACATCATCATCAATAAGCAGAGCAACATCAGATTCCACGAAGAAAGATTAAAATAGTCCGAGGTCTACATGCAACAATACAAGCAAGAGCAAAAATTCATATTCAAAGTGAAGATACAATACAAAGTGCATAATTCTATATACAAGTTAAAGACTTATTTTACAAGAGCAAAGAAAACTGAAGAAGATGAGAAATAATGCAGTTTATGAAGTCAAGACAATACAGGTTGTGAAGAATTAAGTGAAAAAGTCCTTCATCCATGGCTTTAGTAGTTTCATTAATTATTTTGTTGTTTTACTTTTAGGTTGTATTTATTATTTCAAAAAAAATAATCATTAAACTAAGGGCAGAGTCGTCATCATGCTACACCCTTGGTATTAAAAAAAAAATCTCTATTATTGTAGTTTATTTTTAGTTTTGTTTAATAATACCATGGTAAATAAGAAGAATTTAAAGAGGAAATTCCAGGAAACAAGAGAAAAATTAGAAGTTGTCAAGGTTCTACGAAGTTCAGAAGTTCATCATCGACAGTTGAAGACTGAAGACGAAGACGTTTCTATGGATGCTGTGAGAGTGGTGCTGATTGCCGATCGAATGTGAAGGTAAGTGAGTACTCCCATCCTCCTATAATGATTCATTTCCTTTCTTAGAGATCATTAGAAAAAGGTTTTTATTGTCCACACTTTTGTGGAGTCTCCAGAAATTATCTCGGAAGGTCTCCTTCCCACCATTCAATGTGTGCGGGATTTCACTCTTTATTCCTTTCTGCACACATGAGAGACTAAAAAAATGGTCTTTTTGAGTGCAATTATCATAAAACCCTATTGGTGAGGCAGAAGTCGAGGCTTTCGATCACTCTCGAATCCGATTACTTTCATATGGTGTGGTTATTTCTCGCTCAACTCTTAAGGATGAGAATGCGTTCTTTGGTATTTCTAACTTCTTATTACTAGCATGCAGAAACTCTATGTCCTCATAGCTCCTTGGATGCTTGGGACTCTGATACATTCTGAAGTTGGAGAAGGTTTTGTGGGTACACCTCTGGTAAACCCTCAAGGGACTACAACTCGTCCACTAGGGACACATAGGGGTTTAAAGGCTTATTGCATTCGCTAAATGCAATCGAGAGACCAGCGACAATGGTATAGTTAGGATTTCTTAATTTCTGTTTCACTTGAGGACAAGTAAAATTTAGGTTTGGGGGTATTTGATGAGTGCCAAATATTGCGAATTTCTACATCTTATTATTAACATTTATCTCATCTTGTGTGCTTTAAATTCTCATATTATCCCAAATTCTATGTTTTCATTGTTTTCAAGAATAAATATTTTTACTAATTAATTTTGTGTTTTTAGGTAGTAAATAAAGCTTGGATGAATCGAGAAGCCAAAATTGCAGAGAATTTGGTGACCAGAGTTGAGAAGAAAGAGTTCCGCTAAAAGGCAGAAGAAACATTACGCAAAGAGCAGCTGCAATCCGCTTGCACGCGCTCCGTAAGCCGCTTGCAATAGCTATAGTAGGCTTGGTAGAGAACCCAAAACCCGAACCCTTTTCCATACCCGAGCCATCAGATTTGATGTAGCTGCACAACATCCGACAGCTCATCCTCCCGGTACATCAACATTTGATACAACTGCGCAACACCGAGTGATATTCCATCTCCCAACATCAAATTAGCTGTGCTGCTCAACACCGAAGATACGTCCTCTTTTCTTCCCTATCGAGCAGAAACCAAACCAAACCCATCTTCATTTCCTATCTTGTTCAACAGTACCAGCTCCATCAATTCCTTCTTATCCATCGTCCCCACCTCTGAGCACATCCTCCACCATCATAATCACCTTCATTAACTTATAATCTTTATCTCTCTCAACCTTATCTTCTCCCTTATCAAAAATACTAACCCTAGAAGCTAGGTTTGAGAGAGATAATATTAGGGTTATCTTCACCAACAACTGGAAGAGTAGGTTTGCAGAGATGAATTGAAGAGGGAAAACGCGTTTTGGTGAGTGGGTTTTCATTTAATTATCGAATTGATGGTGAATTGAGTGTAATTGTGTATAAATAGAGAGGAGGTTGTGATGTAAAACTCATGTCCGGTTTAGCCGGTGCACCAAGCAGTAGTATAGATTTATTTTCTATTTTCTTCATCATGTTCTAATTACTTTTGCTAGGGTTTAGATGAAACCATTAATCTATTGCTAAGTTTGATTCATGTTTCTGATATTGTTCTTGTTGTGCTTTACTTGATTAGGATAAATATAATCTGAGCTCTTCATCATTTTACTTTCACAGTGTATGTCATGCATCCATTGTAGTTAGAATACTTCTGTGATGAATGTGCTGCAATTCATGCTTCCCCGACTGTTATTGATCCATTGACTAATTGTGCCTTAATCAGACAGTTAGTGCTTTGGAAAGATACCCTAATTACGATTAGAATATCTGTCTTAGGGAAGGTTTAATTATCTAAGTTATCAAATTGGTCTGTGATTAGTTGTACTGTTAGTGACCTTAGTTGACATTAAACCCTCCATTCGAGACCTCCCGGATAAACGGCAGACTTGCATCTCGACCGGTGTCCATTATAAGGGACAAGAACATTATTGAGACTGAATTGACTTAGTATAGGTTAATAGATGGATTCGACTGCCCTAGTATCCATTTATCTGCTTGTTTAAAATTTTATTTGCTTTCTTAGTTAATCTCTGCAAACATCTAGCCGTATCGGCAAACAAAACCCCTTTTGTTACTGCTTGTTTAGAATCAGTTGTAGTAAGACTTTGGCTTCAACTTACACCCACCTTGTCCCTGAGGATCGACTCGTACTTACCCTGTTTACAGAATCGACGCTGTATACTTGCAGTTAGTACAATTATAGGTACTGTTTAAAGACCTACCAGTTTGATTTTCTGGTTTTTGAATAAGTAGGTAATTGTTTTGCAAAGATTTTGAGTTTATCGAGATCTTGCTTTGAAATAGTTTGTAAACATAAAATATTAAAAGGGCCAGCCTTCCATTCGCATTACCTAGTCACAATTGGATTGATAAAAGGATCAAGTCCCAAGGTTCTGATGGGATGAAGAATAGCTGATTGTAAAGAGGGTTGTTCAACAAGACCTACTTGTGTGTGGAACCTTCGGATGTATGATCTTGCATTCTTTCTAGGAAGTTGCTTCACATATGCCAAGTGACGATGTTCCGAAAGCAGGTAGTCTTATTTGTTTTTGTTGTAGTAATAGGCACGAACAGGATAATCCTCACATAGTGGTAGAGCTCGTATCGTTCCTTAGGGCTAGCAGTGGTAATATGGACAGGTGAATCGAGCGAGAACAATAGCATGAGATGATGACTCGACTTGAAGCAGGTAACACATAGGTAGGGGATAAGAGACGCGCGGATGATGGAGCCGGTAGTTTCCTTGGTGTTGACTAAAGCATGTAAAACTCATTAGGCTTCCTTGACGTCGAGCATGGACTCTCATTGTCTTCCTTAATCTCAGTGACGGTTTTAAAATGGTAAGGTAGGTTTCATCAATAGGATCAATCTGCCTGATAGAAGAGTTGACAATAACTTTATGGAAGGAGTTGAAAAGAGGGAGGCAGTCCCTTGTCCACGAGTACCCACAGGGATTTCAACTTAGCATATGTTTTTATTGGTGCTGGAGGAAAAGATAAATTGGAGGAATCCAAGTAATTGTCTGAGGGTTTCGGCTGAAGACTTCATTAGTATGATGAGTGGTGAAACAAACATTTGACATGAGAGTTTAGGCGCTTAGAAGAAATACGTGGATTCCAATTCCCAGTTCCAAGCTGGGATGTACAGGATGGGGTTGTTTTCATTTTATAGGGTGGTGAGAGTTGCGCTAAAGAAAGAAGTCTTGAGGATGGCATCATCATAATTATTGAGGCTGGAAATGGTTGTGGCTTCTTTGTTGTCAGCGATAGTTAGAACTTTAAATTTGGTGAAGAATGTCCTTGAAAGTAAATTACCGTTGCCTGAGTAGTATGTAGCATGGGTGTAGTCTCTACTCTTGACGTAATCAACAAGGACCTTCTGGTTGAAATTGATGACTACATTGAGTAGGCATCAGTCCCAAAATAGCTCACCAGCGTACATGAGATATTTTGATGCAGCCATCATGTATGCTTCTACCCACTTGATCCTCCCATAGAGTCTCCTTGTATTTTTGGTTGATGTTGGCGTGCTGGGTCTCTGAAGAAATAATTTGGATGAGAGTTGGAGTTGAATCCAATGTTGACGAGGATCGTATGAGATGTCGATCATGGATACGTATTCGCGTCTGCGTTGTGCTTCATAGAAGGCCAGCATATCACTGGGCATTGACAATACGTCTGCTCTCTTGAGTATGTCTATGTCTTTGGACATCTTGGAATGACAATGATAGCGTGCATGTGTATCTCTAAATTCAACATCTTTGAGATGTGTAGTTCTAAGCAGTCCCCAGCCACACTCTTTTGCCTTTATCATCTGAGCAGGTTCAAGGTGTATTCCATTTCCATTTGGAAAGATAATTGTCCTACTGACATAATACGGGTAAGAGAAATGAAGATACCTTTGCATCGTGCCTTTGAGGGGTTGGGAAGTTCTCTTATGCGAACGACTTAATTAATGGGTTGTGCAAATATGATGAAGCTCCTGACATGGAGAGAATCCATGTGTACCCCTTAAGTCCCCAGGTGCAATATCCTCCGGTAATTAACTACTTCTTCCATGGGAGAGGAAATTATAAAAGCGTCTTTCTTGTTGATGTTTTTGCCGTCGAGCCAGATATGGTATAGCTTGGACGTGGTTTTCTCATTGCGGCAGTCGCGTCTGTGGTACTGGAGTTAGAGATGGTGGTGGGGATGCACG
This sequence comes from Papaver atlanticum, assembly GCA_023531105.1. Lineage (NCBI taxonomy): Eukaryota > Viridiplantae > Streptophyta > Magnoliopsida > Ranunculales > Papaveraceae > Papaver > Papaver atlanticum. The sequence goes on along the minus strand of JAJJMB010002559.1, from coordinate 2,368,324 downwards.
CGCAGGTTGCATGTCTTTTCTCTTTCTCCTTCAGTGAAACTGTTTACAGAAAGTCGAAGGTTGTATTGCTCGTTGATGAGAAATATGCTTCCACGAATCTCATGAGGCTCTTTATTCTTGGTGGATTTGGTATTCTCTAACGAGGAAGGTGTCGTGGTTGCAAGTTGCTTGGTTATCCTTTGATGACAAACGATCAACGACTTCCAAGAAAAGGGCTTTGGAGGTTCCGAGATCATCAGTGGATGCATCCTTGGATTGCTCCGTATAGCATTGTTCAGAGGATTAAAAAAATTTGAGTAGTTACGGTGATTATACCCCCATGATTCTTAACAAGGGTTTATTGCGTCTGCATCAGATTCGTTATGGTAGGATGAACTCGATTGTTCTTGGCTTCTTCATTGTCATGGCTAGAGAGAGGTAAGTTGATAGCATCGATGTTGATTCCAGTATTAATGTAGCCTTGGTGAAGGAGGTATCGCCTGCATTGCTGGTATTGGCGTCTTGTTGATATAAGGATCGATACTTGAAGTACCAATGTTGGAGAAAGTGGTAGTGACATCAGGAGTACCACCGTTGTTGATTTTAAGATTAGGGTTAGTAATTGAACCTGACCTAAGACCGACCATTTTCTGTAAAATTGAAGGAAATTGAATCCAGAGAAATTGACTTTGCAATCGAGAGATTAATCTCCCACCGTGGTCGCCAATTTGTAGTAGGGTAAAAACTGATTCTGCTGAAAATAGTAAATTGGGTGTGTCGATGAGAAACGAATCTAAACCATAAACAAATATACTGCACATGAGTACTTTAAATTCGAGAGATAAATATGTACAATTCTGGCCTAAACCAAGAAATGGTCGTTCCAGTCTTGCTTCGGTCATAAAATGGAGAAAGGTTGATCTTAGGGAGGGAAGTAGAGAAGGTGTTGAGATCAGAGTAATAGACTCTGTGAGAGGTGAAGGTGTATAAACGTGTATCAAAAAGTAGAGCCCGCTTGAAGTTTGTAAGCAGTGTGTTCTGGATACTTGCGTGTTGACGATGATGATTACCCCCTTAGAAATAGATTAGAAAACCTATTTATGTGTAACCATGCTTGTACACTTGATCTCATAGGAAGTGGAAGTTGTTAAGGAGTGAGAAGGTGGAGATCATGTGAAAGTGATGAAACCGTGTCCTTATCGTGGAGGAAGACTGGACGGTTGAATACCCACTACTCCTTCACTCGTTAACTGTCCTCATTTCCTAACACTTCTCATAATGGGTGCATTGCACACCGCATTGTCATATACTGCCAGACCAATACCCTGATGAACATCCCCCCATTTGTGACATGTTTGATGTCTCGAATATTTTGGTAGAAAAATAACACTTAGTCGTGACTTGCATAGCTAGGTAAATTGAATGACTAAGGCGCACCTGCAAGGTGAAGTCGACATGTTATGAGAGCAAGTCGAGTCACGACTAGTGACGTGAAATGTGGTGGTTGCTGAGTGGGCCCACCATCATGACATGTGAGAGGTGGTCATGAAATCTAGAGGAATGAATACGTGATTATTCTAACAACTAACATGTGTTGTTAGCCTTGTGTGTAATACATACATGTAGAGAAATATTTCGTCCAATCATCCGCAAGCTAGGCAGCAGGTGGTCGTAAGTGACAAGTCGAGCACTGCTTTTCATGGTATCAACGAGAAGTGATGGGTATTCATGAACGAGTGGAAAAAAAAATATGAGTATGGAAGTAGTCAGGCATCTGTAGCAAGACATATGGTCTCATAATCACATTAATCCACCTCTTGAATGAAAGAGTGAAGGTAAGTTTATGTTAGTATACGAAGAAATTCGTGAAATTTCGTAGTCAGAAAATTCAAATGTGAGACCCTTCACTAAAACTGCTTTAGAATTCTCATACGAACTCCAATTTTCATGATCCACCCCTACATTCTTATCAGAAAAGAATTTCATATCTTCATATGTGAGAATATTTAGTTTTTGAGCTCGTTTAGGAGTAAAAAAACCCGACAGTAAAAACTCAGGAAGAATTCAGGAGGAATTGTTTCAGTTTCCAGCCATGACCTAGCTCGCCTTTTAAGCTGTATCTTTTAGCTCGTTAATCCGATTGATGTGATTTATTAGTATGTTATACTAGACATTCATACGAACTTTTGGCATATAGCTCATACTCTAATTATTTACCAATTGCTCCCAGCCGTTCTTCCAATCTTTCGTGACCTTTTGGATATCGTCTGACCAAATTGAAGAGATATGATTGGTCGGTGTGAAACCAAGTTGACAGGTCAGCTTCGAGTGTTCTGATTGGTCAAAATGGAAGAGGGGTGACATGGTAACACCATGAGACATGCTTTTTCGGTCATGAGAGGAGCTAGACTACTTAGATTGGACGGAATGGAGCAAGTAGGCTATAAGCGATTTTATTGGCCGGAGAGGAGCAGGTAGGTAGGCTATGAGCAATATGATTGGCCGGAATAGTAGAAGGTTCGTAGGTAGCTATCATGGAGCTTGCTCGACCAGCCTACTTTAGCTAATAATTTAAAGCAGAGCTTGCAGCGTAGAAGCGACGTAATGGCCGATAGAAAAAGGAGCTTGCAAGCGATGTGATTGGCCCATAGGAAAGAGGGTCTATGGACAACAATATGGAGCAAGGACGGTCGGTTAGAGGAGGCGCAAGTTAGGGAAAATTGGTCGGCCTAGTGGCGCGGCTATGCCCTCTTTGCTACCGTCCATATTAGTCACGGTTTCCCTTTTCTTCCTATTTTCCAACTTTTTGTAGGATTTACTCCTACTAGCTCCATGATGGACCGGTTTCCTAGCTTGCCTAGGTTTAGTCTCGACCAATGGGGATCGAGATATCATGCAGGCTCCGTTTTAGGGCAAAAACCTTTCTTTTTTTAAATCTACAAAATTAGGTCAAAAAATTGAATTATTTGAATTGACACAAAATTAATCAATTTTTGGTGAATTTTGCACGATTGATATAAAATCACTAATTTCTTATCTTGGTAAGCAGTGCAGCTTTGGTCTTACTGGCGCAGTTTGCGCGCCTACGATTGAGTACCTTCATGCACATCTTAATTCCGACACTTCGGGAAAATAATGATACTCAGCTGAGGGGGAACATTAATTGTCATATCACGTAAGTATTAAGAGTTCAGCTAGGAACACGGCATAGGATAGATACTCAGCAGGCTCCGGCATTAGTGAATAATGCATCTAGGAGCTTATTATGCAGAAGGCGCATTAGTGAATAATGCAGCTAGGAGCTTAAATACTCAGTAGGATCTATACTAGTGAACAATTTATCTAGGAGCTTGAGTTTTGATGCGATATGAAGAGAGGCAAAGGCACTCATCAGATTTGATGTATTCTTCAAATTCCTTGCAGAATATAGACATATCAAGGTCTACTACTTTTGATGCCGGGTCAGGTAGAGACTTTTACAGTTTTCTCCCTAAACTAAAAACCACCATCAACATGTGTATAAAGACAATGTTCATGAAATGTTCGCCGAAACTAGACAATTGAACTATAAGCTTGATCATTTTCATAAACACTTAAGGCTTTAAGTTTGAGTCACAACCATAGGTTATAATGTGATCAATCATGTTTATATAGTGTTCTTAGAGATTTATTCAAATGCTAATTATCTCACACAAATAATTTTATGTGCATCTGAAAATATTCGACAGGGCAAGTACGTATACCAGGTACGTGTACTCATCCTTGTTCGTGACTATATTTTTCATGGTACATGTACCGTGTATGTGTACACTTAAGATAAATATAAGTTCCGGAACATACATAACTTTTCCGGTATGTGTACGAGGTATGGATACCACACCGGTTCCAAAACCGACATATCTTTTTCAGTACGCGTACTGGTTTGCGTACCGATCCGGGTTCACGAGTTCACAGACTTTTTGTGGTATGGATACCGGGTATGTGTACCATTAAGTCCCTGTCGACATATAGCTACTCCGGTACGTGTACAGAGTACATGTACCACGGTTCCGGACCTATACAGTCTTTCTAGTTTGTGAAACTGGTATGCATATTGTCATGTATCCAGAATTACAGCAGTTTTATATTTCTCTCTAAATCAATTCGAAACATTCCCAAATAACATCAATGACACATATCACTGTTCTAGGCTATTTTCGAATGATAATCTTGAATCACGATTTAGATTATGAAGAATAAATTGTTCTTAGTGGAAATACATCAAGTATGAACAAATGTTCATTAAGCTTGGTCATATATTTCTAGAACTAATTACCAAGATAAACTTGACTCAAAATTTTGGATATGCTGGCAATTATCTAATACTTACGCGACAACGTCTCATAGATAGAAAGATGAATATAACTTGAGAAATAGGTGGTCCAATCTTCAATTACCTTTTGTTGAAGAATAACTCTAAAAGCTTCGGTTGATCTTCGCCTTCAAATGGTAGAACGCAATGATGACTGTCGTGATGTCGGTTTCTCAACTACACTTCTATCCGAATCCGAGACTTAACTAATTGTAGACTAGAAATCAATATATAGTTTTGACAACAAGCTTGAGATACAAACACTTGTGAGTTCGACCGAGCAATGCTCTAACGGTATTTGATACTACAAAAGGGAAAGATGTTCGGATTGAATATTTACCTAGCTTCCCTTTAGGGGAGTAAAGCTTTTGTTATTCAAATGTCAACAGTGGCATTTATTTTTGAATATATTCAGGTTATTGTGCTGTTGAAACTTGGAATCAAGCGTATGAAGAATGAGTTATTTTGTAATTCGTTTATCTCCATATGTAATAGAGTTTTGTCACTAAAATTTGCAAAAGGGGAGATTGTTAGAGCATAGCTCGATTGAACCCACCAAGTGTTGGTATGTCAAGTTTGGTTGTAATATTTTAGTATCAAAACTCATCTAGAGTCGCTTGATTATTTACTAGAGTCAACTTTGTTTAGGTTAGACTAGAAAGTATAGGAATGTTGAGACGTACAAGTATTACTCTGAAGACCCGAGAATGTGAAGAAGTGACGAATGCAACGAATACATCATCATTCCTCTTGAGGTTAGTAATATTGACTTGATCTTTTTTCCACTCTTAACGTATCTTTCACATCGCGCTATATTGAAAACATAATATGTGAAGTTGTATTTATGATACTCTAGTGATTATACGTGTTCATAACATTATGATCAAAGTATCAAGGAATTATATTACGAAGCATTTAACGTTTATCTTTTGAACTTCGTAAATACGACATCAACATAATCTATGTATTTAGTTACTTGATCATGTGTAAGGATATAGGTGTGATTTCATCCTAGGAAACTATGTATTATTACATTGGTTAAAGGAAGCATATGAATGAACTTGTTTCATAATCGAAATGGAAATCATACGTGTGTTGGTTCGGTTCTTATTGAATATCTTTTGGATGACCAATACAAGATGACAAGGTAAAACCTATCTTAACTTATATTGAGAAGTGAGGTATAACCGGTCATAACCTATAGTGTGTAGCAAGGTGTAATCGGTCACAAAATACTTTATGGAGCAAGGTATAACCGGTCACAAGCTACATTGGGAAGTTAGTTGTAATCGGTCACAAGCTATTTTGAGAAGCAAGGTGTAACCGATCACAAGCTAATCTAGGATGTAAGGTGTAACCGATCACAAGATAATATGGAAAGCATGTTCTAACCAGTCACAGCCTATCTTGGGGATCATGGTATAACCGATCACAACTTATGTTGTGAGTCTTGGTATAACCGATCCCAAGAGAAAAACCGATATTCCAAAGTTCACACATGTCTTCATGGTTGTGTGTGAATTAGGAATTAGGGTTTGCTGAGAGAAAATTCTAGATGTCGATGTTATTTGAACATGTGCATAACTCTTATCATTAATTGTTCAAAGATATTCCTTGATGCTCAAGGTGGTGCCATGACCGAAATATTGAAAAGCATTTAATTACGATTTTCATAGTATATGTTTTAATTACCAGAAATTAAAGCATATCCTCTTGAAATGTTTATTAGTTAATGTGCTAAACTAATAAAGGGAACTTTCTAAGGGAGATTTCAGAAATATTGTTTGACACTTAATTGGAAATAGGAAAACCGAAATGAGGTACTTTAATGCATATCTTGAGAATATTTTCGGTTTTGGAATTTCCTTGTTGTCCAAACAACCTTGGTCTATAAATACTTGAGTTTGAATTTCTTGTAAACCATTCTAAGAGCCAGACAAACTTCATTCGTGTTGTTTCTGGTGGAGCCATCTATTCGGAGAGGAAAATACCCTAACTAGGCGAAATCTCTTACCACAAATCGTTTAAAGACTTCTATGGGATCAAGAAGCTCTACGAGTACCGTTGGTGGGAAACTAGATAATTGCATTGTTATTTTAGTTTTCGATTATTGATTTAATTGACTAACGCTTATTGAAACTTTGATTGCACCTAGTTTGATTATTCTTGAGAGCCTTCTCTTCTGACATAAGGGTCACTCAAACTAGATCGAAGTATCGGCGAGATCTTTAGAACCATTTGTGGATCTAAAGACATCTTGTGATAATCCGTTTTGTGTGTGATTGATCACAATAGGATTCAAGTTTGTGTTGTGCATGTTATTGAAGGAAATTGAAGATCTGAAGACAAAGAAGATTTTCTTTTTTTAGTTTTTGTATCTTATGAATTTGTGCACACATCTTGATCGGCTTGAATCCGACTTAGAGTAGATTGATCTAATCAGAAAGTCGTGTTGATTGACAACTATGTCTGGTGGTATTCTTCAATATCCGAATCTGATAGTTGTGAATCTGAATCTAAGATACTGATTCAGATTGATCTTACCCGACAAAGGAATTTCATTAAACAGAAGAGCCTTTGTCGACTACTCAACATATCTTTTACTGTAAAGATAATTGAAGTGGTTACCAAATAGATTTGTTTCTTTACTGTTTGGAATACGATCTAAAGGAGTTGAGTACATAAAGATTTTATTGGGTAAAGCAACTTGAGATAGAGATCTGTCTTGAGAATTCACGTGCGTGACTCTAGAAGTCGAAGGCATAGGGATACTGAGGAAACTAGGTAGCTAGGGGTAGTCTACTTGGTCTCAACTACACGAAGTGTGGTTTTGGATTTTGTATAGCGGCTTAATTCTGAGAGTATTCAAAACTGGACTAGGTCCCGGGGGTTTTTCTGCATTTGCGGTTTCCTCGTTAACAAAATTTTGTTGTGTCATTTACTTTATTATTCCTCAATTATAATTTCTTTATTATAATTCAAAGTAAATACACTTGTAGGTTAATTCCTTGTCACTTGATATTGATCCTACAATGTTTCGATTTTATACTGTACTTATTATCAAGTGAACACTTTGTTGTTGTATTGTCTTGATTTCATATCCATAGACAATCCCACAAAGTGTATACCATAGTGGTTGTATTGTCTCAACTTTGTCCATAGATGATCACACTTGGTATATGACTTATAAGTTGATATTTAAAAGATTGTGGTGTATTTGGGTACCCTCGTCTATTCAACGGGCAATGACAAACGGTTACTCCTTTGAAGGCAAAGAAACTCTAAGAAGAAGATTATCACAAACGAATAGATCTACGATATGAAATCCTCAGTGATGAAAGTAGTTGTTGGAAGTTGAACGAGAACTAAAACGTTTGATATATTTAGGTTGTTTAGCAAAATAGGTCGCTATATAAATCTATTGATGTAGTTTAAACTTAAGATTTTTTTTTTGTAGAAATGTCTTCGCATACATTTATGAACCGGAATTCGTCTATAGATACATATATCTTAATTGCAGGTTAATTAAATGTGAAATTTTTTACTTAAACTTGCCCATAATATGATTTGATAATAGTTTCATATTATGTTGTGATTGAATATGCAGGATGAAACCAGAATGATTCTTGGTAAAAATACAATATTTTGTCAGAATATACAAGATGAAATTGGCTTCATCCTGTCCAAAACTATTTTCAGAGTGTGCAGGTTGAATATATATTTTTTGTCAGAATATGAAGGATGAAACCAGTTTTACCCTGGCCAAAAAAATAAATAAATCATAATATGCAGATCCTAGTCTAATCTGTGTTATACTTGAGTGTATTCAATTTTTACAGTAAAAACTGAAGGGTATATACTATAAAAATGAAGATAACATTCAAAAATCCTACTAAAAAAACTACTCGACAAGATATATATTATTATGAATGTGTTCAAACAGATACTAGTTGCAAAAAAAATAACACTAAAAATGCAATAAGAGGTTGCAGAGAAGAAAAAGACATTGCGGAGAAAAGAATGTCATAGCCAGAAGATGCTTTTAAGCAGGGAGAAGACTTTGATTTTTTGCGGGAGGATGAGCACACGTCGTCTTGTTATGACGTGTCTGAGTATGGCAGTTACCGCACGTAATTGGTCTCTTGAAACTAAAAACAATAATAGGAATCCTCTTCGTCTTCAACCTACCATGTTTTCTGCCTTTGACATCTGGTGGGTGCACGAGCTTTTCAGTAGAGAAGACAAGAGGCTTGTCGTGATTGAAAATGGCCTTAATAGCACGATCATATGAAGCCTGGAAGATGGAAATACTGAAATACGGATTAATGTACTCGTAAACATTGATGTTAGTTGAAACCATACACGCAATAGCGTGAGCAAAAGGAAACTGCTCCATAAAACAAACCCTACAGCTGTAATAAAACTTCTTAATATTAACAACATGTGTATGCTCGGCCTGTACTTCAAACATCATGTCACCAGACTTGGTTATTCTCCAATGAGTACCAGCACGAATCGAATCCTGCACTTTTTTCTCTAGCCTAGGACAAAAATATCCTGAATACTTCGCACCCCTTCAACTTCCTTTTACTCATTTGATCCATTATCTTGACTCTAATCCAGTTAACTAATGTTGCAATAGGCATACTTTTCTCCCACCTAATCCAAGTATTGAATGACTCTACAATGTTTGAACACATGTCGCAACAACGACAACCAGATAGTGTGCATTGGACCAACATTCCACTGGAAGTTCACTCAATAAGAATCTGTGAAGCACATCGCATCCCATTTCCTTCAACTTTTCCATACCTTCACGAAAGCCTTCATGTGTTTATGAATAGAAACATTGTTTGAACCAATCCAATGTAGTACCATACTCTCTCCCTTTTTCTTCTTAATCTTACTGCAGACATTGTTCTTCAAGTGCTGATAACAATAAGCATGACGGAAAGTTGGAAAATAGCAGGAATCCCTCGGATTAAACCTCCATGGCGATCCGATATAAAAGTTAATACCCGAGGACTTAAGATATATTCTAATTTCTCCAAGAACCAATGCCAATTATCAATAGTTTCACTTGAAACGATACCGTGTGCCAAAGGAAATACTCCTACAAAAACAAAACAAACACACACAAAACATCATTAAGTGGAAAAGACAAAAATGTAAAAAAACTGACTGAAATTGCTATTGTACAGAATGAAACCAGTTTTATTCTGTAATCTGACTTCACCAATTAAGGATGCAACTGGTTTCATCTATAATCTGCCATAAAAAATATTCTGAATTTCTTTCAAATCTATCTCTTTTTTTCTTCTTCAAATGTACCTAAAATAGAAGACATACATTCTTCCTGGTAGCCGCCACAAAGGCAGCCCATAAATTTTCCAGTTAGGAAAGTTGCATCCAAGAACAATACCAGACGACAATATTCGAAATCCAAGATTCAAGCATCGAAGGCTAAGAACAAACTCTTAAACCGGTCCCCGTCAATAACTAAATCAGCTTGACTTCCTGGATTGGTTTTCTTCACGGCATCACACCACCAAAACAATCAGTGTATGATTTAGTATCCTCGCCAAACAATTCTTTCATACATTGTTCTTTTCCGGCATGCGCCTGAGCATAGCTCAATGTTAACCCATAATCACTTTTAAACTCATCAACAATATCCCGGGCTTTCTTGTTGGATTCTTTTTGATCTGGTCAAATATTAAGCTCTTGACAAGTTCGTGCGTAACTGGATCATTTTTTGTTTCGTCACTATAATCGGCACAACATTTATGGTCCCCATTATAGCTTTTGAGGAATAAATAATTCTTCACATTTGAATTCTTCAAAGCTGCATGGAACCTCCAGTTGCATTTTAATTTGTCCTTGTAAAAGCATTGCACAGTATATTGTTCTGAATCACTCTTGAAAACGCTGACCTTGTGACAAAAAAAATGATTATATTTTTCAACAACAAGCCGGGCTTCATCTCGTCCTCCAAAATAATCTTGACCAACACCTTTTATAATAAACTCTCATTCATCTGCGTTACAATTTTTTAACTGCTATCTTTCCATTAAATGCACGCTCTTGAGATAAAATAATATCTTAAGACGAAGGAATTTCTTGAGAGGAAGGAATAAGAGACTGATTTGTGATATTATCTTTAGCTAAAAAAACTCCGTCATTGTAGGTTCACGAATTTTTTTACTGATTGGACGATGACAAGGAATAACCAACTGATCTGTGCTAGGGTATGGAAATAAAAGAAACTCCCTCATTGTAGGTTTACGAACAAAATCAGGACCACAAACACGTTCAAATAGACGAAGCTCCAAGAAACTCAATTTCCTAACATAACATAATGATATCACAGATTGAAGCTTGAAATCACTGTCAACAACCATGCTTTATCCCTCACCACTATCAAATACAAACTGAATTGAGGTTGGTGACGTATTTTTACAATAAGAACAAACATGTGACTTCAACTCATCTACTTTTGACTTCATATTAACGTTGTAAGGACATGTATCGGTATCCTGGATAACCACACAAAGAATTTGAAGATCCATCTACAATAAATATATAAACAACATAAATGAAATTGGATGTATTCAATTGAAAATAAAAACAAAAACAGAACCAACTTAAACAAACAGGATGACTAAAAATACAGGATGAAGCTGGATTCATCCTTCTTTAAAAAACTAGAAAATAAGTCAATTCGCATACAACAAACGATCAATTCACTAAAACAGTTTACAAACAACACAAGATGTTCAGTGTCGATCAAATTGAATACAAAAACATAAGAAGCACACAAACATGATGATATTATACAAATTCAGTTCACATCCATCAATGAAAAACTAAAATCACTTCCACCAACAATCAATCGATTGAACTGAAAAAATAAGATTATGACTAAACCCTGGATAATATGATTCGAGACAGAACAATAGGTCAAACCGGTCAAGTTTTGAAGCACAAAAGAAACATTATTAGTAAAACCCTGGATAATCACCAACTAAACCCAATTAACAAAAATCCCATCATCAAATTGCTAATGAAACTTCAAATCATGATGAATCAAAGACAGAAACGCGTAACAAGATTATGTTTCTTCTTCTTACAGTTTGACCAAAACCAAATTCACAATTGGATCTATGAATCATAATCAGCTAAAATACTTGATGATATTGAAACTTAAAACGCACCCGTTTGAAGGTGTGAGAAGATTTTGATAGTAGAATATCTTAAACTTCGATTCCACAATCGTTCATCACCATCCCAGATCTGAAAGAAGAAAAAATTGAAGTTTCTGTCGATAAAAGCAGAGTTCAGAGTTTCAAAATCTCCTTGCTTATAAACAACTTAGTTTGAGAGATATTTTAGGTAAACAATTTTTTTTAATTATTTTTCTGGGCAGATTACCCAAAATGGTTAATAGAAAAATATCTTTTTAATTCTCGTCCATTTAAACAGTATCAAACTTTACATGTCTTTTTCACCCAGGAATTATTGTTTTAGGACTAATCGACCAATTTTGTGAAAACAAAACCATAGTAGTGACACACAAAACATCTTCCACACGTATGAGATATTGATTTAGTTAACTAGATATTGACTAAACTGAATTCAAAACAACTTTTAATTAGAATTTAGGTCACAGGACTGTCATTGACCCGGTTGACAGTTATAATATCCAGTTAAGTAAGGAAATGACCAACATAAAATTAGATTGTAGTTTCTTTACTAACCCAACCACTGTATTTTCTGTTAGCCACGTGTATGATTTAGAATCACCCACTTGTGAAATGCTCCGATTTTGAACGCGTGAGACACGACCCCTGTTCACTGGTACCTTCACCACCACCATCATCATAATCATCATCATCAGTTGTATCCAAAATTGGTTAAAACCTATACAGAACTTAAGTGCTTCCCATTCAATTTGTGTGAACCAAACTTTGCTGCTTTCTAATTACTCTCATCTTTCTCAATCATCATCGTCTCTGATGATTGGCCAACTGTTAAGGAGGCCTTCTATGTGATGAGAAATGTAGTTGTTGTCCGTCACAAAGTTTGTACAAGAAAAATAAAATTGGTTTTAATTTCATGAAATTGAGGTTAATCTTGAGATAATCAATCAAATTATTCACAAACTTATTTCAACTACAATCAAACACACACATTATCAGTTCAAAGTTCATCTAATCATCCACTAAATATATCAGATGATTCGGATTGTTGCAGGAGCAGAAATATGGGTAGAGAAGATGAACTATTCGAATATGGACTTCACCGGAGCCGACCCAATGAACCATATTCGAAACTCACTGACCTGATCGACCGACTCGGTGGCCGGAATCACTGAAACTCACTGATCGGCTGTGTGATTCCTCAATTGATCACTTCCCGGACAAATTTTCTCAAATTCAAAAGACACCCACAAATCTTGGTTGTTCTAACTACATGTCCAACAAATTCTAAGAAAGAGAGGAAGTATGGAGCATTTCCTACTTACTGTTGTTCTAACAACATGTCCAACGAATTGATCTTCTTTGAAATCTTGCAGTTGAACGGTTTCTCAAAACTTCTGTTATTGATCTCTAACAAAAAAAACCATCTTTCCCTAGGGCATTAATTTATATTTTTTGAAATAACCTTGGGCATTAATCTCTTACCCAAAATCTCCAGTATCTCCAAAAACCCGCTTATATTCACAGATCGATCAATTGAAAGTACCAAAAAAAAACAAATTTCAAAATTCTGGTTATGTGATGAATAAAGGATGGGATTAGTGGAATGGAAATAAGGACGAGGAAAAAACGAGAACTTATGATTTATGTTTGTTGTGACTGAAAAGATAGCTAAATTTGTAAATATACCCTTATTCCTTATGTTGAGCACGTGTTACAAGAACACGTGGAGTGAGAGACCCAGCTGGGCGTTGACCACATGTCCACACTTCTTCGATTCAACTGGACATTACATTGAGCCAGCTCTGGGTAAAGTAAAAAGCAAACCACTAAACCGGTTATTTAGTTTGACCAAATTACACAGATGTTACATCTTCATCTGAAACTAATTGCGTTCACATTGTCTTAAATTTTTTATAACAGTGGCAGAGCCAGAAATAATATCAAAGGGGCCTAAAAGAAACTATAAATATATAGTGACCTATAGTGGATTTAATATTAAATATGTGGTGGACTAAACATCACAAAAAGAAAAAAAAAAGGTTTTTATATAATTTTAGAGATTTTGGGCTAGAGTCAGGGTTAGTCATCCCTTGGCTCCCTTGCGTGGAACAGTGTCCCATTACTGGTTGTCAAGTTTGTTTTTTTATCGGCCCTCACTACTGTAGCAGTAATCTAGTTTCTTATCAATCCAAACTCCAAATTTCTTTGCTGCTTTCTAATTTATGGTTGAATGGAAACCCTAATTTCAAATTAAATTAATTAAAAATGAAGAATCATCAATTTGAATGAAAAACAACCACCCACATCCTTGATTAGCAAAAGAAATTGAAAACAAAAAAAATTACTCAAGAACCCTAATTAAACTCAAAAACTTAATTGAACTAATGAATTAACACAAACCCATTGTCCAAAATTAACGAAATTTCAAACCAACAGTTAAGAATTTGATCCATCAATCATTAAACATCTTCAAAAAAAAACATCAAGCAATTAGGTTGACGAAACAAAACCAGAATTCGTCATGTTATTCTATAGAGATAAAGTCAAACCAGCAGTAATCCATTCATCATCTTCTTCTTGTTGTTATGTTGCTGCTACACAAGAAAAAATCATGCTTCGTCTTCTCTTTTTCTTGTGCTCCAGGCATGTTTTCAATTAGGGTTTTCTAAGAACGTTAACAAAGGCTTTTATTAAATTGAATATGGTACTAATCCAATTCCGATTATAAATATCCTACTTTGTTATTAGTCAACTCCTCATAATCATGAACCCAAAAAAAGAGAAGCATCACTGAGATTTTTTTTTACAGAGAATGGAGAAGGTGTCGAGAACATGGATAAAGAAAAAGAGAGAAGATAGAGTCTTGGTTTTGGTCGAACTCTTTTTCAGTCTTTTAGAGTACCACGTGCGACTCACGTTACATACTAACTGAAGCTGACGGTGTTAAATAAATATAAATTAATTTTAAATCAATAATATTTTGCTAACTGTTAAGACGATCTCGTGACCCAAATTCTAATTAAAATTTCTCTGTGACCCAAACAGAAATTTGGTCACTTTTTTGTGACCTAAAGTCAAAAAATCCGATTAGAAAAACGGTTGTTCTATTTCTGAGTCGACTAGTTTGAGTCACTACCATATAAATCAAATTGAGTCGCCTTGAGTGGAAGAACATTTTTGACTAAGAATCGGAATATTAAATGTGACTCATACTGAATCCCTATCGATTCACGCGATACTTCAACCGAGTCACTCATTTCTCATTTCATTTAATTATTTTTCGCAAATATCACTCGCTAGGAATCGGACCTTGCACCTTTCCTAAGCTACACAGACGTTCAAACCATTGAACCACAGAACCTACAGCTAGATTCAAATTTGAAAATCGAGCCAATTCACGTTTTAAAAATCTTGATAACAGCTCTTAACTCCCCTAGCGTGTTGCCGCTGTGGTGTTGCTACATCAAAACGATCTCGTAGCGCGGGAGGAAAAAAATCCCTTTGCCAACAACTCAAACGTCATTACTCTTCACCAACTCCCCTGCAAAAAGCCTGCTACTAACTTGAATCTGTCGATAAAAGCCTATGGTCTCCAGGTCCATCACTGAATAAGTACAATCGCTTGGCATGAACACTTGACTTGACCAGCATTTTATTTTGTTTATTGTTAAACAAACTCTTTGTCCATATACAATTTCTCGCATCTACCGTAAGAAATTCTAGAATCCTTTTTCATGCAACGTCATGGATGACGACGCTACGTGTTGTGTGTCAGTAGGTAGGTAAAGTTATAAAAGCGGAGAAAAATAAACAAGAAGAAGAAGAAGAACAGAAAAGAGAGACAGGAAAATGGAAGTCGAAACCGTAGGAAGAATGAAACTGGGTTCCCAAGGTTTTGAAGTATCAAAACAAGGACTTGGTTGCATGGGTATGTCAGCCTCCTATGGTCCTGCAAAACCTGATTCTGATATGATAGCTCTAATCCATCGTGCCATTGATAAAGGTGTTACATTCTTAGATACATCAGATATTTATGGTCCTTACACTAATGAAGTTCTAATTGGTAAAGCACTTGTTGCTAAGAGAGACAAAGTTGAATTAGCTACAAAATTTGGTATTAATTTTGAAAGTGGGAGTGCACAAATCTGTGGGAATCCAGAATATGTTAGAGCTGCTTGTGAAGCTAGTTTGAAAAGACTCCAAGTTGATTGTATTGATCTTTATTATCAACACAGAATTGATACCAATGTTCCCATTGAAGTTACAGTACGTTTTCTTGAACAATTTTTACCTATTTAGTTTTTTCATTTTGATTGCTCTAGATTTTTTTTCTTTCTAAATCATTAATTTTATTACTAAAATGAGCAAAAGATTACAATACAAAAAAACAGCTAGAGCTTAGTCTCAGCTGTTATTAACAAAAAAGAATACTAAAAGTGAATTTTAATTCTAAAATATTACATTTCAGCAAAAACTAAAGTAAACTCCATCCTCATTCTCCAAGCCTCCAAGGAAACTTGGTTTTGCATCATAATAATGGATTTCACCTCTTTCCAGTAGCATCCCTTTTTTTGCTAATGTATCTGCAGAGAAGTTGATTTCTCTATAAGAATGTATAAAATTGATTGCAGTGATACTCTGTTTAATATTCCTCCATATATTCTCCACCACCCAAGGGATTCTACCACTATGAAATGCTTCCAAAACTGCTTTAGAATCTAGGCTAAAACAAACATCATTTAACTTTTTTCTCACAGCCCATTCTCCTGCAACAATCAATGCCATCACTTCAGCTAGATAATTAGTTGCTATACCAATACCACCTGAAGCAGCTCCAACACAACCAACATTTGTACTTCTTGCCACAAAGCCAAATCCTGCTTTTCCTGGATTGCCTTTAGAAGATCCATCACAACAAATAAGAACTTGATTTCTAGCTGGCAATTTAAAGAAACATTGTTTAACTGCAGTACTTTGACTCTTAATTCCTGTAACACCAAAGAATAAGAAGACCTGAAGCTCATACACATTCCCCCACATCTTCCCTTTAATTCTGGTACTGCATTCTTTTGTGAAGCTCACAATTCTTTGTTGAAATCTTGCAATATCAGGTTTTTCTCCTTCATAGATAATTCTGTTTCTAGTTAGCCATAGCTCCACCATTACATTAAATGCACTAATGTACCATATCTCCTGAATAGCTGCACTTCTTCTTTTTGCAAAACTGAGAACTTCCTCAAATGCTATAGGATTTAAGAATTTAAACACACCACCCAACCAATGCCATATATTCTCACTGAAATCACAGTGCCATAATATGTGGTCCATTGTGTCTTGATTGTTCCCACATAAGTAGCATTTAGAAACTGTTTGAAATCCTTTTTTCCTAACTGATTCTTCAGTTGCACAAGCTCCTCTCAGGATTTTTCCATAGATTTGCAAAAGTGTAGGGATGAATGCAAGGGTTCCATACCTTTTTTTCCCAAGGCACTACTGGATATTTTGTCCTCACCAGTTGAGCAGAGTTAGCAACTGAAAATTTGCCAGTAAGATCACCAGTCCATATTCTCTTATCTTGACCTGTACTTATTGCTGGGAGTTCTGTAACTTCAAAGTATTTATACATGCAGTCTGGGGTATGCCATTCTCCATCTTGAATTAATTGTTCCACTTTCATATCAATATTTTGTTGCACATAAGCATCTTCAGAATATCTTTCAGTTAATGCATACTCCTTTATCCACTTGTCTTTCCACACTGAAATGTTCTTGCCATCACCAACCAACCATCTACTTCCATTATTGAACTCGGACATTACCCATTTTAGTCCTGGTAGGATAGAAAATTGTTTATAATTATTAATCCATTCCCCATTTTTGTTCTTATACTTTGCTCTCATGAAAGAAGTTCATTCTACATCCTCTGTTTCTATCTTTCATAGTAGCTTCGGCAACAGTGACTTATTCATTACTCCAACCTTCTCAGACCAAGTCCACCTTCATCCACTGGAGTATTAACTGCATCCCACTTAACTGTGATCAATTTCTTTACTGCGGGGTCACCAGACCACAATAAATTTCTAATTATCCTTTCACACTCCATGATTACAGTTTTTGGCCATTTGTATACTGACATAATTTATATAGGCATACTATTTAACACAAATTTAACAAGAGTTAGTCTTGCTGAAAAAGCAAGAAGCTTACCCATCCATCCAGCCATCATTTTCTGCATCATTTCTACAATCCCCCAAACTTGTGAAGTTTTCACCCTTCCAGGATTGAGAATCACACCCAAATATTTATTTGGAAATTCTGATAAAGCCATTTGCACTGATTCTGCAATCTGTTTTCTTCTTATGTCAGATACACCTCCCACAAAACATTTGCTTTTACTTTTTTTAACAACTTGACCAGAAGCTTGTTGGTAATTCACTAATAAGTTAATAAGATTAGCTAGTGATCTTTTGTGTCCATTATAGAAGATGAATATATCATCTGCAAACATCAAGTGTGTTGGTTGACAGCCACCTCTATTCACCATTGCTTTTATGCTTCCATTCTGCACCATATGAGTTATATTTCTACTTAATACTTCTTCAGCTAGAACAAAAAGAATTGGAGACAATGGATCCCCTTGTCTCAGTCCCCTTCCAACTCCAAAGAAACCATTTGGACCACCATAAATGAGCACTGATATTTTAGCTGATTCAAAGATAGTTCTTAACCAATTAATACCAACTTCAGAAAAACCAAATCTTCTCAGTACTTCAAAAAGAAAATCCCAACTTAGTGAGTCATAAGCTTGAGTAATGTCCAATTTTAAGCCTACATTGCCTCCTCTCCTTTTGATATTCAATTCATTTACCAATTCTGAAGCAAGAACAATTTTCTCATGAATATTTCTCCCTTTTATGAATGCACCTTGTTGTATTGAAATCATCCTCCTAAGTACTGTACTAATTCTTGAAGTTATAATTCTTGTAATGATCTTGAAATTGAAGTTTGCTAATCCAATTGGTCTAAAATGATCAGCTTTTTTAGCACCTTGAATTTTAGGGAGTAAAAATAAGAAATTAGAATTCCAACCTTTAGGTATAAATCTGCAACTCCAACAATATTGTATTGCTTGTACTAATTCATCTCCAATGACTTCCCATGCATATCTGTAAAGCATCCTGGAAATCCATCAGGACCAGGAGCACTATTAGCATCAATTGCAAAAACTTCTTCTTTTATCTCATCTGAAGATGGAATAGCATCCAAGAAACAATTATCTACATCATTCAACACCTTAGGAATAACTTCAAAAATATTTTCTACAAACTCCACCCTTCTTGCTTCAAATTTCTTTTCATAATATGCAACCAGTATATCTGCAATTTGCTTTTGATCAGTTACTACTGTACCATCTGCATTTTCCAATTCACAAATGTTATTTTGATTTTTCCTTATTCTCATACAAGTATGGAAAAAAACAGTATTGGCACCACCTTCTTTCACCCATTTAATTCTTGACTTAGCTCTCATCAGCTCATTATATTGCTTTGAAGCAATTTCTTGTTTACCCCTTGCAGTCACCAGATTATTTAAAAGTTCTATATTTTCAGGATCTGCATCAGACAATAGTGTTGAAGATAACACTTCCTCATCAACTTGCTTCACTTTAACTCTCAAGTCACCAAACACCTCCCAATTCCAGATTTTAAGTATATGTTTCAGCCTTTTGAGTTTACTAAGAAAAACAAAAGCAGGATTTCCACAACATTCCTCTGCCCATGACTATGCAATTACCTTAAAAAAATTAGGATGTGAAGTCCAAACAGATTGATACCTTAAAGGAATATTTCTTGGTTTTTCTAACATTGTAACACCCCCCAATAAGTCACCATGATCTGAAGTTCCTCTAGCTCCAACTTTATAACACCAACCTTCATAAAGTTCTAACCATTTTGTATTATAGAAAGCCTTATCAAGATCACAAAGAATTCTCTTCTTACCAGCTCTGTTGTTGCACCAAGAGTATTTAATGCCTGATCTTGAAGCTTGTAAAAGTCTGCAAGATTCCAGACAATTTCTAAAATCATTCATTGCTACCAGTAAAGGTTTTCTACCTCTAACCTTTTCTTCATTACTCAACACCACATTAAAATCACCAATTATCAACCATGGTAAATTCATGTCACTAACCTCTACCAATTCCTCCCATAATTCTCTCCTATCAATTGTAAGACATGCAGCATGAATTCCAGTTACTAAAACTTCACCAATTTTAACAGTGATAGCTTGTCTAGTGGATGAAACTATAGTTGGTTTAGGCAAAGAAATATGCCAGAATAACCAAATATTACCCTTAGCTTGTTCACTAGAGTTGTGAATGATCATCTGACACATCCCAGGAAGTTTCAAATCCCTACAAACATTGTTTGATACTCTTATTTTAGGCTCAGCAACCCATAACAAAGAAGGATTAAAATTATTAACTAAACTCCTTAGTTTGTCTTTGGC
This sequence comes from Papaver atlanticum, assembly GCA_023531105.1. Classification (NCBI taxonomy): domain Eukaryota; kingdom Viridiplantae; phylum Streptophyta; class Magnoliopsida; order Ranunculales; family Papaveraceae; genus Papaver; species Papaver atlanticum. Next base: position 2,348,285 of record JAJJMB010002559.1, on the reverse strand, counting down.
TTGAATCCTCTTCAAACCTCTGACATTCCAAAAAGCTACTCTCATTGAGTTTGATTGGTTTGAGAAGTACTAGAACTTCCCATTCCTGTAATTGATTTAACTGAAGTATGAGCTTGTTTTCTTGTTACTACATTAGGAACACCTTTAGTAACTTTTCCTTTAGAGGGTTTACTTATTACTTTAGAAAAAAATTGATCATGTTTTTCAGCAACCTCTATCAAAGCTTGAAATTTACTTAGAGATGCAAAACTCTTAGCAGAGCCAGAATTAGTATTAATGTTTCTAAGTTTATTGCTATTACCTAATACTTCCTTCCATCCTTCCAAAGTTGCTCCACCAGAATTAATATTTGATAATACTTGAGCAAATAATACTTCAGATGGTGAATGGTTAGTGATTTCAGGGTTAACCAGAGGAACCAATTCTGAAACACTACTATTGCCACAATTCCCAACATCAATTAATTTTTCAACAGATAGTGCAGGAAATTCAATGGGTGATTCTAGTACACCAGTAAAACTATTCTCCTTACAAGCTGGAGTGATACTAGTAGAATGAAGTATATTAAGCTCATCCACCATTTCACTTAAAACATCATTACTGACCATTGAGGTGCTCCCATTCTTATCAACATTTGAAGTATCACAAATATCAAAACCACCAGAATTATGAGCTGAAACTTTCTTTGGAGTGTATCTCCATTGAGTTTGATTAATATGCTTTTGACCACCATTAAATTGAGTCTTCCTTGCAACTCTGCATTCTGTCACCAAATGACCCACAATCTTGCAATGACTACAAAATTTAGGCATTCTAGATATTCTAATTTCTTGCTCAAACTAACAGTATTTTGATTCAACCACTACTTTATTAGGAATTACATTTGCTAAATCAATCTCCACCAAAATACTAGCATAATATCCAAACTCTTTCTTCAGAGTTGTGGAATCAAGACATATTGGTCTACCAATTGCACTACCCATTGACATAAGTATATCCTCCTTCCAATATTCTATACTCAATCCTGTAAATAATAACCATACAAAAGCACTGGAAGATTTTTGTTGTTCAGGTTTAAAATCTCGTTCCCAGAATCTAAGCTTCAGATATTGTGATTCAACTTCCGAGAATCCCTCATAAACAAACTTCATATCATCCTTATTCTCTAATTTGATGATAAAGAAACCTTTTCCAATAGAAATAAATTGACATTTACTTGTAAGAGTCCATTGTTTTCTCAAGCTTGCTTCAGCAACAGACATCTTTAACTTGACTAAATCCAGTCTTCCAATCAAACTAAATCTCCATTTATTCACACTTTCATCAATAACCGCATCACGAATAAAAACTGATGGATTAAGATTCATTGGAACAAAATTATTTTCAGATCCAAACTTATTTGAAGTCTCAGATTCCGATCTAGAATTTGAGAGTTCTGCCATTGAAATTCAGTTTTTAGACATATTAATGATAACACCTGAAGAAAATGGTAATGATTTATTACAAACCAACACCTGAATTACTGCAAAACACCTGAATTGATGATGACGAAACACTGAAATCAAGAAGAATTTCGAGAAATAATTCGCCGATTCGATCGCCGAGTTGCAGAGCACGACTCAGACCGATCTAGAATATATGGATATATTCTCAAATGATTGCTCATGATGAATGCAATAGAAAACCCATAAATTTTTATTGGATTTTCCGTATAACTAATTCGGTTTTGTTACACAAAAAGATGGGGGAACTCAAGAAACTTGTGGAAGAGGGGAAGATCAAATACATAGGGCTCTCTGAGGCGTCGGCTTCTACCATTAGGAGAGCACATTGCTGTTCATCCAATAACAGCAGTTCAACTGGAATGGTCATTGTGGTCGAGAGACATTGAGGAAGACATTGTTCCTACTTGCAGGTGAGATGCATACCTTAATGCTTTCAATGAGTCAAGTTTTTATTTTTAAGCTAGACATCTTATTTTTGTTGATGGAACTTTTCGTCTTATGTTTACGCAGAGAACTAGGAATTGGAATTGTTGCTTACAGTCCTCTGGGAAGAGGATTTTTTGCCTCTGGTGCAAAAATGGTTGACAACCTAGCCGATAACGACTTCCGAAAGGTCTGTGCATAATATACCCTACCTATCTTATTTACAGCTGAAGCATGCACATTTGGTTGTTTCCTAGAAAAAACAATGTACAAGTGTTTATTTCTTAATATCTTGTATCAGATTTCGTTTAGTCTAACTGTAACTAATACTCGTTTCGCGTTTATTTTAGAGCCTGCCGAGGTTTCTACCCGAGAATCTTCAGCAAAACAAAAGTATATTTGAAAGAGTAAGTGAGTTGGCTTTAAAGAAAGGGTGCACCACTTCCCAACTTGCATTGGCGTGGTTTACATCATCAAGGAGACTTTGTCCAATTCCAGGCACAACTAAGATTGAAAACCTTGCTCAGAATATCGGTGCTTTATCTGTGAAACTAACAGCCTCAGAACTTGCTGAACTTGAATCCCTTGCTTCTGCTGATGCAGTAAAAGGTGACAGATATGGAGGAGCTTATGCAAGGACTTGGAAGAATTCAGACACTCCGGAACTGTCTTCTTCTTAGAGGGGTGAAAGATTCTTTCGGTTTGCATCTGCATATATTGAAAGATAGGTTATCTTGTTTGTATTTCAGCTTCCTTCTGTGTTCTTTGTTTGCCTCCTAGTGACCAAATGTTCTTTGGATAATGCCACTTTGTTTTATGACAAGACGCTCCTTCTAAGACATTTAAATAAACAAGTAATTTGCTGTTAGTATATGAAATACCGGATTGCTACATGTTACTGTTATTTTCCCTACCTAATTACACTTCATTTTGGAAGAGTGGCTCAAGTTTAGCATAGCACAGTCTGGGAATTTATTCTCCCTGCTACTCTTAACCTTTGAACTTTCAATGGCATACCCTCTTTGGTTTGCAACATCAAACAAAGCATTGATCTTCTCGCGGTGCAAGGTCTACCATCAAGAAGTTACCGTCTCCTTTGGCAGTTGCTTGCTTGGCTGGATTGCCATCTTCACTTGGAAACTACCTTAAATTTGTGCATTTTTCACTATTTTCCTCTAAGCTGAATTTGCCTTTGTGCTTTCCACCTTGGTTATTTTCTCCTCTGCTTTTCTCGTAAATTCTCTCTTTTAATACAATCTCACGGTTCAAAAAAAAAGTACACCTTCATTTGATTTTTGATTTTTTTTTAAAACAAAGAGACTTAATATTACACAGAAAGATTGTTTACATCATAATCGACATGAGAAATTAAAACATCAGGTGGTTCAGACCACCATTCCCCATACAGACTATGTTTCCGAGCAGCTTTAGCTAAAACACAAGACCACACAGATTGATTGCAACATAATTTTACACACCTCTTAAGAAGAGGGACACTCTGCCAAGGAGACAGAGTAGAATGTTGATGCACATAAGATTTATTCTTTTTGTATTTCACCACTAATCCAAATGCCTGCTTAAGCCAAGACAAGAGTATTGTATAGTTCGGGGATGCATTGCATTTTTTCTTTATCCATCAAGATGTGAAACTAACAATCTAAGTCGGGACAGGGATTATGTTGGAACTACTATCTATCAAGTGATTTGTTCTTCTCCAACAGGAGAAGCCCAAACAAATAGTAGTCCTCAGATTTGTTATATGCCACTTCTCGAGGAGTGGGAGAAACAGTCGGAATTGAGTTGAAAACGAACTATAATTATTAAATAAACACTTTTCTTTGTTCTGTTTTTGTGTACTCTTTGATTACTTTCCTTGTTGGTTAGAAGAGATCACTAGGACACTAAGATCGACCAACGCAACCACTCCTGGATATATTGTTCAAAGTTCCGCAAGCAACAGTACATAGTGGAACAAAGGTGCACAAACAAAAAAAAAAAAAAAAAAAAATTTACCTAGTCTGCAAGACGAAATAACAACTCTACAGCTACATATTTATGAGCAACAGCAGCAGGATAAAAACTTATCTGGACACTTCAGACGAAAACCCTGGGCACAGATTCCACAGGCTTGCAATCAGTCTCCCTCAACACAGTCTTAATCCCTTCCCCTCCACCATTCGCCAGATGATGTATTCCATGCTCAGGTCCTTTCATGTAGGCTCTGTTCTCTCTTTCAGCATCAAATGATACATTGAACCGTTTCTCCACATCTACAAAAAACAATTATTCATGTTCTCGTCATTACAGAATAAGTGATTAATTGCAAGAATGAATCGAAACTCGTGGAAAAAAGGTACCTTTAGCAAGATTGTCTTGGAGCTGACCGTCTCTAGTGAGGGCCATCATGATTTGAGGCAACCCAAGAGGAAATGCATCACCTTTGTCAACCTGCCAAAAATGGATCGTCTTGCCATATGTCTTGGCAACCTTATCAAGATCTTGACGCTGGATAGGACCAGGCACACCAGGCATGAATAATACACCACTCTTCACTTCATACTCGTGGGAGTGCCACAGTGGTTTCTCGTTGTCTGGGAGTGTCAAGAAGAGATTCTCAGATACGATGTACTCGAGACCGATGAGTCGTGCATGAGGTTCTGGGCTGTCGTAGATCAAGCACTGACGCATTTCTTCGTTTTGATGTGCACAGAAATGGTGAGATTCAACTTGCCTAGTCATGTCGTACCCATAGAAATGAAACCTATGATATAAATTACAAAAAACATCAAAAACATGGTTCACATCGAAAAGATGGAACTTGATAAAGGATCTAGACAGAGAGATAATGGATGATAGGTTACTTACGCGCAGAGGTGCTGGTGAATTTTGTTAATAGGGCCAAAGCCTTGGATGGCACTCGTTGCCGTTTCAAGAACTGCTGTTCCTGTTTGTGTTGGTTCCCCTGGTACTTTCGACGTTGCCATTTCGATCTAACTTTCAAATTATCCTTTTTTTTCTATCCTCCGTCTCTTCTCTCTTTCTCTTGGATCTCCTTGTATGATCCTGCCTATATACAGATCAATGTGGGTGTGGATATGGATGGAATCCCTTTTTGCTGCATGAAGTATGTTCTCGTGTCATGTTAATTATACCAAGACGTGTCAACACTAACTTAACAACGTGGCAGACATGTAAATCTTCCCCTTCTTTTCTTCACTATCGCTCTCGTATTGACTCATACTGTTCCATACACGTGGTATAATCCCCAATGTGCACTATTCTTCCAGCTCTTGGGGATTTTATGGTCTTGAATTTTGTCAGAACTGGGCATGGGATTGTTCGGCCCTTTCCCTGCGTGGAGTGAGCACCGACAATGAAAGTTGTGCACCATTAAGAATGGCAGTTTGTTTCGGGCCCCTATCAGCAAGCACCAGCAATTTTACAAAGAAAAGAAAATCCATTCATTTCTGCTTCGCTTATGCATATTCCTAGACATTGTAGAAAAGGTGTTCCTTTATTATTTGATGATGAAACTTTCACAATTGGTACATGTTTTTATGATATAAACTATATATATTGAGAGGACCTTTCTTCATTCTTCAGTTATTATGGAATAGAAAAGCTGCACAATGATTTTTGAGCTCCTCATGTATGTTTATAGTGGCTGGGGGCGTGTCTGCACAATGTAGATATCCTTACCGACAATACAACCCTCTACATCCTGTGGGCAACCAAACTTCTGCTCAAGGAAGAACCCTATAGAACAGAGACGCTGCCCTAGTTGCTGACGGAATACTCCATCGATGGTTAGCGGCTTTTGACTGTAATCGACTGTCAAATGTATCACCTCCCCATCTGCCGGACCTGCACCAAGAACTAGCATCTCCTCGCTGAAATTAGCAAATGCTAAAGTTCGTACTTGGCCGTCAAATTTTCCAGACGAAAGTCTCCATGGAGTTCCACGGGTACCTGAAGCCAGGGTTTCACCAAGCCCTGGTGCAATCTCCGCTTCGACCACATTAGGGTCGCGGTCTGTTGGACTTAACGTGTGTAGCACAAAGGACAAATCTGGTGACAGCATTTCCTGTACAAGTATTGCCATTGTAGCGTTCTTCTGTGGTACACCAGCAGATCGACGACTTAGGACTGCTCTCCTGGTATAAAGAGATGCCCAAACTCGGGCGATAGAGTTTTCAAAAACGGCAGGGTTTGAAGTGCTGACATTTGGGATGGAGTCGTATAATCCAGCAGCGGACATTCCTGCCAAGTCCTCAACGTTCGCACTCGATCTTACGATCAAGCGAGCATTGCTTGGGAAGATTTCTGTTATCTTGGTGACTATTTCTGCAGAGGGTTTCTGGGCTGAAACCAGTTCTTGGAGCTGAGAACATATTTTATCGAGTTCACCTCCTTCCATATTGGATGTTTCAGCCTGCTCTAGAAGTGACAGAAAAGCTTCAGTGGATCCACTTTCCTCTAATGCTTTCTCCATTGAACCGAAAGGTATTACTGCTCCCAAAGGAACACTAAAAGAAGCCGGTACCCCTTGTTCACTGTAAACTGCCATCATTAATGATGAAGTTAGCTTAGGTATTTTCGTGTACCATTGATCCTAAGGGTACATAACAAACAAGCGCATCAATACGAAAAAAGAAAACGGAAAAAGAGTAATTCATTCAGAGAAATAAATAAAGGATCTGGTGAGGTAACTCTTTTCATTTATAGGTACCTCAGTTACAAACTACTGACAGGTAAAAGAAGTTTAAAGCAAATGACAACAAAGAGAGACACATGATGCCCAAAGATTTTAAAATTAACATTGTAGGCAAAGAAAGTGCATGCAGGAAATTTTTTGCAAGGAAAGAATATACGTTGTAGTTTGTACACCAAGCAGATTTACCTTTTTCAGAAAGTGCAGCCAAAGAAGCCAACTGACCACAAGCAACAGCCTTTGCACCAGAAGTTTGGGCATCCGCATCTGCGAGTTCGAGAACTTCTGCTGTGCCGACATTCTGAAGTAAAAAAAAATTCCCGATTAGCAATTTGATAATCAAATGTACATAGTAAATCAAATGAGAAGAATAAAATAGAAAATGTTTACCAATAAATCAAGTATAACAAAATGTACCTGTTTTGAGGAAGGCACTAGGACTTTGGACAATGACAAAGACTTAGCTTTTAGGGATTCCTTCGGAATTGAAGCCCCGCTTATTTTGATATCACGCCAAACCTCTTTGCCCTTGCTCAATGTTGATGCTGATAGATCAACACTTGTAGAGGATGCTTCCAACCTGAAAGACTCCCCATCTCTCAAATTAACAAGGAATTCTATATAAAGAGCCAAAATTTGCCTTCAGAGAGGGCTATGCCAAGAAAATAACCTAACAGATTTTCCGTCAAGATTTTGGATGTCAGCAATCTTGTCATCATCTTCACAAGTCACAAAAACCACCTTTTCCTGCAAACCTCAGAGAACAGTATGATGAGTGCACGATTTCATCCGGTGATACTGTAGAGTGAAAGTATTAGACTTACTTGCCGGGCCCTCACACCAAGATGTGATAAATGAGGCAATTCCTGTAAGAGTACCACCCCAACAATGTTGTTCCCTGCAGCTGTAACCTGCAAAAGTTGATAATCAGATTCAGTTGTGTATCCATATTGGTACTGGTTTACTTATCTAAGTAGAAAGAAGAAGAGTCAGAACCTCCTCGTCTCCATCAGCTTTTTTGACCACTAGAATAACAGATCCTGTTATAGATGATGATAAAGACCCGGGAACAATCCGCTCTACCTGGATAATAGAGTAAAATTTGGTGTGTCATTTAGCAGAGATTTTTCGAAACTTAACTATTCCCATGAAAGCTCACATTACATGGAAGCTATACATAAATTAAACAAAGACAACCTTAGAATTTCATGATCCAAAACAAACGGAGAAAAATTCAATAAAAGAGTTTCTTATTTATTGGACTTCAATATTTTCTGAAAGAAAATGACAACTGGATTACAAACATCATATCTAGTCTTCTGGAAAGAATTGAAAATTTATGGAAAAAAATTGAAAAATACCTGAACAAGGGTCCCAACAGCAGTTCCAGGAACAAGAACGTCCCAACCTTGTGATCCTACTGTCTTTCTTACAGATTTCAAAAGAATGGTGCAAAGTTTTGATACCTGGAAAACAACTCTAAACATGGCAATTGCAGGCAGATAAGTTAGAACGCAAGTCATAAGTTTATTATTACTGATATAGTTGAAGATTTAAACAACAAAATCCAAGATACAGTAGTGAATTAGAGGAGTTTTATCATCAAAAGAAAAAGAAAAAAAGAACAGTACCCTGCACGAATCTCAGCCTCAGTATACGTCCTCACACTATTTTCAGGAACCCCAAGAGCTTTCCCTAGCACCTGCAAGGGTCAGTAAGGGCCTTATCAGCACCTTTATTCTGCTGATCTAGCTAACCATCAAGATAAAAAAGACCATCCAATGCTAAGTCGAAGGTGTCAACAGGTGTCAGACTAGCTGATACCAACTGGAGCCAAAACTAGTTAGTCGAGTTGTGTGAATACGAATTCTGGAAACCAATATCATTGCCTGAACCCAACCATCATACTTAGGGCATCAGAACTAGAAAAGTAGCACAAGTATTGTGCACATTTGAGTGTACACATCAACACCTTTAGATAAATTTGGATGAGGAGCCTTGTGCAAATAAACTCCAGATAAAACAAGGAGATACAAACCTGTACTCTATGAGGGAAGATACTAAGAAGTGCTTCCGAATATTCTTCAGTTAGCCTTCTTGATCTATCAAGAGTAGCCTTGAGCCTCAAGGCCCATATAGTTTTTCCATCCTCACTGCCTGAATATAACAATACACACAAAAAACAGGGGTATATTGGGAGGAGTAAAAAAGATGCTGATGTGAGCTGTTTGTGAAACAACTGAAAAATATGCTTTTGCTATTGCAAACAACAAGTAAAACCAGAATGTACCTTCTTTTACAGTTAGACCTTTTTGTTTCCATGCAAGGAGTTCATTCTCAATACAGATACATTCCTTTGACTTAAAACCGGAAAGTCCCAGTTGGCGAATGCCAACAGTAAGAGCATCAAATGGATCATTCCAATTCTTTAACCCTGCAGTATCTGCAAGCTTAGAAGATCCTCCTATAGCTTCAAGTGCATTGAGGAACCTACCCACAAAGACCAAAATATTTTAGTCACAGATGAGCTAGGCAGCTAGCTGACTGACACGACAAACTCAAACCTGGGTCTTACAGAAACAAGCATCTAATGTCTGTTCATTAAGCAATCAATACTGTTCCGATGACCACAATAATGCAGTTTACCTGTTGTTTTTGCCACTGAGAAGCTAAAATAAACTTTATCAAAGTCCGAAAGGGTAGAAAACAAACATATACCTGCTTAAAAGTACAAAAGAGTAGTCCTCAAGGCCAATTTCGGAAAGGCGCCACTGCATAAAACTCAGTTTTATTAATACCAAAACATTCTACCAGACACCCACTGCATTAGAATATTAGGTAACTATTATTATCTCTATCCTACCTTTTGACGGGTAGCTATTGCAGTATCAGGGGCATCATTTCGGATGCCACTTTCAAGACCTTTCAAAAGTGTTGCTCTCAAACCCATTAATGATTGTAAGGTCTTCACTAATATATCAACTCCACCGTTGTTCAGGAAATTACTTGAGTCGTCCAACTTGTCCAAACTCTGTAATAAAAATTAACTTGATAAAATCGTCTGATTTCCTAGGATGAAACTCTTTTGGTGTCAGTGTTTAAAATACGTATCAAACTATTATATTAAAAATGTCCACTGTAAAAGGAAAGCAAGAAATTAAAATGTTATGTATACTAAGACTCCATAGATCAAGAAAATTTGGAGTTCCATATATATTATCTTCAGGTATATTTCACAGCATGATGGGCTGCCAGCACCTATGCATACAAATATCTTACATATCTGTCTTATAAAAACATGTCAACCCTTAACCTGCTTAAATTGATAGAGCAAAGAGCTAACAACTTAACATGAAACTTTACCTTCTTGCACTGCAGAAATAGATTAAGAGCCGTCAAGCTCTGTCCATCCAACGATTCCCTGATCAATTCAAGTTGCTCGGCAAGGCTAAAATAGTACACGTAAAAAAAATTCATCGACTACTAAAATTAGAGAAATTTCTGTAATCAGCTGCAGAAAGCTAGCATGTGGATTTCGAACCTACATACAGTGACTCCAACAATGTAGAAAATAAGGATCCAAAGAAAAACTAATGTAAATGTCGTGCTAACCTGCCAGCATTAAAGAAGTCTTTGAGTTCATGATGAAATATCTTAAATTGTTCCACGAAAGCCCCATTATATTCTCCAGGATTCTTGGTAATTCTGACGAGCATTGCTTCTGTAGCAACTAGATCTTCAGGCCCAGCACAACGGTGAAGTTTGTTTTGTATTGTGTGCTTGATTTCTTGCTGAAAAGAGAACTAATCAACAAAAACTCTCAAACTTATAGTCATTCCTTGCATTTATTCCATTAGATACTACCTTGAGATCATGAGGAATATCGTTCCGATGAGCAATATCTCTAATTCGAGTTAAAGGAACCGACGCGGTGAATTCCGATTTGAATGATGGCAAACATGGATGAATTTTGCGTATAACAAGTATTTCCTGCAACAATAAAATAGTACCAGAGAAAAAACAATTAGTGACAGAATGTCTGTATGGCAGAAACCCAGTGACATGCAAGAACAAGAGAAAGAGCATATCGAAAACGATTGTGGTACAAATGCCAATAACGGAAAGCACCAGCAACCAGCTTGAAATTGAACGAGCAAGAGTTAGATTCTACCATTAAATTTGGACAAATTTGTTTGTTGAGTTTTAGAATAGACGAAGTAGGTTCACAAAAAATGATAGCAGAGTTTCCAATTTTAAGTAAACAATAGAATCTAAAATGTATCAAAAATTATGTAAGCAACCTGAGCTGACGCATCTTTCCTGGACGAAATTCTTTCAAGTTCACGAAATATGAGCCTTGAAATTTCAGCATGTCTGTTGGGCCTATGGTGTCCACCGTCTTCAAAGCATGGTATTTGCCCTGTGTTTATCCACTACATCCAATAAAAAGATTTAAGACACATTGAAGGCACGGAACAACCAATTCTAAGAAACTCTTTCAGGTAAAAATAAATCTCAAAACACAATTAACCTTCAAGTAGATGGAAGCATATATAAGAGCTTCCAACCGATCCTCGTTTTCGAGATTTTCAACCAACAATTCACGCACCAAATCTAGCTGCATAAACATTTGATAAACAAAACGTTAAAGACAGAATTAAAAACATAAAATCAACATTAACATTAAGTTAAATAAGATTGTAACACGCAAACAATACCTTCCTCCACCAATTCCTCGCATTTCGATCACCTTCCACTAATTTTAATGCACACCCTTGAAGACCACTAGTATCCCACCCTCTATCTGCCTCCCTATTTCCATGTTCATTCGACCTCATAAATGACGCAGCCTTCCCCTGCCATTGTTCTACAAATGGACTAGCTGCACCTCCTTCTTTAACAGGCTCCCCAACTCCAACTCCATTACTACTTTGTGTCTCTACTGCTCCGCCATCATTACTAGTCCCATCCAGTGTTGATAGATTGACAGATTCTCCAGTGTTGTTCCAATGACAAACCATTTGAAAGAAGCCATCTTGTGGGAGAGTAAATTTTCTATTATCACCACCTTCCCATACCACATTATTCTTATCTTTCCCAGCAATCACAAATTTGAATTCAATTAATTCACCCCCTTTAGTTTCAACCTCACTTACCCAACCTTTATCTGTCCAATTCATTTGTAATTTCTTCTTCCATGATCCAAATTCTTTAGAAGAGCCCAAAATCCCAACACTTTCACCAAATTGTACTTGATGATTTAACAAAACCCTCAGCTTTACTTTCCCATTATTCCCCATCTTCTTTTCTTCTTCTCTAAAAAAAAATCAAAATCAAAATTCTATAAAATAAAAAAATGTTTAATATTAATATTATACGAATCGGAATAAGGAAGGAATGAGAATGATTATTGTTATTATTATTACCTTTTTTCAAGAGATGAAACGCTGCAAGTGATTGGAAAACCTAGATATTTCTGAGAAATGAATGAGACTGTATTATTGCGTTTGTGAAAATTAGTATTTGTGGAAATCTTATTACGCCATTGGTGAACAAGATTATCGTTTTTACAATTAGAAGACTGAAATAAACGAAGTGAAGCCATTGTTTGATGTAACACTAACTAGGGGAGTGAAAGAAGAAAATAAAATTAAGTATTGAAAATGGCCATGGAGGTGGTGGTCTGGTCAGACTCAAATCTCTCTTGGAAGAAGAGTGACGAACTGAAGTGAGATGAGTTAGTTATTTATGGCTCGACACGTGGAAAGAGTAATGACGAAGGAGGAAGAAGAAGATGACGAATCCCTAAAATGGGAATCTGTAGACAGAGTCACGTGACAAGTAAGGTACAAGGTTCTTCTCCTAGGGTAGGGTTAACTTCTGAACGTTGATATGCTGCTACCGTTGTAGGTGGGCGGGTGCAGTGAATATGAAGAAAGTGAACTCGAGAAACACGACATGAGCATGGAGACGGTAAATTCATGTCGACAGAGGGAATATCTAGCGGTGGAAAACGCAACAGGGGTGTATTGTATTAGATTAAGATTTACATCGATTAAGATTTGAAACCTATTAAAGCTTACTGTCTTTAACGTTTTGTTCACATTTAAAAGTCTTACCTCTCTCCTCTCTAGCTTATTCTCAAAACCAAAAAAAAATTCTTTTCCATTACAACTTGCTGGTCAGATCTAGTGCATTTTGGATTACATCTGATCAGGTTTTTTTATTTTTGTAGTTTTCATAGATAGTTAGTAGTCTAGGATAAATTTATTTAAGTTTTTGTTTAATCTCCATTGCTTTTAGGAGATTTTTATGGAGTTTTTGGGGTGTGTTACCCTTTTTGTTTGTGTCTTCTCCTTTATGGAGATTCTTTATGCTCTCTCATAGAGTTTCTTTGTAATCTCAATGGAGATTTTAGATGGAAGTTCAAGTGTGGAAATCAAGATTCAAGATTTCATTATCCCAAAATTTTATGAGAAGATCTCTTTTTCAAAAAGAAAAAACCCTTTCAAAATGGTTGGATTATAATCCCAAAACCATTCTCTCAATCTTGTTCGTAATTTGTTACTTCTCTTCACAAATTACTCTTTGTTAGTACCTTTGAATTGTAATTTGATCTTTGATCTTGATGTATTTGGAATCCATGTAATCTATATTTTATCATAAATGAAATTTATGAGATTTATC